>CAUIUS010000001.1:20310000-20637500 GCA_961210405.1 Drosophila mercatorum | reverse complement strand
CTGCTATCTACTCTCTACTATCTACTATCTAGTATCTAGTATCTAGTATCTACCATCTAGTATCTAGTATCTAGTATCTAGTATCTAGTATCTAGTATCTAGTATCTAGTATCTAGTATCTAGTATCTAGTATCTAGTATCTAGTATCTAGTATCTACTATCTAGTATCTAGTATCTAATATCTGCTATCTGCTATCTACTCTCTACTATCTACTATCTAGTATCTAGTATCTAGTATCTAGTATCTAGTATCTAGTATCTAGTATCTAGTATCTAGTATCTAGTATCTACTCTCTACTCTCTATTTTCTATCTACTATCTACTATCTACTATCTAGTATCTAGTATCTGGTATCTACTATCTACTCTCTATTTTCTATCTACTATCTTCTATCTACTATCTACTCTCTACTCTCTACTATCTACTATCGACTATCGTTTATCGACTATCGACTATCGTCTATCGTCTATCGACTATCGACTATCTACTATCTACTATCTACTATCTAGTATATAGTATCTAGTATCTACTATCAATCTACTATCTACTAGCTACTATCTTCTATCTACTATCTTCTATCTACTATCTTCTATCTACTATCCACTATCTACTATCGACTATCGTCTATCGACAATCGACTATCGAATATCGACTATCTACTATCTAGTATCTAGTATCTAGTATCTAGTATCTAGTATCTAGTATCTAGTATCTAGTATCTAGTATCTAGTATCTACTATCTACTATCTACTATCTACTATCTAGTATCTAGTATCTAGTATCTAGTATCTAGTATCTAGTATCTAGTATCTACTCTCTACTCTCTACTATCGACTATCGACTATCGTGTATCGACTATCGTTTATCGACTATCGACTATCTACTATCTACTATCTAGTATCTAGTATCTAGTATCTGGTATCTACTATCTACTCTCTATTTTCTATCTACTATCTTCTATCTACTATCTACTCTCTACTATCGACTATCTACTATCGACTATCGTCTATCGACTATCAACTATCGACTATCGTCTATCGACTATCAACTATCGACTATCAACTATCAACTATCGACTATCTACTATCTACTATCTTCTATCTAGTATCTACTATCTAGTATCTAGTATCTAGTATCTAGTATCTAGTATCTAGTATCTATTATCTATTATCTAGTATCTAGTATCTAGTATCTAGTATCTAGTATCTAGTATCTAGTATCTAGTATCTAGTATCTAGTATCTACTCTCTACTCTCTACTATCGACTATCGACTATCTACTATCGACTATCGTTTATCGACTATCTACTCTCTACTATCTACTATCGACTATCGTCTATCGACTATCAACTATCGACTATCAACTATCGACTATCAACTATCCACTATCTACTATCTCCTATCTAATATCTATCATAATAAAGTCGAGGGTATTCAATAGTTGAAAGCTTTACTCAGTTATACCCTGTACAGCAGCCGTAACATGAGTTGTCCGGCTCTACCAGATGCGGCACTTGTCCGGCGGATGCATCGGGCTGCCCGCCTTGCACTCGAAGGCCTCTGCGAACTCCGGAAAGTTGCCCAGCACATTGTTGACGCGCTCCTTGTGCGATGCATGCTGCTGGAAGCCGCTAGATGGCGCCACCGCCTGTCCGCACCAATTCTGGGCAAAGTCGACAAAGAACGGCCGCATCGTGGCATTCGCCGGCTGCTGCAGCCGATACGCCTCGTAGGCCAGCCGGAGACCCTCGCTGTCCGCGATATTCTCGTTGATGGTCAGCGTCGCGTTGCTGTAGCGCGTGCCCAGGTAGCAGCCGGCGCGGAGTCCGAAGCGGATGATGGCACGGGCCGGCCACTGGCCGCCCGCCACGCGTCCGGCTGCGTCGTAGTTGATGCCGTCGTAGTCGAAGCCGTGGATCAGCTCGTGTCCGATCATGTAGCCCAGGCCGCCCATCAGTCGGGCAGCCGCCTTTGCGTCGCCACAGCTGTCCACCAATGGCGGACGGAGCAGGCCGAGCGGCAGCTCGATCGCATTCAGCTTGAGCCTGTAGTAGACGTTGACGTCCAGCGGACCGACGGAGTGGCCCGTCCAAGTCACGGCCGACTCGCAGGGCAGCTGCAGGCACTGCAGGCCCAGCTGGAACTCAGCCTCCGACTGGGCGCGCGACAGATGCAGCAGATTCGAGTCGTAGCTGCGCGACTGCAGCACGCGCTGTGGCTGGGACAGCGACGGCGACGGCGACAGCGACGGTGAGAGCAGCAGCCGCATCGCACGCACCTTGTGCTGCGCCAGCGCCTGTGTCGCCGTGTCCTGCTCGAAGATGGGCGTGGCATTTAGCAGGCGTTCGAATTGGGTCTTCAGCGACTCGAAGAGCTGCTGCAGCTGCTGCTGCGTGCGGTTGAGGAAGTCCGCGGCGGCCGCGTCGCTGCCGTGGAGCAGGCGCAGCTGCAGCTGGGACAGCTGCTGCGGCATCAGCTGATTGAGCTGCTGCAGGCAGTGCTCACGCTGGGCGGCCAGCGAGGTGTCCTCGTGCAGGTGCAGCTCGAAGTGGGCGGGCAGCTGGAGCAGCAGCCAGCTGGACAGGAGCCAGGTATCGGCGTGGCGCAGCAAGCGCTGCAGCCGCTGCAAGTAGTGCGTGTCCGCGACGACCAGCAGCTGCGTCGTGTAGTGCTCGCCCAGCAGCAGCTGGAAGTAGTCGGGCAGCTGCAGCTGGGGCAGCTGCGTCGCCAGCTCCTGCAGTGTCTGCGGCGCGTGCAGCACGAGCCTCTGGCCGGACGTGGGCAGCAGCTCGCGCAGCTGCCGCTCGAAGCCGACCAGCTGGTCGGCCAGCGTGGCGGCGCGGCGCACGCGCAGGCCCAGCTCCAGGAGTAGGTACTTGAGGTAGCGTTGGTAGAGGAACTCGCTCTGCTCGCTGGAGCCGAGCAGGTCGAAGCTGGGCGCCAGCAGGTAGAAGACACGCTGCTCGGCCGCCTGCCAGTTGGGCTGCACCAGCAGCCGCCACAGGCCTTGGGCGCCGAAGCGTCGTACGGCCGCGTTGCCGCGCGGCCAGTCGAACGTTGTGGCGTTGTTGAGCAGCGGCCAGTCCGGCAGCAGCTGCTGGACGGCCTCCATGTAGACGTGCACCGACTGCCGGCCGTTCATGCAGCTGCCGTAGAACGAGGCCAGCTGATCGGCGTCCGCTTCCTGCTCCCCGTTCAGCTCGAAGTGGCGCACCAGCAGCTGCTTGTTCATGGCCCGCAGCCTGGAGCGCATATCGTGAGCGCCCAGCGATCGCTGCCCGTACGGCGCGTGCCAGTTGCCGCAGGCGTGCTCATGGAAGTTCTCGCAGGGCGACTTGCTGACGTCCATGGCATCCGCTGCCTCCGACGGATCGCAGTTGGCCGCATGACCCCGCCTGAGCAGGAGCAGAAGTAGGCCGAGGCAGAGGAAGAGCAGCGATGGCCCCTCGTTGAACGTTGCCATTGGGACTTTCTCTTTTAGCTCGTTGCCAATCCGGACCGATCGAAATCTGAGCTAAACTGCCGCTGAGCCGCGTCGGAGCTGTTTAGCTGGCAGCCAAGCAGCCGATAAGCCCGTCGCTGATAAGCTCTGACATTGAGAGCGCATTGCGCAATGCCAAATCAAATCATTGGCGATTGGGTTAGTCAATGCTGACAGCCAGCGAGGGCTGACACCAAAGTTGATGACTGAGCTCAAAAGAATTGGATGAAGACACAACGTGAACCATGTCACTCGATGTGGACAAACTCTGGGGAACTGACTAGAAGATGGCCTAAGTTAGTTAGTGATTGATTGATGATTGATTGATTGATTAATCAATGATGGATGGAGGAAGAGGCTACTGTTACTGATTGACTGATTGATAGGACTGATATGCTATTAGACTAATTCGCTATGATTGATTATGATTGATTATGACTGACTGAAAGTGCTGAATGTGATTGATATGCTTAATGATTGATGGGCTGACTTACTGCATATGCATTGATTGATTGATTGATAACAGTTGATTGACTGGCGAATTGTCTGACGAACTTAGTGATTGATGATTGACTGATGATTGAGTGGACTATTGACGGGCCAACTTAATATATGATTGATGAGCTCTATGGCTGAGCTCTATGGCCTATGATGTAGTACGTGATTGATTGACAGACGGATGGATTTGCTGAATGATTGACGGGCTAAATTACTGAATGATGCCATGATTGATTGATTGAGTGACGGATATCAATTGGATTATGTACGAAATGCTTGATGAACTGACTGATAATTGCTGATTGATTGACTGACTAAGTAATGAACTCAGTGATTGATAGATTTGCCGAATGATTGATGGACTGATATGATGATTGCTTGGCTGACTAGCTTACTGAATAATGTATAGGTTGATTGATTGATATTGATTATGATTGACTACAAATGATTAGCATATTTGCCTAATGATTGATGGACTATGCATGCATGCATGCACTTGACTAACTGTGATTGATTAACTGCCCGTTTTACTGCTATAAATTGTTTACTTATCTCAGCGGGTGTCCGTCTAATGGATTCAGTGAGTGCCTGATTGATTGGATAAGCGATGCTTATGACATGTGCGATAAATGCGCATTAACTCAGCTCGGATGTGTCTACTCAAGCTGCTTAAATTGGCAGCTCAAGCTCGATTTCTCTTCCATTTTCGAAATGCCAACAATAATTATTCCGAGAATTGCGCAAAAGAAATCTCAACCAAATGACATGCGAGGCGACGCAAAGGAAATAAAGAAGCCGGAGCCGTTGCTTGGCTCTTGGCATTAAGTCGAGTGCATAAAATTCGCTTCGCTCTGTTTGCCGGCGTGCGAGACGCGGCAGGTGTTGAAGTCTCGAATGCAGTAACTCAAGTGCAGACGCAGCTGCAGCTGCTCATGCTGACTGACTGACTAGCTGGATGGGTGGCTAGGTGGCTGGGGCAACGTCAATGCCACTTGACACGACAAAATTCAATTTTGCGCGACTTTTGCACATTTTTCATTTTCTTTGAACGAAATGCAATTTAATATTTACGCGCCGCATGCTGCTTAGTCTCCAGCCATGCTCGCTCTCCCCCCCTCGCTCACTCTCGTCTTTCGTTTGCTTTCCCGCTCTGCCACAACATGTATTGGGCACCGGGCGTATACGCAACGTGCAGCCAAAAATATTACGTATACGCCTTGTCTTTGTGTTGGGAGACAAAGCGCGTGTGTTCGTCTCGCCTTGCACTTGGCAATCGGCTTGGGTTCTGATTCGATTCTCCGCTTGCTTGCAGCACCATACGCGAGGGCATCATTCGCTGCATTCTGGCCACCGACATGGCACGCCACAATGAGATCCTGACGCAGTTCATCGAGATAACGCCCATCTTCGACTACAACAATCGTGCGCACATCAATCTGGTAAGCTAAGCCAGACCTCACATATATATATATATATATATATATTTATATATATACTTCCCATATCTCGTAGCTTTGCATGATTCTCATCAAGGTGGCCGACATCTCGAACGAGGCTCGACCCATGGACGTGGCTGAGCCGTGGCTGGACCGGCTGCTGCAGGAGTTTTTCGCCCAGAGCGCCGCCGAGAAGTCGGAGGGGCTGCCGGTGACCCCCTTCATGGATCCCGACAAGGTGAGCAAGCCCGGCTCCCAGGTCCGCTTCATTGGACTCGTCCTGTTGCCGCTCTTCGAGGCGCTCGGCGAACTGGTGCCGGAGCTCACGGAGCTAATCATCATACCCGTGCGCATCGCACTCGAGTATTACAGGTGAGTGGATGATCCGCGTGAGTGGAGTGAACCGAATCCCTTCTAGCTTCAAACTCTATCCAACTCACAGACGTTTGAACGACGCACAGACTAAGACGCGCAAATCGGTGGCCGACAGCAATGCCTCGGCCACGTCGGACAGCAACAGCGGCAACATGGACTCGAATGCGGCCCTGGCCAGCACGCCGGGCCACGCTACGGCCGACAAGCTGCTGTTGGACAACAACAAGGCTGGAAATACTGGATCTGGAGCTGGAGCTGGAGCCGGTGGAGCTGGCGGCGGAGCAGCTGGCGGTGGAGGTAGCAGTGGCGGTGGCGGTGGTGGCAGCAGCTCACCCCAAATGCCACGCTCCGGCTCTGCCATAAGCGTCAAGTCACGCCGCAGCATACCGTCGCAGAAGTCGGCATCGCGCACCTCCGTGGACGAGCCGGGCGGCATGGCCGCTGAGCTGCACGATCTGCCCGAGGGCAGCGAAAGCGGCGATTCGGAAACAGCCACCGAAGTGGACGTAAGTTTGAGAGTAAGCGATGTGAGCAATGCAACCGGACGTAATCGATGGACGGACGGACGAGGGATGGACGGACAGCCGGACGGACAGCCGGACGGACAGTCAGACGGCTGGAAGAGCAGGCGAAGGGGCATGTGGCAGGGCAGATGGAGGGTTAGTCAGACGGACACAGACGGACTGCTAGGGGGACAGTCAGACGGACAGACAGACGGACAGTTAAACGGATAGTCAGACGGACACTTTGGCGGACAGTCAGACGGACTGCCAATAGGACAGTCAGACGGATACTCAGATGGACACTTTGAAAGGCAGATGAAAGGACAATCGGACGAACATACAGATAGATGAAAGGATAAACAGACGGAAAGGAGAAAGAATGAACAGACGGACAGGCTGCCAGTTGGACACGACAAATATTGACAAAAACCAATATACCCTCTCTTGCCAGCATGAAGTAGAATAAGAAATGCAAACGAAAACATAAAGCTCAAATTTAATTAATAAGTTCGTTTGCCCATTTGTCCTTTGCTATTGCTCGCTCAAGGTGGCTGAGAAGACGTCCAAGTTCAAGGTGGACACCGAGGGCTGCAGCAACCGGAGCAAATCGTCGCACTCGACCTCGCGTAAGTCGTCGCGCGAGAAGCGGCCCTCGATGATTGGCGAGCTGTGCAGCAGCGGTGGGGGGCAGCGCATACGGAACTCGTATGGGAACATACACGGCTACCACACCAATCGCTGTCACTTTGGCAGCAATCGCGCCGTCAGCCTCGACCAGTACAGCACGAACAATCGTCGGCTGTCGGACGGGCTGCCCCAGGTCATCTCGGACAGCAATGTGTTCTACGGACGGCTCAATCGCGGCAGTCTCGAGGCAACGACGGCCGCCGCCACGGCTCACGGGGGCGACCTGAACATGAACACCAGCGGTCAGGCAGCCGCAGCCGCAGCCGCAGCCGCTGGCCCAGCTGTGCACGGCCAGGTGTTGTCGTCGCTGCGCGAGTCGGACAAATTGCCAGCAACAGCAACAAGCACAGCGGCGGCGGCAGCAACTGTTGCTGTTGCCACCACCAACGGCAACATATCGCCCACGCTGACCCAGACTCTGGCCAGCAATGGCAGCGCGCGCAGCAGCAGCGCTGCCACAGCAACTGTTGTTACCGTGCAGCAGCAGCAGCTACAGCAG
This sequence comes from Drosophila mercatorum, assembly GCA_961210405.1. Classification (NCBI taxonomy): domain Eukaryota; kingdom Metazoa; phylum Arthropoda; class Insecta; order Diptera; family Drosophilidae; genus Drosophila; species Drosophila mercatorum. Next base: position 20,630,022 of record CAUIUS010000001.1, on the reverse strand, counting down.
CAACAGCAGCCCAGCAGCAGCAGCAGCTCCTCCTGGAAGTCGCGTTTGCGTCAGTTCTCGGACTACTTCAGCTTCAGCTTTGACAAGGGCAACAAGCGCTTCGGCAGCACACGCAGCAGCCCCTGCCCGGTGCGTGGCAACAACAATGCAGCGGGCAGCGGCAGCGGCAACGGCAGCAACAATGCCGGCGAGCCAAGCACCACCGAGTCGAAGGCCACTCAGTCGACCGGGACCTACTGCAACATTTCGAATAGCCCCACGCCGGGCGGCCCGCTGACGGCTGTTGGCCAGGCCCCGGGCGGCATTGGCCGGCATCGGGCCTACAGCCTGGACGTGCCCTGCAGCCGGCATGCGGCGACGCGCTACAGCTCCGGGGACAGCAGCAGTCGCAAATCATCGTCGCGCCACGACGAGCACAACAACAGCAACAATACCCTGCACAGCAGCAGCGGCGGCATGGGCATGGGTCTGGGCATTGGCGAGCTGTCGGGCATACGCATACGCATCGGCAGCGGCGGCGAGGAGGGCGGCAGTGGTGCAGTTGGTGCTGGTGCTGGTGCTGGAGCTGGTGGTGGCGGTGCAATCAAATTGCCGCCGAGTATCAGCTGTGAGATGGGCTTGGCCAGCGGCTCCTCTTCGGAGGCGGTGCCAAAGATTTGACAACAGGGGAGCTCCGATACGACTAACACAAATACAAACAATTCGCTCTGCAATCAGGCGGCATTTCACACGGTCTGCGCGGAGGAGGAGCATCAGCAGCTGGAGGAGCGACGCCAGCGGCAACTGCAGCAGCAGCAGCAGCAGCAACTGGAGCATGACGAAGAGGAGGAGGCCATCATCAATGACAGCGACGATGCGGACGGCAGCAGTGAGTCGGATGCTCTCCACCAGGACACCTCCAGCTGCGAGGTCTCATCGATGACGATGACCGTTTGGTCGGCCATTGGCCAGCGGCTCAATGCGCTCGTCTGTCACTGCTGCGAGCGCAAGTTGCCGGAGCCGGAGAATGTGTAAGAAGTCGATGCCAAAAATTGTGTCATGGACATAAGCATACACACACACACGCACACGCATACATTGACATTGCCATTGATATCGTTAATCGATAGTCACTTATCGATACCACACAACAACAGCACACACGCACATATATATATATAATAATTTATTGATTTAAGTTGATCGATAAACGTTTGTCAATCGTTGCACACTTAGACTCGATAACAAAAGCAATCGATAAGCGTTTCTCAATCGATGACAAGCCATCTAGCGTTTATACTTCAGGCATAGCCACAATTAATCATTACTTATCGATAAATGCTCGTCGACGACGCATCATTAGCAAATACTTTCCCTGATTGGCATTTATCGATAAATAGTCATCGAATGCATCGATAGCATACATAAATTCTCAACAACACTCTCACTGTGAGCATCAAAAATATATCGACAATTGTCAGTTGATCGATAACACGTATCGATAACATTCGTAAGTTGTCGATTAGCATGCATTTATAGCGCACTTTATAGTTATCAGTAATAGTCCATATTTGATCGATATCATTGATCAACAACAATCATATCGATAAACATGCATTTATGACAGTGTCGATAACGTATCGATACTAAACGGCAAACGTTTATCGATAACATATCTTCTTTTTTTATTAATTATAATAAATTTGTATGCAAATCTATTTGTTTTTTTTCGTCTATTACTTGATATCGATAACAAACATTTACTTGACATTATATAATAAATATAATTAAATGATTACGATAATTTTTTTTTTATACATAAATATGCTACAAGTAATATTATGATTATACTATTATACTATTATTATTATTATTATTATATATTATTTTTATTGAAACCTCTTGAGTTTTTATTTCATTTGGCCAAATCTCTGCAGCTTGTCCCAGACATCAGCAATCGGGCATTGGGAAAAAGTGATTAGCAAAACGGTTTGATGGAGCGAGATGATGTGTGTGTGTGTGTGTGTGTGTGCTGACTACGCCGCAATGGCCGGCGGCTGGGCACAGGTTGCTGCATGCCACGGCCCGATTGGCTGCATGCGAAATGCGTTCGCGTTGAATTACGCAAAACAAAAATTTAGCATTTTGCATGCGCAATGCGGCTGAGGCTGCAGCCAGTGCAATCAGCATGCCACAAGTTGCATGGCACACACACACACACACAGCACTGAGATTGTGCAGCCTCGTTGCATCTCATTTGAAATGTTCGATTTGAGTGCCGTGTGGGCAGCAGGGGCCACTGCAACGGCAAGCAGCAGTCAGTGGCATGCCCCAAGCATGCGTACAAACTCTGTGGATCACAGAATCTCATCTTTTTTCCTGCCAAATGCAATTTTACGCCCGAGCTAGCCAGTGCAACCAGTTTCAATTATGCGCACCTTGGAGTCGAGAGCTGAACAGCTGCAAACTTGAAGAGCTGAAAAGCGACTGCTTTAGCGATAATTTAGCAATTTTTCGGCTGAGGTTTGACAGAGATCTTAGGCATTGACTTTGTGTTTAGTAAGTCAACTCGTTGATTGCCTAGACTAGCCTAGCTTGAAATTAACTGTACTGCAGGCTGCTTAGGCATATCGATATTTATCGATTTTTATTGGACAATACAAGATATTCAGTTTCTTTCAGTAATATTTCATATTTGCTTAGCCATTTCAGTAAGAGTTCTCTAGATTTCTCATTTCTACTGAAGCGCTTCCGATTGTGCTTAGTAACTGAATCGATAAATATCGATTTGATCTAATTTCATTATTCTTCTATAGTGTTAGCCTATTTTAGTAACTCAATATGATATTATAGCCAATAGAGCCAAACAGACTAAGGCCATGAAAACATCAAATGAATAGCAAAAAAAAATATCGATAACAATCGATACGGAATTGCATGAGATGTAGGCAACATATGTAGGCAGCAACAATATCAAAGTTTATTTTTGACTTATATGAAATTTTACAATTTATATTTTAATTTTTTTTATTTTCCATTTAATTTTCTTTGATTTTTTGCATCATCCCCGTCAAGACTTCAGCTTTCAGCTTGAAAAACATTTCCGATACGATGGCAATGAAGCTTGCTAACACAGCAAAATAGTTTGAAATTCAACGAGACGTTAAAGAAAATTACAAAAAAATACAAAATATAAACATATATATAAAATATGACGACATATCCCAAGCAGGATGTTAAAGAATTTGAAAGGAAAACAAAAACCAAAAAGAAATGAAAGAAAAGCGTAAGGAATTTATCTTTACTTACTTAACAATTGTTAAATTCAAGTCCAATGAAAATAAGAAATATATATATATATATAAAGCAAAATATGTGTATCAATGTAAATCTCTGTATGTAATGTATGCTAAGTCTAACAAACACACACACACACACACACGAGCAAACAAGAGAATGGAAAAAAGTGTTGCCTACTTTTGAGCGAAGCCTGGGCAGAGCTGTAAGCAAAGCGTACATGAAGCCAAGCTGGTACTTGGTGAGCACAAACACACACACACACACAGACACATATACATACATAAACATATACATATATACCTATACATATATAATATATTATATATATTAGCATTAACTGTAAATGTCAACTGCTATGCTATAAATTTTCCAAACTTTTTTCTGTTTCAACTTTTTTTTTCTGCGAAAAAATTATACAAAAAATATATAGACTTAAGCTAAAAAAAATTTGAAAAATTTTTAAGTGTCTAGCAACAAATGCAAAATAATCAGAAATCAGAAAATATATAGATATATATATACATATACATATATATAGAGTATGTGTGTGTTTGTATTTGTTTTTAAAGTAATTGTAATAGAAAATTGGTTTTTGTTTATTTTTTACATTTATTTAATGCTTTTTTTTTGTAGCTAAGTGTCGTCAGCGTTGTTCTTGTTGTTGTTGTTGTTATTGTAATTGTTGCCAGATAAAAAAAAAATAAATAAAACTAATTAAATAAATGCTTGTTCAACTGAAGAACAACAAGATCAAAAATAATAATGGAAAAAAGTTTTGCTCGATGTCGATGTCTATATATATATATACATATATATGTATGTATACACTTTTTTTTGTAGTTAGACTAGAATTCTAACTGAACCAAAACCAAACACACATACAAATACATATACATATATATATATATATAATGTATACTAGATCGAAGCTAATAACTGCTAGAGTTGAGATGAGATGTGAACGTTTAGTGTTATACGATATACGATATTCGGCAGTAGCTGAAGTCGCCTAAAAACAAACAAACACACACACATATATATATATAGTTGTATGTATTGGTGACAATGTTAAGTGTATTTGTGTTGTATTTCAAATATAAAACAAGAAACTAAAACAAAAACGTCACACAACTTCCCTTGTTTAATGAATGAAAAACATAAAGACTAAATACTTGAATTTACAAAAAGAAACCTTTCCAACAAAACCAAACGAAAAAAAAACTAACTAAAAACTAATGCTAACTAAAATCTAAAAAATATATATATATATATTAAATATAAAAAAAAAAGAAAAACAAAAAGTTCTAGGTGTTTTACAAAATGTATAAAAAAAAAAACAAAACAAAAATTAGAAAAGAAACAAAAAAAAAGAAAGAAAAATAGAAAAGATCAAGAAATTTTAAGCATACTTTAATTAGTCTAGACTCTGAGAAATATATGCTTATCGATGTACATTTTAGTCAACTATTTTGGCAGTCAATTAAAGCAAGCAACACGCCCCCCTCCCCCACCCCCACGCACACCTCGCCCACACCTCAAAAAAAAAAAAAAAGATAAATCGATAAAACTTAAAGCCCAACAAAGTGCAAAAGAAAATTGTTTGAGACAAACTAAAGTTAGCGAAAATGATATATCAATTCATGTTGCTGGATCGAGCATAGTTGAGATCTGAATAAGAAAAACCTTAGCAATTTGGACCAAACAACAAACTAAAAACTCTCTCAAAGAAATATTTACTGAATATACTAGCAGCATGCTTCACATAACAACATACTAGATAATACGTATTACTCGTTTCCCAATAATTGTACGATTAAAAAACAAAAAAAAAATCATATTTAAGAAATAACGAAATAATGAAATAGTTAAATGTTACCTACGAAACGACGGATGGCAATGATCTGAACACTATGAACCACAACTACCTGTCCACTATTTACAGCACAGCTAGCTCAAGCCCAAGACACTGGCGGACGTATATCGTATATTTTATATCATATATTGTATGGCGTGTATGGTATGGCGTGTGATGTATGTGATATATTGTATATCATATATCATACATCATACAGCATACATCATACATCATACATCATACATCATACATCATACATCATACATCATACATCATACATCATACATCATACATCATACATCATACATCATACATCATACATCATACATCATACATCATACATCATACATCATACATCATACATCATACAACATACAACATACAACATACAACATACAACATACATCATACATCATGCATCATACATCATACATCATACATCATACATCATACATCTTACATCATACATCATACATCATACATCATACATCATACATCATACATCATACATCATACATTATACATTATACATCATACATCATATCATCGTGTATTCTATATATCGTATATTGTATATGATATGGCGTATACATGATATATATTATATTATATATTGTATATCGTATGACATATGGCGTACATCGTAAGTCGCATCGTACATCGTATATGGTATATGGTATATTGTTTATCGTACATCGTATATCGTAAATGGTATATGGCAAATGAAACACCCTATATCGTATATCGTATATCGTAAATGATGTGTATCGTAAACGCATATGATATATCGTAGGTCGTGCCATCATCGTCTGCTATATGGTATAAAATATAGGGTAAATCGTGTACCGTATATGGATATCGTATGAAGTATGTCCCATATCGTATATTGATAACGTATAACGCATATCGTTGATCGTATTTCGGATATCGGAATGGCATATATTGAATATCGTATAGATAGCGTTGACGGCCCAGGCAACTATACTTTATACTTTTCTACGTAACTTACAATTGAAGCGAGAGCGTTACGAACTTTCAAAACGGTTTCCATGCCACTCACAGAGAAGACCCCCTATTGAAGAGAGTATATACAGGAAACAGTCCAATCTTACTATATATATATACACACACATATGTATATCTGACAGTGTAGAGATCATGTTGATATTAATCCCAAGATAATGACAACAACCACCGATAACGGACCACAGTAGTAGCAAAGATTCATTCATTGTTATCGAGACATCGAGAGACATCGACTGTTGCCAGCGACACTAACGGATACGACATTTTCGGCTGGGGCGTTACGCAGGCCCCGCTCTCAGACTATATGATTTCCCTTTTCACTTCCTCTCTCTCTCTCTCTCTCTCTCTCACACACACACACACCACACAGAGATACAGAATAGTGCACTCTTAGAGAAGTATATTTAAGTGCATAGAGACTATATACTAAGTACTATATACATACATACATACTATATACTATATATATATATATACTATATACATATATGTATATACTAAATACTAGCGACCCTCCTGAACTTTCTAACCAAAAGCCTTTAATTAAAACAAAACAAAAACAAAAACAAAAACGAAGACTACAATTTTATTATACAAAAAAATATGGGGACAAGGATGAACCGAAACTTGAATGCAATTTTAAAAATAGAGTATGAGTATTACGAATACGAAATTAGTGAAGCATACTTCGGCAGGCCGAAGCCTAGATGCTCTCTCTCTCTCTCTCTCCCTCTCACACACACACTCGCCCTATATCTATCTCTCACTCCCACACACAGACACAAGCAGGTAAGAAGTTTTAGCCAGAAAATCTACAAAAATATATGTATGTACTTTCGAAAATATATATATATATATATATATATATATATATATATATATATATATATATATATATATATATATATATATATATATATATAAATCTATATATAATTGCATGTCAATGAAAAAAGTCTATATACAGATATATGTTATATATATGTGTATACTAAAACAAGATCAGTTAGTTATTATTGATAAGTGTGGAGAACCCCCCAAAGAAACCCCAAGAAATTGTTGAGCAAAAAATAAATATATATACTAAAGAAAAAGAAGAAGAAGAGGAAGAGGAGGAAGATAATGATATGGAATCAATTATATGGTATACTTATACACAAACAGAAAGCAGCAGCAACTAGCGCGATAAACTAACTAAAACATATTCAAAAGAACAACTCACACACAGACACACACACATATATACATATATGAAAGAAATACCATTATTATATATAGATATATAAAAGAAAATACTGCAAATCTTAATGCACAACGTGTTGTATAAGTGGCAAATTACATACATACATATATTAGCAGCAGCAGCAGCAAAACTTAAGTGTAAAATACTAAGAACTAAAGAAAAAATACCACACAAAAAATACCAAATATCAATATATATACATGCATACATATACATGCAGACATGTGTGTAGGCAACGTTTTTTTTTCCCCCCATACTGACAACAACAAAAATACTAAAGCAGTTGGAAACTATTTACAAGCGGTAAGCGTACAGCACCCACAAAGCATGCAAAGAAAATACCAAAAAAAAATACCACACAAAAATACAAGTACAACTTGTTAACGAACCCAAAGAATCATTCAAAATGAATACATCAGAGATATTTAATATATATATATACTATATATACTATATATGTATATGTATCTGAGGATTACGATCATATATATATATATATACCAAAGAGACATCTATGTGTACAATGAAATATTGAATTCGAATGCATTAACGACAAAGCAGCAACAATAAACATTTAAGTATCTATCATATCGTATATAGCGTATAGTATATATCTTTATCGATATATCTATATATGAACACTATGAACACAGCTGGTATTACGCCAACCAAATATTTATTCAATGAGAAAACCCACACAGAAAATTATAGACAAATACTAAAGAAGACAACTCAAACAAAATACCAACAAATTCCAAAAATAAATACTAAAAATAATACCAAAAAAAAACAACTTTTTCTGAACTGCATTTAAATGGAAAATCTTGAGAAAAACAACAAGAAAATTGTATTTAAAATTTAAGTTAAGTCCAATATTGAAAATGTTTGGGCAACAGCGAGCACGAGTGCGAGTACGAATATGAATATGAATACGAATACGAATATGAATACGAATATGAATACGAGTATGAGTAGCTAGCTAGCTGGGTACTACTCGCCTACCACTCGCTCCCGCTACACTGACAACACACACACACACATACACACACACACAACAGACACACACACACACACACACACATGTATTTTTGTGTAAAAGTTTAAAACATGAAGAGCAGAAAAATATGAACTACTGATTAATATGAAATATATTGAAATAAAATAATTTCCAAACTAATTACAAAAAAAAACTCTTTTTGGTCTTTAATTTGCAAATATATTTAAAAAAAAAAGCTTTAGGTCCTTATTCAGCGCCGAACAAAAGTTAAAAGCCTCTTAAAAGCTCTCGCTGTCGCAAAACATGCTAAAAGCTTGCAGGCGAAGCTTTGTGCTTATCAGCTTTTAGCCATTTTTCTTTAGTTGCATTGCTGTCGCAACATGCTCGCAGCTTTACTGCGGCTGCAACATGTTGCGCATGACAGCTGTGTTGTATGCTAAGATTTTGAAGAAGTTGCGCGCGTTCTGAAAAGAACGTGCAAAAAAATTACCCATATTTGATTTCTTTGAATTTTATGAATTTTATAAACTAATACATAACTGCTTCTATTTACATATTATTTTTTTAATAAATTTACAGCTTGAGCTCTCTAAATGCAATGTCAGCACGCGCCTTGGCAACATGCTGCGTTCGATAGCTCACAGACATGTTCGTCCAAGTTCGAGCTGCATCACACATGTTCGTTGCGGTTCGCAACGCAGCTGCCTCGAACGTCAACTCAGTTGACATTTGCAAACGCGACGCAGCAGTTGCTGGCGACGCTCAATTCGGCACTTAGCTCGGACAGCAACTCTCGGTTCGTTGTGAACGCTAAGTTAATATATCGCAGTTAATAGCAGAGGCAGTGGCAGCGACGGCGACGGCGACAGCGCCAGGCAACAATAAAAGCGAAAGCAAGAAGAAAAAAAAACTCCTGCTCGCTGTTTTATTTGTTGTTGCATTTGCCGTTACCATTGCTGTTGTTCTTCTTCTTGTTGTCATTTTACGCTAGTTGCTTCGGCGGCTGCTGCTGCTGCTGCTGCGTTCGCCGCGCTTCACATTCTCGCTCCATTCGCTTCATTCCGATTCCGTTCCACTCGCCATCGGCAACGTGCCCAGTGGAAGGTGGACGCGAATTTTTGTGCTTTTTGTTTTTGTTTTCATGTGTGTGCGGCTGTGTATGTGTGTGTGTGTAAATTTGTATTTTTTTCTGCTGTTTTGTTATTGTCATTATTTGCTTTAAGTATTTTTAGTGTTCGCGTGCGAAATTCGGCGTCAACGTGAAACATTTGACGTGAGATGTAAGTTGGAAGAGGCCTTGAAATGTCCTGAAACAGGCCAAACGGGCAAAACAACAACAAACGCCAAACATAAAAAATGGCAAATAAGAGAAAATCAATGCGCGTGCCGAATGTGCCTCTGTGTGTGAGTGTGTGTGTGTGTGTCTATGTGTGTGTGTCAAAAGAAAATCCATAAAGCGCGCTGTGTAACTCGTCGCAGTCGAGCTAAGCGAATAATTTATAAGATTGAAATTAAAGACACCAAAGAGCGCTCTCTCTCTCTCTCTCCCTCTCTCTCGCACACACACACTCTCTCTCCCTCTCTCTCTCTCAACCGCAAGGGGAAGACAGCGCAAACAATTTCTTGGCAGCTGCCTCAACTGCAAACGAAATGCCGAAATGCTTGGCCTGGCCCCAAAGCCGCCTCACCCGCATCCGCATTTCGTTACACTTCTGCACCTCCTCTCTCTCTCTCTCTCTCTCTCCCTCTTGGGGCGCTGCAAAAATGTTGTAAACATGCGAGGCCGCTGCCAAAGGCGCTGGCAGCATCACACGGAACAGCTGATTCGCCTTTGGGCCGCATTGCCAAGCGCTATAAAATGCATATCATACAAACACACACATACACAAATATATACACAGACACACTCATACACTAATACACACACATACATGTGCAAAAGCAGAGGCAAAAGCGCCAGAGCATTAGCAATAAGGAGTTAAAAATATTAAGAAAAATTGAAAAAATAATCAAAAAAATGCACAAAAAATGCAGAAATATCAAGTAAAAATTTGTTTACAAAATATTTTAAAAATATATATATTTATATATAAATAAAATATATATGCATATACATATGTATAAATAAAAAAAATATATGTATATACAAATATATATGTACATACATACATGTAAAAAAAAATGCATATAAATAATTTTTTTATTTTATTAAAAATCTTAAGTCAAAGTTTTAAAATAAAATATGAAATATGTATAAATACATAAATAAAAAAAAACAAAATTTAAAAAACAAAAAAATATAAAACAAACTAAAAATATTTATATGAATAAAAAAAAACATAAAATAATATATTAATATATAAATATTTATATTTAAGAAAATTAAAATTTATAAAATAAAATATTAAAAAAATGATAAATTAAAAATATTTATATAAATACAAAATACATACAAAAAATATATTAATACTTACACATAAATATTTATATAGAAATATTTTTTGTATGTATTTTTATATATATAAATATTTTTAATTTATCATTTTTTTAAATATTTTATTTTATAATTTTTTATTTATATTTATATACAAATATTTATATTTCAATATATAAAGCCTAATAGGTCAGGCCCAAGCATTGAGTTCAGTCCAACTGAGTTGAGTAAGTCCTGCGAGTCCTACTCCAGCGAGTCAGGGAAAAATCTTAATAATCGATAATCATTAATCGATACAAGCACAGCTGCTGCAAAAAAGCTCTGAATACTAAATCTATATAGGCCATAAAAAGCAATTCTATATGCAAATCGTTCATTTTTACCGAGTAAGTGAAAGGACTCACTGTGATTCTGAATGTAGTCTGTCGTAAGAGGCAGAAGAGGACCTCGCAGAGTCCCTAAGGTATAGCTGAGTCTACCATATATACTCGTATGCCATAAGCAGTCAGAGTTTATCAATTTATGCTGTATTCATGTCTATATATACCAGTCAGGGTATATGCCAGTCGAAGAGGGCCTCGCAGAGTCCCTAAGGTATAGATATTGCTGCTCAAGAAGGCGAGCTGAGAGTACCATATATACTCGTATGCCATAAGCAGTCAGAGTTTATCATTTTATGCTGTATTCATGTCTATATATACCAGTCAGGGTATATGCCAGTCGAGCACACCCGACACTCCCAGCCTTTTCGCTCGTCACATATGCATTCATTACTATCTGTGCCACTCGCATAGTCATAGCATCATGAATAAGTATATGAGAGCCAAAGCAGAAGCAGAGCGAAAAGGCTAAAAGTTATACAAAAAATGTAAGAAGATATCCATAAAGAGAATCGTAAGCTACAACTATTATAATTTGCCAACATTTTCCCACTCAACAGTATTTTTGCAGTATTTTTACTATGATTCAATTTGTAAGGGGAGCTCTTAAAGCTTTTAATATGGCTGCCATATTACGTATACGCAACGCTGTCAGTCAAGCGAAGCGAACATATTTCATTGGCGTGCACTCCACTTAAGCATCTTTGAGATACTTAGTACAGTCACTGTGAGCCGCTTAATACACGCAGCGAAACGACGCAGCAAGTTTGCAGACAAAAGGCAGAGAGAGAGAAGGAGAGAGAGAGAGAGAGGGAGAGTGAGAGAGAGAATTGTGTAAAATTTGAGGTGCATTTGGCAAGGATTTCGTTTTTAGTTTTCACGCTTTGTTTGCTGTGCTCAGAGGCTCAGAGGGCTGCCCTGATTTCGTGCAGTGTAAACACAGCATGAAGGCCAAGCGACAGCTGAGCACAGCCTGTCTCTATGCCAATCAACTTAACTATGTTTAACTTTCCACAGCTCTCTACTCGCACAGCAACAACTAGCTGAAGGAGGAGGAGCTGGGCTGAGCTGAGCTAGTGAAAGTGGAAGTGGAAGCGGCTGTGGCAGTGCCACCGGCAGAGCCAAGTTCAAAATCAACGCCTGACAATGACAAAGCGCTCCACTGGGCGGCCAGCAGCAGCAGCAGCAGCGGCGGCAGCAGCAGCGGCAGCGGCGCCAACAACAATCACGAGCTGGCGACGACACTGCACAACAACAACAACAACAACAGCTGAAGCAATGCGCATTAGGCAGTCGACTGCGCTGCCGTTGGCAAGCGGCGCATCCTGGCTGCTGTTCGTAATCTGTATGCTGAGCTCCTTGTGCTGCTACACAGGTAATTACCAACACGCCAAAATGCTTGACACTTGATTAGCATGACATTGCAGCTGCAGCTGACACGCCTCCTACGGAGCGCCCTACCTGTCCCTCCCTCCCTTCCTGCCTCCAAGTCAGCCAAAGTGGCAAATCAGCAGTTGACAGATCAGCTTCGATTACGTGTTTAAGGGCTTATGTGCTTACGTGCTTACGTTACGTCTATGCTTGACGTTGCAATTGGCTCGAGTTGTGCATCGGCTCTTATCTTGTTTATCTTTTGATTTGGTCACACTTGGGCACTCGTACGTGAAATCCTATATGTGGATGCTTCCATTCAAATCTAATCGATAAACTTATCGAAGCATAATAATGAGTGCTAACAATAGATCAGTCCATCGATATTCATTATTAATATGGAACCATATAGCTAGACGAGCTCTGTTGAGCTACTGAATTACCAGAGCATGTTTCATCAGTGTTATCGATTTATCGAAATGGATTCAATCTAGAAATAATCTAGTTTGCTTAGAGCTTCAATTCTATTATATAATACCTCAACTATATTTACCTCAATATATGTATTTTTCACTACAATTGTTATCGATTAACATACGTATCAGCACAGTTATCGAGTTATCGACTTATCGAAAGTTAATATGTATGAAACTTACCACGGCGTAAAGCAATAGATTAAATTAATGTTACACATCTACAGCTATCGAGTTATCGATATCTATAGTTGTTGATGCTATCGATAGAACATTCTAAACCTAAGGTATTAAAAAGTCTATCTTGATCACTATATATATATATACTACTACTACTACTATGTCACCAATTAGCACACCTGACCCCACCCTGCTAGCATAGTTATCGACTTATCGAAATGTATACTATCATTGCCAATCGCCAGCGGCCAGAAATGCGCCCATCGAGCACACACAATTGCTACTTAGCTGAGCCGATAAATGCAATAGAGCCAAGTGTTTTGGATTGCCCAGGGTAGGGTCTCTGGGCAGCGCCGTTATCGCCTCGATTGTCAGCCGAGATTAAGGACTCGGCCTTGATAGGCTCCTGCCAAGACGAAGAAATAATAATCATAAATAATGAGGAAAACAATTGGGCGAGAAATATGAGAGAGGCATGCGAATGGCAAGCGGAAAGTGGAAGCGGAAAATGTATTTGGGCCACGACCAGTGGCGCTAGAAGGCTAAAAGGACGAGGCAGGGACAGAGGCGGAGGACGGGGGCGATGGCAGGCAAAACAATTGTGTTTAGCCTTGACATTGCACATGCAAAGTCGACTTGTGCCTTTCGTTGGCTTTTTCGTGGCCATTCCGTTGCCAAGCACCTGGAGGTGGGCGGTGCTGTGGGGTTTGGGGGCGTGGCACACTTCAATTTTGAACACTTGGCCAACAGCGACAATGCAACATTGTGTTGAGCACACACCAAGGAAACAATGCAAAAATGCACTTTGAAAGTAGAGCTTAAATAGAATAAACAAAGGACTAAAATATACCCCTGAGCTGATGTCAACTACAGAGCTTTAAGCTTTGCTTGAAGTTAGTTTGAAAGCTTTTTGTAGGATAAAACTAAATTTAAGTAATAATTCTGGAGGGGGCGTAACTGAAGCTTTCGATTACTGATGCAGTGAGAGAGCGAAGCTTTTGGAAGCTCATTAAGCAAAGAACTTATAAGTTGCTATAAGCTATATTCAAGCAAAAGTTGCTATAAGCTACTTGCTAGCAGAAGCTTTCGACATAAAATTCGCGATAGGAGTTCTTCAAACAAAAGCTCTTTGAAAGACTCAATAGTGCCTTATACATTTGCATTAAGTTCCCCTATAAATTTGACTACTTAATGAATGAAGAAGTCTCTATAAGCATGTATAGAGCATAAGCTTTACAGCTCTTAAAGCGCAGAGCTCACTATAGAAGCTTTTGCGAGCTAACCCAGGAGCAGAGCTTCAGCAGCTGACTAACTGCGGAGATTCAAAGCGATATAGCGAGCTGTGAAAAGCTTGCTCCTTAAAAAGAGATGAAATACATAAATATCTATATCCTCACTTAATCCAAAGCTTTGAAAAGCTCATTATTCTTAGAGCTAAAGCTTTAAGCAGCTTTTCAATCCTTGAAACTTCCGCAGCAAATGAATAATAATTGATGAATGCATTTCGTATAGAGTATCCGCAGTTCGAGTCGTGCCAAAAAGGGACGAACTTTTGGCTGACTCCTGTTGTTATTGACGCACATGGCCAAAGTTTGTGGCCAAACTATTTTGGTTGGCGTGGTGTGGTGTGGTGCGGTGTGGTGCGGTGTGGTGCGTGGCATAACGAGTTGTCGTCGCTCCCACGAGTCAGCTCAAGTTCGGTTTTTAGTGCTTCCGGCTGTGGCACAATTGGCGGAGCTCCACTCGCATCTCGCTGCCAAGTTTTATTGCTCGGCTGTGCGGGGGACAAGGATGTCAAGGCAGGGCAGGGCAGGGCAGGGCAGGGCAGGGCAGGGCGATTGATAAGTCTTGCCTCTGGTGGCCGCTCGATGCCTAACTAATTAGCTGGACTTTAGCCAATGTTCAATTACATATTAAAAGCGACGCCTGAGCCCTGCCTCAAATATACACTTAGCAGCTCAATCGCCAGACAAATCGGACGTTCCAGGACGGACGACGATAATGCGACTAGTGGGCGCATCAACAATCGGATCGATAGCTCCGGCCGGCACCAAACACTAATTACATAGTCAAGCAGTCAAAGGGCCACACACACACACTCTCCTCTCTCTCTCTCTCTCTCTCTCTCTCTCTGTTTCTCTCTGTCTTTTGCATTTTTAATGGCACTTGACAACTGAGAAGTGCGTTGATAGACGGACAATCGAAAGCTTTGAACGCACGTGCATAAACGCATGCATAATTCAAGCGCTTTGTGTTAGCGAGTGCATTGTTTGCCGTTCGACTAATAAATAGGCAATCATCGAACGCGCTGACGTCATGCCAGCCGCATCGAAGCCCATGAACTAGTTTTGCGAACGAAACTAGGCAGTTGCTGTAGTGTGCGTGAGCAAGGCGTGTAAGCAGAGGGATGTGGCAAATAGCCTTTGAGAATGGGCTTAACGAGTGTCTACAGCGAGTGTCTATAGTAGTCATAGCGAGTAGCTATAGCGCGTAGCTGGAGAGAGTAGCCATAGCGAGTATAGCTACAGCGAGTAGCCATAGCGAGTAGTCGTAGCGAGTAGCCATAGCGAGTAGCCATAGTGAGTAGCCATAGCGAGTAGCCATAGCGAGTAGCCATAGCGAGTAGCCACAGCGAGTAGCCATAGCGAGTAGCCATAGCGAGTAGCCATAGCTGCTGGAGAGAGTAGTCATAGCAAGTAATCCTAGCGAGTAGCTATAGCGAGTAGCCATAGCGAGTAGCCATAGCGAGTAGTCGTAGCGAGTAGCTTGAGAGAGTAGTCATAGCGAGTATAGCTACAGCGAGTAGCCATAGCGAGTAGCCGTAGCTGCTGGAGAGAGTAGCCATAGCGAGTAGCTGGAGAGAGTAGCCATAGCGAGTAGACGTAGCGAGTAGCTTGAGAGAGTAGTCATAGCGAGTATAGCTACAGCGAGTAGCCATAGCGAGTAGCCGTAGCTGCTGGAGAGAGTAGTCATAGCGAGCAGCCATAGAGAGTAGCCATCGCGAGTAGCTTGAGAGAGTTGTCATAGCGAGTATAGCTACAGCGAGTAGCCATAGCGAGTAGCCATAGCGAGTAGTCGTATCGAGTAGCCATAGCGAGTAGTCGTATCGAGTAGCCATAACGAGTAGACATAGCGAGTAGTCATAGCGAGTAACTGGAGAGAGTAGCCATAGCGAGCAGCCATAGCGAGTAGCCATAGCGAGTAGCCATAGCTGCTGGAGAGAGTAGTCATAGCAAGTAATCCTAGCGAGTAGCCATAGCGAATAGCCATAGAGAGTAGCTACAGCGAATAGCCATAGAGAGAAGCTACTGCGAATACCTATAGTGAGCAACTGCAGCGAGTAGCCATACCGAGTAACTCTAGCGAGTAACTCTAGCGAGTGACTCCCGGCAAACAGTGCGTGACAAACAGCAAACCGCTTAGCAAATTGTCCTTGCCAAAGCGAAACATAACGAGAAGGATTCATTTAGCACAAACGTTGAGCTAACCACTTTCCTTCCCACTTGCATTTCCGCTTTGGCATATTTAGGTTTGTTTTGTTTTTCTGTTTTCTGTTTTTTTTTTTTTTTTGTTCTACCTGACGACAGGTCGACGGGTGGCATGCATCAACGCGCGCGCTCCAGCGACACGTTGACAGCGACAAGGCGACGTAAGGGCAAAGGTAGAAAGTGGAAAATTTGCATTGCATGCGGCGACAGGCTGGGCTCGGCTCGACTGGGCTGGGCTGGGCTGGTCGCACGTTGAGCGTTCCACTAATTGCATTGCACATAACATTCAAAATGGTTTTATAATCTTTGCTTCCGTTAACAATTCATATGCCAGCAACGACGAGAAGCTTTCCTTGCCAACAGCTATTTTCCCACACACACAAAATCTCATTAGAGACGGCCGATGATTACCAACACACAGGGACCAGCACACACACGCATAGTTTGCGGCACTCGGTGTAAGGCACAAGTTGCAAAGTTGATGGGCTGCACTCACTCGACGTCGTCGCCCTGACACTGCCTGACACGCCCACCACCCACCCACCCAGCCGCATGCCTGCCGTTGTGTGTATGCTCAACAGAATTCTAAACATTTATGAACTGTTGCGAAACACACACACACACACACACACACAAGTTTGCTGGCAACTATTTTGATGGGCCCATTGCTTAAATGACTCTTCGAAAAATGCAATTGAAATTGAAATTGAAATTGAAATTGAAATTGAAATTGCAGTTGAAAGTGACATAGTTAAGCTTGAAACAAAAGTGCGTAAATTGTAGCGGAAAATTTGTATAATTTTCCATTGACTAAGCAAGCAAATTAGGCTTGAAGTTGAAGCATGCTAAAAATTGAATAGAAATTGATATTGAAAGCGTAGCTCAATTCAATGTTGAAGAGGATTACAAAAAGTGTAAATCAATTAAATGTATTTTATTTTTGTGAGCCTCTTCAGCATTCAGTTCTATATGAAAGGCATTTAAGAATTGAATTGAAATTGAAAGAGTTCGTGGGAAACAACATTTACATTGAAATTGAAAGAGTCCTGAGCTAAATCAACGCTGAATGAGTAAACAGCTAACAGCATCGCAATTGAAAAAGTTAAAAACTGAAACTAAGCAAAAATTGATAGAAAAATTTTAAAAAATTCAATTTGTATTCCAATTGTGATAAAGCTGATTTTCAATCAAAGTTGAAAGAAATAATTTTAAAAAATATATATATTTTTTAAAGCTGATTTTCAATAAGAATTGAATAGAAATTGTATTGAAATTGAAATGAAGTTTTATCAGTATCAAATTGAGTTGAAAAAGAATTGAAATTGGACTGAAATGGAATTGAAAAGGAATTGAAATTGCATTGAAATTGAATTGAAATTGAATTGAAATTGAATTGAAATTGTATTGAAATTGAATTGAAATTGAATTAAAATTGAATTGAAATTGTATGGAAATTGAATTGAAATTGTATGGAAATTGAATTGAAATTGTATTGAAACTGAATTGAAATTGAATTTAAATTGAATTGAAATTGAATTGAAATTGAATTAAAATTGAATTGAAATTGAATTGAAATTGCATTGAAATTGAATTAAAATTGAACTGAAATTGAGTTGAAATTGAATTGAAATTGTATTGAACTGAAATTGAGTTGAAATTGAATTAAATTTGAGTTGAAATTGAATTGAAACTAGAATTAACAATGAATTGAAATATAATTAAAATTGAACTGAAATTGACTGAAAATCGAATTGAAAGTGTATTGAATTGACTTTTGATTGAAATTGAATCATAATTGTATAGAAATTGAACTCAGCTTAGAATTAGGAGGAAGACAAAATTGAAGAAAGTTAAACTCAAGTTAAATTCAAATTGAATTTGATGAATTGAAAAGGTTCAATTGAAGAGTTTCGCAATTTGATTGAGTTACAGCAATTATCAGCCACAAATTGCACTGTTTCATGCAAATCGAAAACAAATAACAACAAAAACTCAAACAAAATTTCAATAGAAATTCGATTTGCATTCAATAATCAAGGAAAATGCAATCAAATTGATTATTTATATATATATATATATATATATATATATATATATATATATATATATATATATATATATATATATATATATATATATATATATATATATATATATATATATATATATATATAGAAAGCTCTATTTGGCTCCACATTTTGATTGTTTAGCCAGAACAAATTCGATGAGCAGCAGAAAATTGATTTTCTGTGAAAATAGATCGAGGGACTGACGCCGCTTCAGCCTCGAGGAGGTCACCAGCTAAATGTCATAACAAAAGCTATTTATAAGTGAGCCGCACGGCTGCACATAAACGGCCGAGCGTCACCTGGCCAACGCGCCCTCTCACCGGCCAGGGCTGAGATTGCAGGTCCGAAAGGCACGCAACTCAACGGACATTAAAAAGTAATAAGCATAATTGTGAAATGTCAACGAGAGGGGAGAGAGGGAGGGAGACGGAGAGGGAGAGCAGGAGAGAGGAAGACAGAGAAAGAAAGCCATGAAATGCAGACAGCGAGAGGGCGAATGTTAAGGCGCGTGACGTATACGGCACGGCACGGCACGGCACGGCACGTTGGCCCAACTTTGACCCAGAGCAGCTAAATTGTTTGGGGCGACAGCTGGCGCTAGAGTCGGGCCGGGCGGTGGCTTTTAATTATTCAACGATCTGTCGCACTCGGGCCGAGCAGAAGACGCAGCATAGAAAACATCGAGCAAACAAACCGAATGCAAAGAAAAAGTGTAAGAAGCAAACGCACAAACAACTGCAGCGAACTGCAGCAGCAGCAACTGCAGTAGCAGCAGCAGCCGACCAAATGTCGCCTCGGTCGCTTCGCTGGCGTCGCGCTGCCTGCGCCCAGTGCCAATTGTTCGCCCAGCGAAAGCGCATAAAAGCAGAAACAAGTAAGAAACCTCTAGGCGAGTCTGCTCGACTACGAGATGCCCTATGCTGAGTATCGAAATATCGAGTATCGGAAATAGTTATCGATTTACTCTAGCCACATCAGACGGACTCGTCTTGTCTCCCTGATCAAGAATATATATACTTTACGGGGTCTGCCACGCCTGCTTCTAGCTCTTTTACAAAACCAATATGCCCTGTTCACCCCTTTTCACTGGGCTCAGGGTATAGCAGGCATGCATAAAGGTTGAATGGCAAAAGGAAAAATACAGAAAGGAATGAAAAAAAGGAAAAGTTTTGCGGTACTTTTGCCGCCGGCGTCGTCGACGACGTCAGCATCGGCATCGGCATCGGCGTCAGTGGCTGCCGTAGTCCGTTCAGTCGTCCGGAAGTTGCTTACAACTTCGAACCACGTTTCAAGTGCCCAGCCACAGCTGCAACTGTAACTGTAACTAGAACTGCACTTGGCTATGCAACTAACGGTGAAAGTGGCAAAACTGGCGACGCTTCG
The DNA here is from genome assembly GCA_961210405.1 of Drosophila mercatorum. NCBI lineage: Eukaryota > Metazoa > Arthropoda > Insecta > Diptera > Drosophilidae > Drosophila > Drosophila mercatorum. The sequence goes on along the minus strand of CAUIUS010000001.1, from coordinate 20,609,844 downwards.
ACTCTGCGATTGGGGCGAAGGGTGAGGGCTAAAGCAAGCCGAAAAGTGTCTAAGGTCGAGGCCCATACGCTTCGCCTACGTCACGAGCGGAGCGCAACTCAAACATGCGGCAAGTTCGATGCTAAAAGCTTTGGCATTAGAACAAAAGCTCAATGCAACGAACCTGCGAGGAGCGTGCAACATGTTCGCTGCTGCGTTGCAACTCGAACATGTCTCGAGCCCAGGGACGCGACTGAAGCAAATCCGTTCGAACAGAGCGAAGCACTAATGAGAGTGGAGGAAAGTTAAGGTGTAGGGAGGGAAAGAGAGAGATAGTCTAGGAGAGAGAGGGAGAAAGTTGAGAAGAGTCAAGAGTAGAGTCTAGGAGAGAGAGAGAGAGAGAGAGAGAGAGAGAGTCTAGGAGAGAGTAGAGTCTAGAAGAGGGAGAGAAAGAGGCAAGAAGAGAGAAGAGACAGTCTAGAAGAGAGAAGAGAGTCTAGAAGGGAGCAGTAGTCTAGAAGAGGGAGAAAGAGTCTAGTAGAGAGTCTGGGATAGAGAGTCTAGGAGAGAGAGAGCTTAGGAGAGAATCTAGGAGAGAGAGAAAGTCGAGAAGAGTAGATATTGGAGTTAGACTCCAGAGTAGAGTCTAAAAGAGAGTAGAATCTAGAAGAGAGGAGAGTCTAGAAGAGAGAAAGTGTCTAGAAGAGGGAGAGAAAGTCTAGAAGAGCGAGAGAAAGAGTCTAGAAGAAAGTACAATAGAATCTGGAGCGAGGAGAGTCCCGAATAGAATAGAGTCTAGAATAGTCTAGAAGAGAATTTATACAAATTTAGATATGATAAAGATATATATATTTATGATAGTTGCAAAATGGTTTACAGCAGTACTTCTCAGACTGGAAATTACAGTTATTCCAGCATTCCTGCATTCCAGTATTCCAGTACTCCTGCACTCCCTGGTGGGCGTGAGAAGGGCTGACCAGAGTTCAGGTGGCACCAAGGCGTCCACTCTACAGCTCCACCTGCACATTGGCCCTCCAAATAAGCATGGAGAGCGTATTAGCTTCTTAGTTACTTGAGATCGACAAGAGGATGTCTCCTTGGCACTTGGCGCCGCTTCTTCCGGGAGTTCTAAAACCTTTTAGGCCATCCAATTTCGATTCACAGCTAATTTTGACTGCTTCCGTCCAAGAGTTGTTCCAGGCCAAAATGGAAACTTCGGCTGCTTTTCCACCGCTTTTCATAAATTGAAAATTTTGCTGTCCTTTGCTTCAGTTGCTGCTGCTGCTTTACGAATTCACCAAATTTTCTTTAACAAAATATCTTTTTTTTTATTAACTTCTTTTATGTTTTTTTTTTCTTATTTTTCTTGATTTCATTTGGGTTTTTTAGTATTTTTTAAGCTTAATTTTTTTGTATAATATATTAAAGTATCTTTTTTTATTTTTTTTTTTTAGGAAATATTTTTTACTTTGATTTTACTTGAGTTCCTTTTTGTTCTATGTTTGAATCTAAATTTGAATTCACACTCCAAATATTTTTTTTATGCATTCCACTTTTTCAATTTTATTTTCGGTTTTTTTAAATATTTTCCAATTTGATTTTCGACTGACTTTTTTTTTGCTTCGATTTCTTGGCTTTGTTTTAATCTAATTCTAGTTGAATCTAAATTCGGAATTTTCTTTTTGTATACGCGACTCTCGAAACTCTTACTCTCGAAACTTTCGAGCCAAACTGAATTCTCTTTGTGATTTTAATACGTTCCGGATTTTGTCACTGAGGTTTCACTGCGATCTTTTACTCTTTGCTGCATTTGTTTCTCTTTTTGTGCTTGTTTTGACTGTGGAGAATGGAAATGAAATTTATTACAAAATATATATAGAAAAAAAACAATAATATAAAATATATATGTGAACTTTTTTCTCTCGTGCATAACAAAAATTTTCGAGAAATTTTTCAATTTAAAAAAAAAACAAAATTTAATGCAAAAATGGCTAAAAAATATATATATTTTAAAATTTTATAAAAAAAAAAAATTTAATTCGAGCATTTATTTCTTATAAAAATATTCAAGAAATTTTTCAATTTAAAAAACAAAATTTAATGCAATGGCTAAAAATATATTTTAAAATTTTCAAAAAAAAACAAAGTTTGAAAATTCGAGCTTTATTTCATAAAAAATATTCAAGAAAATTTTTAATTTAAAAAGTTAAATTTATTGCTAAAAAATATTTTAAAATATTCTAAAAAAAGTTTTTTGAAAATTCTAGCATATATTTCATATAAAAATTTTTAAGAAATTTTTAATTTAAAAAAATTTATTGCAATAATGGCTAAAAAATATTTTTTAAATTTTCTAAAAAATTTTTTTTTAATTCGAGCATTAATTTCATAAAAAATATTCAAGAAATTTTTCAATTAAAAAAAAAAAACAAAATTTCAAAATTTTAATTTTTTTCAATTTAAAAAATAATATTTTTCCATTTTTCTTGGCAAAACAAAAATACTTCAAAGTTAAAAACTAAAAAATAAAAAGATATTCGATAATTTGTATGGCACTTACTCTGTTTTTCTCTACCATTTTCGCTTAATTCTAATTGCCTATGAAACTCGGAATTTGGAATAGATCATATAGAATATGTAGGGCTTTCCATTTTCAACTCAACTTGAACATTTTTCCTTTTTTTATTGTTTTACATTTTTGACGAACAAAATAAAATTTTGATATATTTATATATATATATTTTTTTTTTGTTTCTCCCTCTTTTTTGATGTGCTCCGAGCGGAGCTCAATTTCGAACTGAATATTTTCCGGCATCGTCTCTGGTGCCTCAACTTTCTGCTCGAATTTTGCGCCAGTGCCTACTGTGAGCACCAAATTGTATACCCTGGAAATGGAGAGTGAAAGGCCTGCTCTGACTAGGACTGAGCGTACTTTGACTTGGAATTTTAGAGTGAAGAAGTCTTAGGATGAAAATATTGTGTCGAGGTCTACTTTGATTAGGAATTTTAGTTTAAAAATCTCTGTGGATAAGTGTTAAGTTCTCTCTCTCTCTCTTTTTCTCTCTCTCTCTTGCTCTCTCTCTCTCTCTCTAGGCACAAATATTAAGTGCTCGCTCCCTTGCTTAAGCCCTTACCTTAGCTGCTGTCTGCTTCTCTCTATCTGATATAAGATTTCTCGCTCTTCCTCTCTATCTCTCTCTCTTTCTCTTGGCATAAGTCTAAGCTACTCTCTTTTGGCGTAGGTTCTCTCTCTCTCTCTCTCTCTCTCTATCATTGCTTCTCACTCTTAGGAGCCTTAACTCTGACTCTCTTTCTCTCTCTCTCTCTTAGGATAAGTCTTACCTAAGGATAAGTCTTAGCTTCTCTCTCTCTTTCTCTTAGGATAAGTCTTACCTTCTCTCTCTCCCGTAGTATAAGTCTTATCTTCTCTCTCTCTCTCTTTCTCTCTCTCTCTCTCTCTCTCTCTTAGGTTAAGTCTTACCTTCTCTCTTTTGGTATAAGCTGTAGCTTATCTTTCACTCTTGACATATGCAAAAGCTTCTCTCTCTTCGGAGGCTTATGAGTTTGCCTTCTCTCTCTCTCTTTCTCTCTCTTTCACTCTCTCTCTCTCTTTCACTCTCTATCTCTCTCTCTCTCTCTCTCTTGGGAGAAGTCTTAGCTTTTAGTGTAAGCTTTTGCCTATCTCTCTCTCTCTCTCTGGAGGCGTTTGACTTTGCTTTCACTCTCTCTCTCTCTCTCTCTCTTCGCCGCTTGGAATAATAGCCTTAGCTTCTCTCTCTCTCTCTCTCTCTCTCTTGGCATAAGCCTTAGCTTCTCTATTTCGTTATAAACCTTAGCTTCTCCCTCTTTGCCTCTATCTGTCCCTCTTCCTCTCCCCCTCCCTCTTTCTCACTCATTTCACATTATTATAGAACACATGTACAATTTCTTAAGCTCTTCTCTCTTTTCTCCCTATTCTCCCTTTCACTCAACAGTTGCGCTGGAGGAGGACTGCGTGGACTTTCAGGGCAACAAGGTGAACCACGGCATGCTGTACGTGCCCGGCCCAGGGGTTTGCAGTCTCTGCGTTTGCTATCACTCCGAGCCGCTGTGGTGCAAGGCCATCTACTGTGATCCGCCCTACGTAAGCGCTAGATAGTCAGCCCGATAAGCTCCCATCTGCACTACATATAACTCCCATTCACATATTTCCCTTTCGACAGTTCTGTAAAAACTTCAGAGTGGGCGAACGCTGCTGCGAGTTCGAGTGTTTGGATCCGCCGGGCGAGGACAAGCTTTATCAGGTAAGCGAACTCACATCTCTCCTACATACTCTACACGCCTATATATCCATATATCCATTGCAGGAACGCATGCGTAAGCGCGCCGAGATTCTGGCTGGCAATAGCACCGCTTGCCAGCTGCAGGTCGCGCCCCTGGCCGTGTCGACCATAATGCTCGGCTATCTGGGCAACAGTTTGCTCAGCTTATAACTTGGACGGAAATCGCCAGAGTATAGAGCCATAAGTCAGCTGGTCGAACAGATCTTAAGACATATAGCGGCCAGGTACAATTTTGTTAACTATAAAACGATCCTAACCAAGGCCTGAGAAGGAAACCCTCAAACATGAATTAATTATTACAATGTAATAAATGCAGATAGCTATATATATACATATATATATATATATATATATAAAGAAAGTCAAGCTATATATAGATATATGTATGAAGAATATAATTTGGAGTAATACAGAACATAAACGTAGGTTCTCAACTTATATGTATGTCCCTAGTCTTATGTAGGTACAATAATACAGATAATACAAGCATATAACACACATCGGTATATATATATATAGTATATAGTATATAGCATATACGACTTGTACATACGCTGCCTGGCGCTCTATATACCACAAATCGGATCAAAAACTTGTTGATTAGTGTTTAGCTGAATGAATCAAAGATGATAACTAGTTCATAAACAAAGATCTATATATAGATACATATATAGTACCATGATCCATATATACATATATATATATATGGATACATATGTGCCCCTTTTTAAGAGAATTTCGTAATTACATCTCGTAATGCCCATGACAAAACGCGCCCCCAGTTCAAACACCTAGTGACATTTTCCAACACTGTCTAGATTTTTTTTTTGTGTTTCATAGATCTTAAGATACCACCTTCGATTGCAATTGAGGAACGTTAGTAATTTACACATATCATTAGATACACACACACACACACACACACACACACACACACACACACACACACACACACACACACACACACACGCACGCACACACATACACGTGTAGTATCCATATATACCCAAAAATCGTATATATTTTGCATTGGTGCTAATTTTATTGTAGGTTAAACACGATCCACACACCAGGCACACACAGACAAGCTCACACAGGCACACTTACGATCCACAGCAGCCTCATCCATGCCATCCACAACACAGCCACACGTGATCCATTTACGATCCACAGCTGATTCTTGTGCGATACGCTTACGAAGCATCTGTGATACACATATGGTCCACATGTGATTAGCTCACAATCTACACATTTGTGATCCGCATGTGATCCACAAGCGATTTGTATGTAATCCACATGATTTACATGTGATGTATATGCAATCCACAGACTTGGGAGCAATGTGCGATCCATATGGAGTCCACATGGAAGTCACATGTAATGTGTGTGAAATCTATGCGTGATATGTATGCAATCCACATGGAATCCACATGTGATGTGTGTGAAATCCATGTGTGCTCTGTATGCAATCCACATGAAATCCACATTATATGTACGCGAAATCCATGGATGCTCCGCATGCAGTCCACATGGGATCCACATACGCTGCATGTGCAATCCACATGGGATCCACATACGCTGCACGTGCAATCCACATGGTATCCACATGTGCAGAATATGCGATCCACTCAAAATCCACGCATGGTCTACATGCGACCCACTTAAGATCCTCAAAGTCAAGGGGCCCATCGTGAAGGTCCCTCAAGGCTCACACGCTCAAGATCCACGCATTTCAAATCTACACACTCCGGATCCACACTCCGGATCCACACTCACTCCACAATCAACACACACACACTCACACGCACCCTAAAAATTTGATTCCAAATCAACAGCCATATCACCGGCTTGACAAGCATCCAAGGAGAGAAAGCTCTTACGTAGTACACATAGAAATATATATTTAAACACCAGAAGCTAACCCAAAACAAATTCTAAACTAAAAGAAGTAAACAAACAAAAAAAAATAAACAAAAAAAAACTTTAATTTACACTAAAACTTAAACAATTAATCAAAAAGTATTTGATAGATAAAAGAACAACAAAAATACCTAAAAATACCTAAGAAATACCTTTAAAATACCTAAGAAATACCTTTAAAAAATACCTAAATTGAATTCCGTTTCATTTTTCTGTAGGACTTAAGAACTTTTAAATATAAAAAAAAAAATTATAAAAAGAAAAAAGAAAAAACTAAAAAATCTCTTTTGAAATAATAGAAGCAGTTGAATAAATTTCTAGACCAGGACCAGAGACAGTCTTATAAAAACACTTAACAGAACTCAATAAACGATATATAAAGTATATATATGTATGTATATATATAGATTATACATATACAGTATAGTATATATATATATATATTCTATATAAATATATATGTATATACATATATATGTATGATATACTAAGCAGTACGGCTGTGACAACTTTGTTTTTGGTTTTGCTTCACACAACTGTAAATAACAACTGATATATGTGTATAGAAAATTATATATATATCTATATATCTGATATATAAATCAAACAAATCAAAGCGAATCTATATAAATTTCAATATTTACTAACTAGAGTTATATATAAGGTGTGGAGGGAGGGAGGGAGAACCCTCCACATGAATATGAAAGTTGAAAACAAAATGCATTTACGGACATTTCGTATATCATAGTAAGCCAGCAATAGATGGATCTATATATATATATATATATATATATATATATATATATATATACATATATAGGAAGACAAGTAAAAAAGCTCCGATTGAAATGTAATAGAAAACTCTTTTAGTCTATTTGTAGAGCCCGATGTACCAGATGAGAGAGAAAAGAGTAGAGAGCAAGCAAAGGGCAGAAGAGGCGATAGATGGGGAGAGAGAAAAGAGGTGAATGAAGAAGGGTAAGGCAGAGAGAAGGAGGAAAGAAAGAAGAGAAAAAGAGGCAGAGAGAGAGCAGAGAGAGAGAGCAGAGGGAGAAGCAGAGCAAAAGAAGTAGAGCAGAAGAAGAGAAGATGAAGAGAAAACGTGCAGAAGAAGAAGAGGAAGAAGAGAGGAAGAAGAACGGCAAAAGAAGAGAAGAAGAGGAAGAAGAGAATAAGAAGAAGAGAAAAAGAAGGGAAAAAGAAGAGAAGAAGATGAGCAGAAGAAGAGAGGAAGAAGAGAAGAAGAAGAGAAGAAGAAGAGAAAAAGAAGAGAGGAAGAAGAAGATAGGAAGAAGAGAAAAAGAAGAGAAAAAGAAGAGAGGAAGAAGAGAGGAAGAAGAACAGCAAAAGGAGAGAAGAAGATGAGCAAAAGAAGAGCATAAAAAGAACATAAGAAGAGTATAAGAAGCAAAAAAAAAGAGAGGAAGAGAAGAAAAAGAAGAAGAAAAGAAGAAGAAAGGAAGAAGAACAGCAAAAGAAGAGAAGGAGATGAGAAGAAAATGAGCAGAAGAAGAGAAGAAGAAAAGAAGAAGAAGAAAAAGAAAGGAAGAAGGGCAAAAGAAGAGAAGAACACGAGCTGAATAAGAGCAGAGGAAGAGAAAAAGAAGAGAAGAAGAAGAGAAAAAGAAAAGATAAAGAAGAGAGTAACAAGAACAGCAAAAGAAGAGAAGAAGACGAGCAGAGGAGGAGCAGAAGGAGAAGAGAAGAAGAAGACAAGAAAAAGAGGCGAAAGTGAAAAGATTTGCTTTTGTCTGTTCTGCTTCTCTTCCTTTCTCTGTCTCTTTCTCTCTCTCTCTCTCTCTCTCTCTCTCTCTCTCTCTCTCTCTCTCTTACACATCTCATACTTCTTCATGTGGCAGAGAGAAGAAGAAAAGCTTTACCTTTATGTTCTACTCTTCTCTACATCGTTCCTCTTCTATATATCTCTCTCTCTCTCTCTGTCTCTTCTCCCTCTGTCTCTTTCTCTTTCTCTCTCTCTCTCTCTGTCTCTCTCTTCCTCTCTCTCTCTCTTCTATCTCTCTGTCTCTCTCTTCCTCTCTCTCTCTCTGTCTCTCTCTCTCTATGTCTCTCTCTTCCTCTCTCTCTCTCTCTCTCTCTGTCTCTCTTCAGCTGTCCTTGTTCAAAGCAACCCAGCTACTGTCAGCCCTTCCATAAACTGTTCCCATTTAACAGTTCTTCAAAATCAATATATATATATACCTATATATACATCTATATATATACAGTTATCTGAAAAGCTGTATCTAGTGCAGGCTTACGCGAGAGCAACAAAAATAAAATCGAAAGCAGAAACAATAAACAATGATCTAAACTGAATGTACAATTCGAATGCCACAATATCTGACCAATAGCAAACGTATATGATATATATATACATATATATGTCTAGTATATATATATATATATATATATATATATATATATATACATATATGATAGATTTATGCATAAATTATATAATATATGAATATATTGAACTTAAGCTAATGAAAAATCGGACAAATTTTAATAGAAATCATTCAACTTAATAAAAGATGCGCTTAACAAAAATATCGAGAAAAAATACCGAAAATACCGGAAAATACCGACAAACAAATTAAATACCAATTTATATGAGAACTAACAAAAGGAAATGCAAAAATTTGGCTTTAAAAATTAAAAGAAATTTATAAAAATAAATATATATATAAAAAAATATTTTAAAAATATATATATAAAAGAAAATACTTTAAGAAACCCTAAAATATATTATATAAAACAATTCTTGACCCTAGCAAATCTCAAGCTCATTTTTAAAATGAAACGAGTTGGTATTTTTTTTATTTTTTTATTTTTCTTTTCCTAGATAGATTTCCTAAAACTAAAATATGAAAAAAAAATTATATATTTAAAAAAATAATACGAAAAAATTAATACTAATTCAGAAACCCGTCTAAAAAAAGCTTTGCCACTAGCAACCTCGACAAGAAAAAAGTATTTTTTTTTTACAAATATAAATATAATTATATTACTTAAGTAATAGCTGCATTAGCTACCCCCTTAAGGCATTAACTACTCTGATATATATATATACAAATATATATATTTTCGTTTCAAACAGCCGCACTTGATAAACTCTCTTTAGCTAATTTAAATAGGCCAACAAAATGAAGAAGAAGAAAAGCTCTATATATATTATAATAATAATAATAATAATAATAATAATAATAATAATAATAATAATAATCGAATCGAGTTCAAAGTAAATCTCAGCTCATTGAATTTATTCGAATTCCGAGGGGAAGCATAATTCGAAGCAACAACAAAAATATTTCCAAAATATTTCCAAAAATATTTCAAGTACCAGAGAATTTTAACAAAAAGTATAAAAAACAATATTTTCACAATAGCTTAAATAAAAAATAAAAAATAAAAATAAAAATAAAAAGAAAAAGAAAAAACAACAAAAACTGATTTTTATTCCAATTGGATTCATTTTCAGCTCAATTTGGTGAGTTGAGATAAGTCAGAAGAGTGGCTGGGGAATGGTTCTCTGGTGGCTCTCTCTTGCTCTGTCTTCTTTCTCTAAGTCGTTCTAGGCAGCTCCGTCCGTCCATCATTCTTTAACTCTCTCTCTCTCTCTCTCTCTCTCTCTCTTTCACTCTTTATCTCTAACTCTCCTTCAATTCCTTCCATTCTGTCATTTCTGACTCTTATTCTCATTCTTATTCGTATTCTCACTCTCATTCTCATTCTCTCTCTCTCTCTCTCTCTCTGTCTGGCCTCTCTCTCTTTCTCTGTCTCTACATCTATCTATCTATCTATCTACCTATCTCTATCTCTATCTATCTCTCTCTATCTCTCTCTCTCTGACTCTCTCTCTCTCCACTTCTCTCTCTCTCTCTTTCATTCTTTATTTCAAACTCTGCTTCATCCTATTCTTCTTCCCCTCTGTCATTTCTCATTCGTATTCTCATTCTCATTCTCCTTCTCCTTCCAATTCTCCTTCTCATTTTTATTCTCATTCGCATTATCTCTCTATCTCTGTGTCTGTCTCTCTCTCTCTTTCTCTCTCTGTCTCCCTCCGTCTCTATCTGTCTGTCTCTGTCTCTGTCTCTGTGTCCCTTTCTCTCTTTCTCTCACTCTTTCTCTCTCTCTCTCTCTCTCTCTTTCTCTCACTCTATCTATCTCTGCCTCTCTATCTATCTGTCTACTTCTCTCCACTTCTCTCTCTCCCTTTCTCTCTCTGTCTCCCGCCATCTCTCTCTGTCTCTCTCCGTCTCTCTCTCTCCGTCTCTCTCTCTCTCTCCGTCGCTCTCTCTCCGTCTCTCTCTCTCCGTCTCTCTCTCGCTGTCTGTCTCTGTCTCTTTCTCTCTCTCTCTCTCTCTCTCTCTCTCTCCGTCTCTCTTTCCGTCTGCCTCTGTCTCTGACCAAACAAGACTGATACTATATCCGATAGCTATATTTCAGCTGCTGTCTATCATTCTCTCTCTCTCTCTCTCTCCTTCTCCTTCTCCTTCTCCTTCCCTCGCTCCCTTCGCTTCTCCCGCCCATCCAGTAAGACCAAATCCAATTTCCATATTCACATTTATTAAACACTATACAGTGAAGAGTTTTTCTGCTTTCGTAATTTGTTCAGCGATAAAAAAAAATCAATTTCGAAAAAAAAAGTATATATATATATATATATATATATATATATATATATATATATATATATATATATATATATATAATAATAAATTTGACACTTAAAACTAGGCGTTATAAAAAAAATATGTATGTATATAGCATATATACTAAACATTATGTATATATATAATATTATGATTAAATGTTTAGCAAAAAGATTGTGTGTGTGTGTGTGTGTGTGTGTGTGTGTGTGTGTGTAGTTGGTGTTATCGGCTATATATTGGCTATATATATATAGACTCAGTTCGTCAGATATCAACTGGTTTAACTCTAGCTAGCATATTGCCAAGTTCAAGATAAATACACATACATATATATCAATATATATATATATATATGTATCTGTATAATATGAATAATCAAAAAAAAATGGTAATTTAAAATACAAATTAATGTGCATATATATAGTAGTATATAGTAACTATAACTAATATATATTAACTACTTTTTCTTATAATTTTTTGCAATTTTTTCAGAATTTTTTTTTTATTTTTCTCATAATTTTTTTTTTAATTTAAGAAAAGTGAATAATACCTACTATTTATAATATATATATATAAAAAAAATGAACTCTCAATTCAGTTAATGCGACTTACGTAACTACAATTAGCCTTAGTATTTAATAGTATTTTTTATAGTATTTTTAATGGTATTTTTCTCTCTAGTTTGCTTGATTGAAAACGTTAAAGAAACTTTTTTAGATGCTTTCGATTGTACAATTGATGTGGGGACCGAGTGGGGTCAATGGGAGGGGAGGGGCCTTTAATATATATATATATATATAATCTATATAGACTTAAGCTAGTTGAGGGCATTTAACTTAGTTGAGTTGCAGTACTCGAATCGCGTTTATCATACCATTGGCCTTACAACAATTTGGAGCTACATTAAAGTTAAATAGAGACTACGCGACAGCTGGTGTGGGCGCCGAGGGGCGGCGGGCGGGGGCGGGGAGGGAATGGCTACGATGTTGAGCGGGAGGAGCGGGAGGGGGGGGACTTTGAAGTCTTAGTGTTTAGCTAGTGTGAATCACATTCACAATGAACTCCGACAACAACTGGTTAGACCAGCGCCAATCTAGACGGGCGAATACGGCGGAGGCGTTATGGAGTAGGTGGGCGATAGCAGCGACAAGCTGTCGCTGCCACAGCTGCTGCTGCCACAGCTGCTACAGCTGCTGGTGGTGCTCTCAACTTGAATCCTTGCTCGAGCTGTGCACTATTGCTGGCCATCCTTGGACGCATCGCTGAGGGCGGGCAGGTTGACCTCCTTCATGGACTCCACCTTGGCGACGATCTTGAGCGCCGGGCCCAGCTTCATGCCCATCGCGTTGACCAAATGATTCTCCTTGAGCAGCAGCAGCGCCTGCCCATCGATCTCCTGCTGCACAAAGTCATCCACGTAGTCCTGGCAGCCGGGCAGCTTCCGTATGAATTCGCTAACCTCGTCCACGCTCCAGCTCGAGATCGATGGACGCTCGGGCGCTATGGCCATGCTGCTGCTGCTGCTGCTGCTGCTGGGCGTGGCAGCGTTGCTTGCGGGCAGCGCGCTGACAGCGGCAGCTGCAATTGCCACCGTTGCCGTGACCGCCGCCGGCAGCTCGGCTATGATCAGGCCCGGCTCCGGACTGAGCGCCTCCGTTTGCATTTTCTCTTCGGCCAGCGATTCGTCCAGTTTGTCGGCCAGCGCCAGGGCGTCGGCGGCGACCATGCCAATGCCGCTGCCATTGCTATTGCTGCTGCTGTTGTTGTTCGAGTTGTTCGTGTTGTTCGTGTTGTTCGTGCTGTTGTTGCTCGTCTTGGCCAGACGCGCACAGCCCGGCGAGCAGTAGCGCTTGCGCTTCAGCTTGCTCCGATGCTCCGGCTTGCCGCATTGCTCACACGCCACCATGTCGGCGGGCAGGCTGACCACCAGCGGAGCACCAACTGTTGCCTGCACCGTTGTGGTTGTTGTTGTGGTTGTTGCTGCCGATGCCGTTGACGCCGCTGCCGTCGCCGCCGCCGCCGCCGCCGTCGCTGCGTTCGCCTTGAGATCCGTTTCCTGCAGCGCTGCTTTTTTCTCTGCAAGGTGAGAAATTTGAGAATTGAAAGTGAAATTGTGCAAGTGATTCGCCTGCAACTTACTGGGCGGCTCGTCCTTGTCGTCCTTGTCCGCATAGCGCTGCCTCGTAACCGGAAACGGCTCGTTCGCCTCCTGTATGATGAAGCCATCGATGACGTGCGTCAAGACATTCGGCTTAATCATTGCCTTGGGCAAGTCCTTGCCATTGCTGCTGCTGCTGCTGCTGTTGCTTGTGGCTGTTGTCGATGTGGAGGAGGTTGTTGTTGTGCTGCTGCTGCTGCTGCTCGCACGCAAACCACTGCTGGCAATGCCATTGGTCGAGGCCGTGCTGCTCACACTATTGCTGCTGTTCTTGTCCTCCTTACTGCTGCTGCTGCTGCTGCTGGGCAACACTGCATTGCTTTGCTTGACAATGGCAACTGTTGCTGTGGTTGTTGTTAGCTTCGTTGTTGCCTCGCTCGCGTCGCCGTTGTGCAGCGCCTCGGCCGTTGTTGTTGTGGCCGCTGCTGCCGTAGAGCTGCTCGCCTCGACGCTGCCCTTGTGCGCCTCAGCTGCCGTCAGCGAGGACTCAATGGGCACCAAAGTTGCCGTTGGCTGCTGCTGTTGCTGCTGGTGGTGCAGTTGCTGCTGCTGCTGCTGCTGTTGGTGTTGCAGTTGCAGTTGCTGCTGCTGCTGCTGCTGCTGCTGCTTGGGCGTTGTCTCCTGACTGCTCAGGCTTAGGGCCTTGGTGGGCGTGGCGGGCAGCGTTGTTATGCTATTATTGCTATTGCTGAGCGTGACGAGCGCCGTGCTGACTGTGGGTGTTGCCGTTGTCGTGGGCAGACCAACTGTTGCATTCATCATGGACGTCATGGCCAGTATGGGATTCTGTGTGGGTGAGCCAGCGGTCAAGGTGGTGCTCGTTAGCTGCTGCTGCTGCTGCTGTTGCTGTTGCTGCTGCTGCTGTTGGTGTTGTGTTGCCGCCGCTAGGCTTGCCGTGATGAGTTGCTGCTGCTGCTGCTGGTGCTGCTGCTGCAATTGCTGCGCCTGCTGCTGCAGGCTGGCCACCGTGCTGCTCGTTACCAGCGGCCCAGTGCCCTGATTGCTGATGGTCACCACGCTGCTGCTGGGCAGTGAGTTGCTCGTCTTGGCGGTCGTCTGAAAGACGGTGCCCGCCGAGGCGGACAGCGCCGCCTGCAAGGCGCTCGAGGTGGCAATGCCAGCGGGTGTTGTCGTTGAGCTCACCGAGAACGGCACGCTCGTTAGCTGCAACTGTTGCTGCTGCTGTTGCTGTTGCTGCTGCTGTTGGTGTTGCTGCTGCTGTTGGTGTTGCTGCTGCTGTTGCTGTTGCGTCGGCTGCGTCTGTTGCACCACAATTTGTTGTATGATATTTTGTTGATGCTCTCGCTGCTGTTGCTGCTGTTGCTGCTGCTGTTGTTGTTGCTGCTGCTGCTGCTGCTGCTGCACCTGCTGCAGCTGGTGCTGCATCAGTTGATTGTGCAACTGTTGCTGCTGCTGCTGGGCCTGCTGTTGCTGCTGCTGCGAGGCAATGAACGTATTCGGCGCCACCTGCAGTATCTGCTGAGCCGTGGCACTTGTCAGCGTCTGTTGCTGCTGCGTTTGTTGCTGCTGCTGTTGCTGCTGTGCTTGCTGCTGCTGTTGCTGGGCCTGCTGCTGCGCCTGTTGCTGCTGCGCCTGCTGCAGCTGGATCAGCTGATGCTGCAGCATCTGCTGCTGCAGCAACTGGTTCTTGAGCAGCAACTGTTGCTGATGTTGTTGCTGCTGTTGCTGCTGCTGCTGTTGCTTGTCGACCCCGCCCGCCTGCAACGTTTGCCCATTCTGCAGTGTTATGGGCGTGCCCGTGCTCATGACCACCATTCTAGCGGGAGAGAGAGAGAGAGAGAGAGAGAGAGAGAGAGAAGAGATTAGAGAGAGACTCCGCTAGCTGCACCACTTGCACCACTTACTTATTGCCCGCCGTAGTCACCACCTGATGCAGATTGGCCGCCGCCGCCGCTGCTGCTGCTGCTGCGGCCGCCGCCTGCTGTTGCTGCTGCTGCTGCTGCACGGCCAAGTGCTGGCTGAGCGCATTGCTGTTCACCTGTCCGCCCTGCGCCTTGTTGCCCACCCCGCCCACCTGCCCGTTCTCCGTCTTGAGCGTGGGCAGCGCCGGCCGCACCGGCTGCTGCTTGTTGCGCATCTTCGCCTTGAGCAAACTCTGATTCTGCGCCGTCTGCGTCGACACCGAGCTCGCCGGCCGCACCTGCGCCCCATTGTGGGGCAGGATGGGCGCACCTGTCCGCTGCAGCTGCGCCGTCAGCTGCTGCTGCTGCTGCTGCAGCACCGCCTGCTGCTGCGTGGCCAACTGCGCCTGAGCCGCCTGCTGCTGCTGCTGCTGCTGTTGCTGTTGTTGCTGCTGCTGCTGGGCATTGGCCTGCTGCTGCGTCTGCTGCTTGGGCGCCAGCGCGTCGAGCTGGGCGCGCGCCTTGGTCGGCGTCTGCGTCACATTGCACTGAATTATCTCTGCGCAGGGAGACAGAGAGAGAGAGAGAGAGAGAAAGAGAGAGAGAGAGAGAGAGAGAGAGAGAGAGATGGGGGAGAATTGAATTAGTTTCTAGTTGGTTAGAGATGAACTAGCTCACAATTGGGAGTACTTTTGCTCATGAACTAGTTCACACACACTTCATACATGTATGTATATATAGATATAGATCTCTGTACACTAAAATTTGATAAGACATAACTAGTTCCGCTCACTATGAACTAGTTCCGCTCACTATGAACTAGTTCCATTACTCACATATACTTCTATATTTACGTAAACAATATATCTATATAGTTTATACCCGCTAATCAATGTTTTTCTGCCACATTATATACTGGAACTAGTTCCACACTCACTCTCAACTAGTTCATTACAATAAATACATCAGACTGTATATGTTATAGCTCACATAGCCCCATGGAAGACTATTTAGCAACTCCATTTATATATTATAAATTGGAACTAGTTCCAAGCTCACTCTCAACTAGTTCATTTGTCTGCATACTCTCAATATTCAATATTGCCTGTCTACAGCTCACTTTTGCTACCTAATTAAGTTGACCTAGTTGACTTTAGTTCGGAACTAGTTCCGACTCGCAACTAGTTCATTCCTTCACACACTCTCTATATGAATTTCACATCTACAGCTCACTTTTGCTACTTAATGAAGTTGAATTAGTTGAACTAGTTGACTTTAGTTCGGAACTAGTTCCGACTCCCAACAAGTTCATTCCTTCACACACTCTCTATTTGAATTCCACATCTACAGCTCACTTTTGCTACTTAATGAGTTAATCAAATGTAAACTGGAACTAGTTCCAGGTGGAACTTACGATTCTGCTGCGTCTGGAGCGCCTGATGCGTCGTCGGCTGCTGTATGAACATGCCGGACGTATGATCCGGCTGTCCGCGCAATATAATCGGATTCGGACCGAAATTGGGCCAGAACCAGGAGTTGAGCTGCATCTGCTGGGGCTGCCCGGTGGCCGCATTCTGCAGCGGGCTAATCAGCTGCGCTGCCTGGGCAGCCGTAACACCTGGGAGGGTCGACTGCGACACCTGAACGCATTGCTGTGTCGTCGTCTGCTGCTGTTGCTGCTGCTGGGTCTGGGCATTGCCGCCACCGCTGGCCGCCTGCACCGTGTTTGTGGTGGTGGTCACCTTCTGCACCACCTTCTGCTGCAGCTTGGCCTGCCCGTCGCCGGCCAGACCCACCTTGGAGGCGGTCACCGCCAGCGCCGCTTGCTGGGCGGCAGCCGCTGCCGTCAGCTGTTGCTGTTGCTGCTGGGTCAGTTGCTGTTGCTGCTGCTGTTGCTGCTGCTGCTGTTGTTGTTGCTGTTGTTGCTGTTGCTGCTGCTGCTGTTGCTGCTGCTGCGCCGCCGCCGCCTGCATCGAGTGGAGGAGGCTCTGCTGCTGCGGCGAAATGACGTTCACCGGCGAGATGAGCAGCGTCTGGGGCGACTGGCTGGAGGGTATGGCGTAGGTGCCACCGGCAAAGCTCGCCTGTCCCCCGATCATCTGCTTGGCGTTCTGCGTCGTTGTCGTTATCATCTGCGGCCCGCTGCCCTGGAAGTGCTTGCTGGCGATCACCTGGATCGGCTGCTGCCCGAGCGTCGCCGGCAGCAGATTGCCCGAGACGATCATCTGCGGATAGATGAAGCCCGTCGATGGCTGCATCAGCTGCACCGTCCGCCCGTTGGCCCAGTCGCCGGGCACTCCGCCCGTGGCCGTGGCCAGCTGCATCGGCGACATTGTGCTGATCGCAGCCGAGTGTTGCTGTTGTTGCTGCTGTTGCTGCTGTTGCTGCTGCTGCTGCTGCTGTTGCTGTTGCTGCTGGACAACTTGTTGCTGTTGCTGTTGGGCTGCTGCTGCCGCCGCCGCCGCTGCCTGTTGTTGGAGCGCATTCTGTTGCGCCGGACTGCCGCCGGCAGCAGCAGCCGCAGCAGCAGCGGCAGCGGCAGCAGCCACAGCCGCCGCATCCCCAGCCGCCGTCAGCTGTTGCAGCTGCAACTGTTGCAGCTGTGTCGTCTGGCTGGCGTCCAGCAGACTTGTCGCATGCTTCAGATCGTTGCTGTTGCCGCTGTTGTTGCCGCTGTTATTGCCGCTGTTGTTATTGCTGTTGTTATTGCCGCCGGCATTGTTGTTGCCGCTGTTGTTGTTGTTGCTGTTGTTGCCGCCGCTGGCATTGTGTGTGGGAAACTCCTGCTTAACCTGGATGGCGGCATACGGATTGCTCGCATAGAAGTGCTGCAATTGCTCAGGTGAAATCTGCAGTGGCACCGCCGCAGCGGATGCCACCTGTTGGGCGGGGCTCTGTGATTTCTCCAGCGTGCCGCCAACAACTGTTGCTGCTGCTGTCGCTGCTGCTGTCGCTGCTGCTGCTGCTGCTGCACGCGAGGTGGGCGTGCTGGAACGCGAACGCGAACGTGAAACGCTGCGAGATCGCGCGTTGTTGTTGGGTGTTGTTGTTGTTGTTGCTGTGGGTGTTGTTGCTCCTGTTGCTGTGGGTGTTGTTGCTGCTGCTGCTGCTGCTGTGCGTCGCGGCGTTTGCGCTGTTGCAATTGATGTGGGCGTGCCGCTCTTGATGTGATTGTTGTTGTTCAATTGCGTATTGTTGTTGTTGTTGTTCGTATTATTATTATTGTTGTTGTTGTTGTTGCTGCTGCTGTTGTTGTTGTTGTTGGCAATGCCTGGATGCGGCGGACTAGCAAAATCGTATTTCTCGTCAAAGGTGATGCCCGCCTTTTGAGCCAAGGTCTCCAAACACTTTAAGGGTCGCTCAACACCAACAATATGTGGTTGTTGTTGCTGTTGCTGCTGCTGCTGTTGCTGCTTGTGTTGCTGCTGTAGCTGTTGTAGCTGCTGCGTTGCTGTTTGCAACTTGTCGTTGTTGTTGTTGTTGTTGCTGCTGCTGCTTCTTATATTCGAATTGTCCTTTAGGGGCAGCGCAGTTGTTGTTGTTGTTGTAGTTGTGGTTGTTGTTGCTGCTGCTGTTGCGGCGGCTGTTGTTGTCGTTGTTGTTGCTGCTGCTGCTGTTGCTGCGGCTGTCGTTAAGATTGTTGCTGCTGTCAAAGTGTTTGCTGTTGTTGCTGTTGTTTCGCTTTCAGTGTCCGCTCTGCATTAGCCAGAAAGAGAAAGAGAAAGAGAGGGTGAGAGAGAGTTAGCAATTAGTACAAATTTATATATTCATATATGTATGTATGTATATCAAATGCAATTCACACAGCTAGCTGGCGCATGCACACACACACTTGCAACGTTTGCGGCGACCGCGCTGAGCATGCAACATTTTTAATATCACAACAACAAAAACAATAAAAAAAAAAATAAATTTAATATTGAAAGCGAGCAAGAAATGCAGCGCAGCGAAAGAAACGAAACTGCACTCTAGGTGCAAACAGGTTGGCAGCACCCGCCATTTGCATGCAAACAGAAAGAAATCAAAGCCAAAGCGTAGGCGATAGATGCCTACGCTCGCACTCTCTCACTCTCTCTCTCTCCTCTCTTTCACTGTAGTGCACACAACAAAAAGCTGAGCGCAGACTGAGCGAGCGTCGAAAGCAAAGATCATTCATAACAGAAAAATAATAACAAAACTATGCTTGGCAAAGATTTGAGTTGGTTTATAAGCAACAAAAAATCACTAATACTTTAACAATTATTTTTCATCAATATATTTTTCATTTACTAGATATATCTCATTTCATATATATTTGTACCTACACTATTTTAATTTAAAATATTTTCATTTACTAGAATTTATTACTAAATTTTTAATTGAATTAAATTTTTCGTCAAACCTCAACTTTGATCTGCTCTGCCTTACTCCTTATTCACGTGAAACAAATCTGCAATCATTGACCCACATAGCGGTAAATGTAGCTCATATTTTGCGCACATACAACACACACACACTCACACATTAGTTACTCAAAAGAGGTCATTTGTGATGCAAAATGCTGCATATGCAGACACACACATACACACACGTAGCCCCGGACAACATTTATATATAGATTATTATGATTTTATTTTGTTGCGCTCTTCCTCTACTGCTGTCAATTGTTAACTGCAAACTCGCAGAGACAGGCGAAGTTCTCAGTGAATGAGAGATGCTGTTAGACTGCATGCGTAGGAGAGAATGGACATGTGAGGCTGAACGAGCAAGAGAGTAAGCCAGGGAGAGGGAGCGACAGGGAGTTGCACATGCATATACCGCAATGTGGGCAGCCCAATACAATTAAAATTATGCACAGAAAGAGACAAAATAATCAAATTGCAAAGAGATGTGTGATGTATGTATGTATGAAACTTGGCAACGCCGCATTGAGCATTATCCTCGAATCGAGTGTAATTTGTGAGTGCGAATTTGTTTTAGGGCATTAAGTACGAATTTCAAATCGCCTTAGCTTCAAGCTTAACATTTTCTGACGTTGCCAAACTTCACAGTTCAAAGACCCAAAGTGAAAAGCTCACAAAGTTGTAGTTTAAATAACACAAGGTAACCACACCATGGATCTTGGCCGACCCGAGCCGAGCCACCTAATCCTAATCCCCCAATCTAACTTTCCCGCAATGCCCGAGAGGCACATCAAAAAAATTGTATATATAAAAGAAGAAAAAAAATAACAGGAAAAAACTACAACCGAAATACGAGTCAGCACCAGAGGCCAAAGGAGCCGGCACAGCATTAGTTAGGGTTACCCTGGCAACAATACAGCAAAATTAAGGCGGGGTGGAGCCGGAGTGGGCGGTTTTGGCAAAGCCATGAAATCGGTCAGGGGTGTTTCAATGCAATGCATGCGGCAGGGTTGCTGTTGGTTTCCTTCTGGGGTCGCCCCACGCACAGCACCGCAAACGGCAAAGAGCAAGCGAAAGCTGCTGGCACGAAATAAATAAAACGGAAAGAAAAAAAAAGATGCCGACTAGACGCCGTGCCAGACACAGCAGCATCCTTTTCAACGTCACAAAAACAACAACAGTAACTTGCAGCTTAAGACTGGTTTGACGCTAGCTTGCATGTTTGTGTGAGAAAGAGAAGGAGGGAGAGAGAGAGAGAGAGAGCGATAGTGAGAGCGGTTTGCATGTATTTGTCAGTTGAATATTGTGAGTGAGACTGGCAGCGTCGTTGCCATTAATAATCCAAGAGCAATAATAATTTTAATGCTGCACAGCCATCATCAATTTTATGTTCGCTTCAAATTGAGTTGCAGGCAGATTGATAACAAGCCAACAAAACGAGCATGCGCTCAAGAGTAAAAATAAATTTAAAAAAAAAAATAAAGCATAGGCAATGTGAGTGAGTGAGTTAGAGTGAGACAGTGTAGTGGGAGAGCGCGCGCAGCTTGCATGCAGGCGCGAGAGAAGTAGAACATGGAATTCAAATTGTTGCGAGGAACATGCGTGCAAAATAACGTTTGGTGGTTGTTGGAGCATTAAACCTGTACGCGATGTAGGCGGTGACGGGGATGAGACGAAAATAGATGACTACATATTGATTATATACGAACCGGTTTCATTTCTACATACATGCCAGACCACAGCCACCAACAACTTACTCACTCACACGCATACGATTGCGAATAACAGATACAATAGAGCGCGAAGCATTGATGTCGCCCTTGTCGCAGTCGTTGCCCAATACGCGCAAGTGTGAGTGAGACGACAATACTTGCTTGCTCGAACACAAACTCAAACACACACACATATATATACTTATGTGCCAAATGGATGAGAGCGCGGGAATGAGTTTGTGTAGACGCAGAGTTGCCAGCAAGCACAAAAATAATCGCATAGATATTTCTTATTTTAAAATAAAAGTGATAAATACATGGCATGCAAATATTTGTTTATAGTTGATGCAAAGTGGAAACTACTAATGACTCACAAAAAAATGCATATAAAATTTATTTTATATTTACATTTATAAATTCAGTAATGAAATTTTATTTTGAACATATGGCAACACTAACCACGCGCCTCAAATTTTGTTTACTTCCAACTATGGGCGCCCACGCGCACGCAAGCGAGAGAGCGATTGCACTCCGCTAACCGTTGTTGTTGCTGCGGTTTTATTTTATTTTGTGCTGCTTCTTCCTCTTCGTCGGCGCGGTGCTCACGCTGCTTACAATGCCGCCTGCAGTTTTAGTTGCGGCCAAAAAAATTTGTTAGAACTTTTGCTTTTCAATACTGCGAAAAGTAAAAGAAAAATCCACCACCAACAAATTTACAAACACACACATACACATACACATACACATGGCATGCATTGCGAAATTCACTGCCTGAGTGAGTGTGTGTGTGTGTGTGTGTGAGTTTGACTGCAGCGTTTTATCAACATGAGCTGAGCTGAGCAGATGGGGCAACAACAACAACAACAACAAAAAACTCGTTTGGGACTTGTGATTTTTGCTTGGAGTTTCAAGTACAACTTCGATTATGATGGGACGTCAAACAGCAACTTCTCAGAGATACACACACACACGCGCGCACACACACATATGTACACACACATCCACGAGCACTTGCGTATGCATGTGTAAAGATTTATTTGTTATTTGCAGCAGTGTTGAAAAACGTCGCATTGTTCAGCTGCGCGCCAAAGAAAGCGCGCTGCAATTAACAGTAATTTAAAAAATTAACGGTAAGTGAACATTTATATAAATAAATATAGTTAAAATTCATTTGATATAAAATAAAAGACATAAAAGTGTGTACACACAGCATAGGAATATTTTTGTGTTGCGCTGCGAGGGTCACACTCACACAGACGCGCCGCGATGTAATAATAACAAATACACAAGCAAGAGTGAAAGAGAGTGAGAGAGAGCGGAGTTCGTGTATGTGAGTGCGTGTGCAGAAAAAAAAAAACAGAAATAACATTAGTAATAAGCAGTAATAAACGCGAGTGCATTGACACACATATACATACATACATACGTATGTGTATGCTTATGTGTATGTGTGTGGGTGAGTGAGTGTAACTAAAAACTTAAAAGCGAAACAAAAACAACAGAAAAAATACCTTTTTTGCATAAACTTCAATGCACGACGATCCATTATTCAAAATAAAAACAATTTGTATAATAAATTAATAGTATGCATGCGGCGACGTCAGCGGCGACGGCGACTGCAGCAGCGACGACAGCGTTGTACTGTTGTTTTTTGCTGTTACTTTGACGGTGACTGCGACGGCGACTGCGATTGCGATTGCTGGTGCTGCTGCTGCTGCTGCTGCTATTATGCTGCGACTGCTGCTGATTGTTTTTATTGTTGTTGGCAGCATATTGCTGCTGCTACTGCGTTTGTGTAATTTGCTTTTGATTATTTTGTTGCTGTTTCGCTGTCGGTAACAAATACATATACATATGAGATAAACACACAGACACACATACATATACAGGCAATAAACATATACATATATAAACAGGCAAAAAAAAAACGCCAAACTTTGTTGCAAGGCAAGCGCAACAACAACAACAAGAAAACATACAAAAATGTACACAAAAAACGGTCTCGCCGAGCGTCAGCCTCAGTCGGTGTACGTGTATGTGTGTGTGTGTGTAAGTTTAGTGTATGTCTGTGCGTATCTGTCTCAGTGTCAGTGTGTGTGTGTGTTGTCTGAGACTTCGACTTCGACTGCGGCTGCGACTGCGACTGAGGCGTGTAATGAACGTTTCGTGCACGAGAGCAATAATTAGTACGTACGTCCACTCGCTGCAGCGGCTGCGTCGACGTCGACGTTGACGTTGACGTTGGATGGCTCACAGTTAATGCAATGCCCTGGCTTTAGTTCACAGTTAATTCATTTTTTCTTTCTTTTGCTGTTGTTCTCTTTGCTATAGGCACCTGTACACGTGATGTGCGTGGGCGGCTAGGGGGGGTATGTTGGTGGAGGGGGGGGGGGATGTTTTTTAAAACTCTATTGTTGTGTGTGTCTCAGCTTACATAAAACGCGGCGGCGACGACAACTCTAGCAACATATTTTTTGTTAGGCGGCACACAAATTCACTGCTCGCTGCGGCAGCGGCTGCGACTGCGACGCCGGCAGCATAACTTTTCACTTTGCAGCATGTATCTTGTAGCTTGTATCTTTCTTTCTTTTTTCTTTTTGTTGGTTTCTTGGTATTTGTTTAACTTGAACTTGCAACACACACTAAACAAAAAAAGAAATGTTTGTGAAAAATCCAGGTGTTTCAGCTAATCTGTCGATTTATTTAGTCTTGGATGAGCGTTTGGCTGTATGCGTGTGTGTTCGCGTGCGTGTGCGTGTGTTTGTGTGTGTGTGTGTGTGTGTGTGAGTAGCGCGTCGCGGCGTTGTGTCTTTTATCTCGACTGACGGTTTTGGACAGATCGGCGCGACCTAACGGAATAAATGCAGACCGTGCGCTACCAAGTTGAATTTTCGACTGAAACGCGCGCAGACGGCGGCAACTCTGCCGAAACAAAATGAAGCAGCAGCAGCAGCGGCGGCAGCAGCGCGCATGTGTATTGGTGACTGTATGTGTTAGCCTTAGGAGGGTTGGCAGGCAGCTGGCCGAGGAAAACGAGTTTCCTCACACAAATGCAAACACACACAAACACACACACACACACATACAGATAACATGCACAGCGAAACATTTCTCTATAACAAATGCGGGCGTCTGACTGCGACGCCAATAGCTAGTCACATGCCATAGCCATTGGGTGCGAGCGAGACTGCAATAGCGTCACTTTACAACGTTTTGTTGTGTGCACTTTGGGGGTGTGTGCGAACGAAAGAAAAAATGTACGCGAACAAAAAAAAGAAGAGAAGAGAACAACAACAACAACAACAACAACAACAACAGCAGCAGAAACGAGGCTACACAGCTGGCGGGCATGTGTATTGTGTTTGCTTTTGCTTTCGCGCTCGTTCTGCCGCATGTAAGTATGTTTGTATTGGTGTGTATCTGTGTGTGTGCATATCGCTCTGTCATCCACCCTGCCCGCTACTTTTGGGCATTGCCGCCCTTGTCGACGAGCGAGAGACCAGTTTTCTGTGTCTCTATACTCGAATGTCGTTTCGCCGTTGCCTGATACTGCTGCTGGCTGGCTTGCTTGCTATACTTCATCTTCTTTTTTCGATTTCGCGTTTGCCACCACCACACCTTCGCATACGCCTATACACAGCCACACATACATACAAACACACACACACACATACACACGGTTACATACATACATACATTCATACATACCTGAGCTGACTAGCAAACGACAGCGGCTTTATTTTATTATTAGTTTTGCTTGTCGGCCTCACCCGGCACCATGGGTCGCAGCGGTGTGGTGGGGGGTGCACAGAGGCAATCGTTCGCTTTCGCTTGCTTGCTCGCTCGCTTCGTACAGTGGCCTGCGCTTCATTATTTTCATTTCAATTGCATTTTCTTTCTCTTGTTGTTGTTGCTGCTGCTGCTAATATTGCCGATTCGACATTTTCATTTGTAATGCTATGCGTTTTCCGTGGATATCCCTGTGACTGATGGCACCCGGTGATTTGGCACACACGCTTGTCGATTGCTGTTGTCGTTGTTGTTGCTGCAGTTACCGTGGTCTGGTATGCTATGCATGTGGCACAGTGTGCAACTAATATTGACATGTTGAGCAAAATTCTGTGGGAAATACATAAAAAATATTTATATGGTGTATAAATATTATATATATTATTATATTCAATTTTGTATAAATAATATTTTTTTACTATCATATTAATATTATTTACAATAAAAGCATAAATGATAATAATATAAATTATTATTATATTGGATGTACAAATATATTGTACTATATATATACATATATATATATATATAATGTATAATAAAAAATAAAATAAAAAACAATAAAAAAAAATGATTTAGCTTATTATAACAAAAAAATATAATAAATAAATTTAATATTTACTGAGGTAATATCCATTATTTATAATATTTATACAATTAGGGAATAAAAAATAATACTAAATAGAGAGAATAATTTAATTTTTATAAGTAAACTAAATTGTTAACATAATATCATATTTGACCCACTGTGCCGTGCCAGAAGCTCTAGCATTCCATTTTTCATTTTGTTGTTGGCCTGTGTGAGCTGCCCCCGTGCATGTGTGTGTGTGTGTGTAAGTGACTGTGTGTGCGCCGCTTTGGGCTGTTCTTCTGTAGTCAACGTTCGTCGTTGTACGTATGCCTGTATGTTCGCCTCTCTTTAGTTGTTTTTGTTGTTGGGTCGCTGCTGGGAATGACAGGCAGCGTTGATGTTTTTGATGTGAGGCTCGCTCGCTCGCTGGAAACGAACTTTTTGTTGTTCCGTTCGTTTAGCTGTTGTTGTTGGTGCGGCCGCCATATTATTTCTACGCTTGTTAAGTGTTTTTGCCTGCTGTTTCTCTCTTCTCTATTATGCCTTTTATTTGGTTTTTGATTGCGGCCTCTGTGCGTGTGTGAGAGTGAGTGTGTTCGCTGATCCGGCTTCATCTTGGGCTGGACTCTCTCTGTGTGTGTGTGTGTGTGTGTGTGAATTGGATTTTTTATGGTTGGACTTTTGTTGTTGCTTTTGTATTTCTGTACGGAGTTTTTTCTTATTAGCTGAGCCGCGTCTTTCTCTTCTGCAGTCTTATTCAACTGTACAAAAAGCCATGCGGAGCATGCGCTCTTTTTTCTTTCTTTCTTTTTTCGAATTATGAACTCAACAAACTGGCTGCGGTTGCTGTTGCCGTTGGCGCTGGTTGGGGGGTCGTTGGCGTTGGCGCCGCAGTGTGAGCGAGCGCACGAGTGTGTGTCCAACGTTTCAGCATGAGCTGGCCTGTGTGTGTGAGTAGCGCTGCGCAGTGCATGTGTATATGTATATATATGTGTGTGTGTGCTTTTGTATATTTTATACAAAAATGACAAATGTATAATCAGCGTAAATTGCTTTGCGCGTGCTTTTTTTTTTCTTTCATTGGCATCAATTTAGCTTTAGTGCGCGCTCGCTCGCTCTCTCTCGCTCTCACTTGCGCTCATTAGCGTAGCGTGTGTGTGTGTGTGTGTGTGTGCTGTAATTGCCTCACTCTCACACACACACGCATTAGCTCTGGCATTGTTATCGTTAGAATTTCCTTCACCATTTTTGAAAAAAAAAAAAACGAAACCTTGGAATTATCAACATCTGCATACACACACACACAGTCCGACTGGGGTGTCATTCGGGGCGTATAAGATTGCTTTGCGCACGTCTGTGTGTGCGCGCGTGTGTGTGTGTGTGTGTGTGTGTGTGTGTGTTGATTCAACTATCAAAATGGGTTGCTGATTGTTGGTTTCGCTTTGTTTTTGCTGCTGCTTTTGTAATGAAGTCTGAGCTCAGCGCCTAGGCGTGGTCAGCTCAGCGTCAAGTTCTGCCGTTAGCTAAACGAACTGAACGAAAGTCGAGACTGCAAAATAGATATACAGCAAATACGCTGTGCATGTGCATGGGTGCATGCGTGTGTGTGTGTGTGTGTGTGTGTGTGTGTGTGTGTGTGTGAGTGCAGCTCTGCTGCTTAATAACCTCTCGTATTACAACTGATCGGCTCAGCCTTGTCCTGCGTAGCGCACTCACGCTGTCGCTATGCTCGCACGCAAGCACATGTGAACGCCCAGGCTCAATGCTGTACCGTTCTTTCCTTTTCAGCTGTTTCGTTCGGCTTAGGCGACACTTGTATGCGCTCTTTGCTCTTAGCGATCATAGTGTTTGCTTAACTTTGATTACTTTTAATGAATGTTAAGTAACAAAACAATAAATTTAATTGTTTAATTAAGAAATTTAATGAAAGCGAGTATATAATATATATTATATATATATATAGTATAACTAAATTCTAATTAAAAAACTTAAAGCCTATTTAATATTTATATAGCCCAAATGTACATATATCATATTTAATATTTGTTCAACCCCCCTGCTAACTAAATGTTTGCAGTCGACCCCTCTTGAGAGTTGATGGGAAACCCATTGAAAAGGCACGAACTGTACCGCTACTGTCCCAGGCTAGGGTAGTTCTCTGCAGTGTAGTCACTTTTTTTTCTGTTTGTCAAAAGGGTTGAACTTTGGCACTTACTACACACGCACACACACACACATAGGCACACACACGCTTGTCCCTTTTGCCTCCGCAACCCTCCCCGTTCGGGCTGCCCTCTTGTTTCCTTTCTCCATTTTACGCCGCAAATGCGAATGCATTGCCAAAAGCAAATATTCAACAATTACCCCCAAAAAGATTGCCTCTATTAAGTGGAATGTGCCAAATGCAACCCCTAAGCTTGCTAAGGGCTGTTTGTCATTCTCGTTGTTGTTGTTGTTGTTGTTGTTGCGCCCGGACCGGAACTATGCCCGGACGAAACGGATCTTAACTCCAGAATGTCACAAGGGTTGGGGTGCACACAAGGGTGGGGGTTAGGGGATCATTGACAGATTTCGCAGGTAAATCGCTAAAGGAATCTGAAGCGATAAATGCAAATGGAAATCTGATCTAGAAATTCTTTGGTATTTCCGATCAAACATTTAAGATATGGGATGAAAGAATTCTCTTTAGAGAACTTAAATATATCTGACGAAAAAGAGAATCACATATATATATCTTTATATATAAAGCATTGGAATTTGTATAGTAAACTTCTCTCTCCACTTCTTTCTGCTGCCTCTGCCATCTCTTCATTCAAATTTCTGTCCAATAGACCATATAGTCCTTCTATACCCTTCGATTTTAATCTTATCTATATCAAGATCAGGAATCAGCTCATGTGAGTGACATATATAGTGCACTTAGTATAGCTAAGATAAGATTAGCTAAGGCAAGATGTGATATATGGAAAGTTAGCATATAGAAATTTGGGAATCAACTATAGGGAAGTCTTGTAGTTCGATACTCTGTATGGACTGGATAAGCTTAGGATAGATAATACTTATCTAGTATATCTAGTATACCCATCTAGTACATGAGAATCTGGCAGAAGCAAGTATGGGAATCGAACTCGGTATATGGAAACCTAGAGTATAGACTATATGGCAATCCATTATATGGATACTCTACATATTATATAGAATTCAAGAAAATCCCTGAAAACCTATGGAATACCCGGACTAACGTATACCTAGCCTAATACATATACCTAAACTTAGTATTTAGGAATCTACTAATCTAGTATATGGAAATCAAGTATATAGAAACCCAAGTAGATATCTGGTATATATATATATGCATATATTACCTGTTAGATAAAAAAAGTCTGGTAAATCGAAACTTAGAAATGGGTTATATATAGAAACTGTTCTTATATAGAAAAGGCAGATATACATTATGTCTTAAAGATCTTGCAAATCTATAAGATAGATATGTATAATAGAAATCTCTGGTAACGACGCCTACGAATCGAAATTGTTAATTCATGTTTTATCTAGGATCTAGAAAGTTAACATACATATATATCAATATATATCTATATATAAACTTGATGATTATGGTAAAAGCATTCGAATTTGTAATCCGATTCGTAAGCTTAAAGATATAACGATTTTGAGTCACTCAGGCCATCCCACTATATAGTACATATACTATATATTATATAGTATATGCATATATATTCAGGATCAATGCGGAGCCATCAAGTCTTATAATATCTAACAGCTAAAGACTTGATCGTTAGATCAATATCAATTTAAAAATTTCGATAACATTTTCGATTAAAATTTATGTAAATTTGGTATATAGTTTCTTCAAAATTGGCAACGAGTATCGAGTATATCACTTTTTATATTTTATATTATAGGGTATCCTATAGTCGTGCATGCCCTACTAAATCAGCCCAAACGGCTGATTTCTAGAGTATATTTCTATAATATTAGTGTAATTCTAGAAAAACGCTCCAAAGCTGCGAGAACTGAGGCAGGGAGTGATCGACTAGGAAATACCCTAGTCTAGCTGAGTAAAGCCAACATAAGTAAGAAGAAGCTTTTGAGCTTTTGAGTTGACTCAAAATATATAGTATCGATACTTATCGATAAATGATCAACTAGAAAACACATTGAGTAAAGCTAACAGAAATAAGTAGTATGCAGAAGTTAAATACATTATCGATACTTATCGATAAATGAGAGATATGTGAACATATCGAATAGAAATCTATTCAGTATAGAGATTGTATATATGCTATATATACATATGTATGTATAGCTGGAAGTTTAGAGTCTAGCTTAAAGATCTACGTATATGATCTATATCATAAGAACTACCCGAATTTTGACTCGTAAAGCTCCATTTGAAGTATTTCTAACTTTAATTTTAATTTTAGCTTTTTCTTTATGCAAAAAAAAATTAATATCGGCTCAAATTTCCTTAAAAACTTTTATTTACTTCAAATATTTATGAGAATATTTAAAAATAATATATATATTGCTCTAATGCTAATTCCTACAGAGATCTATTGGTTTAACACACACGCACACACACACACATATATACACACACACACATATATATAGTATTTAATGCTACTTCCCTTTTAGCCTCCCATTCGTTATCGGGACTTTGCCGGCATTGCACATTTATTGGGCATTCGTGTGTCGTAAACAACAGTTAAAAAAAATAGACGCGTGCCGCCATTTTGATTTAACTGTCGCTGTCTAATTGCAGTTGGTATCGCGGCTGCGTCCAATACAAAATGCCGACGGCGAAAAATGGGCGCGCTGCTAGCGTTTTCGTTTTGGGGGTGGGTGTCGTCGAGCCAACGTGCGAAAAAGCGACAGTCACACACCAGTGCGCAGAAGTGCGAACGAGACAGCCATAGCCACATCGCATGTCGCTGGTGGTGTGCTGCCAGCCGAATGGGCGTTGCCGTGGTGAATTTCACGCTCAACCAGCTCCTCGCAGCCAGCGTGTATAACAGTTGAATAGCGGCAAACGCGAAATTGTTGTTAAATAAACATGCAGTAAACTCACCTTAGCTAATCAAATTTATAGATAAAGTTAAGAGTTACGCATATATATATTTATGTGGACTTGCTGCTTTTATAGACATTTACAGTTAGTTTTGCCTTTTAATTTCTTTTTGTGCGCTAAACAAAATGGTGGATATTTCATTTTTTAGGGTTTTTATATAACAAAAAATGGCAAAATGTAGACCAGCTTGATCTAAATTGATTTATTTTCTTTATATAATTTATTTAATATTCTTTTTATGACTATCTAAAATTATTTTTTTTGAGGTTATGATGAACTAAAAAATAATTCATAAGACATGGATATTAAATTTTAAAAATAACTTGATAATTTATAATATGTATATTTAATTATTATGCTAAAAAATATATAAATAATATTTGTAGTCATTTTTTAAATTTATATTTCTCTAAATATTTGAAAAGAAGAAAGAATCGTTGTTTTTTTATATTTTAATTTTTTAATAAATGCAGAAATACAAAAATTAATTGTTTGCTTAATTTTAAGTTTATACCAAAATAATAAACGATTAAAAATCAAATTCATAATTTATAATTTATTATTTTCCTTATTTATTTTTTATTATAACAATATTAAATTATTAATCTTGTTAAATTAAATTAAATTAAATAATTTAAATTAATCCTAAATTAATTTTTTATTAATGTAAGAAAAGAGCCAATATTTGTATTATAAAAATATATGTATATGTATATTTTTAAAAAATAAAAAAATATTAATTTTTTTTAAATTAAATTTTAATGCTAATTTTTTTAATATTAATAAATATTTATATTTTAGTACTTTTTTTATAAAAAATAAATTTTTTCTGTATTAATTTATCAAATTAATTAAATCAAATAAAATAAACTATTTCGAATTATTCCAAACACACGAAAGAACTTGCAAAGCTTTGCAAACAGCTGATCGGCGCAAAAGGGGAGCTTTTGCTGTGGCGCTCGTTAGCTTTCGCACGCTCACTCTCTGTCTAATCCCTCTCCCACACACACACACACACACACACACACTCGCTCGCTCGCTCGCTCTCGCTCTCTTTTTGTTACGCTTTAGTTTTTTTTATGCGCCGCTCACGCTTACTTTAGCGATTGTCGCCGTGATTTCATTTTAGTTTTGTTTTGGTTGCGCCTACGATTGTGCGACTAGACGAGCAAAGAAGGAAAAGGAAGTAGAAGAACAAACAAAGTGTAGGTGCATCAACGTACGTATAAGTAAGAGTATAAGTAAATGCAGCCAACTGTGTATAAGAGTGAATTGAGTGAGCGCTGATGCGTTGCGCTTGTCTTTTGCGTTGTCTCTTTGCGGTTATTTTCCATAACGGATTATCTAGAAACTGTGCAAATGATTGGAGCGTGTGCGTTGGCTCTCTCTCTGTGCATGTGTGTATGTATGTATGTATATGTGTGTGTGTGCGTGTGTGTGTGTGTGTGTGTGTGTGTGTGCAAGCAAGCGTGTGTCTCGCTCTCAGTATGTCTGGCGTTGATTGCGTGAATGGCGCGTGTTTGACAGCTGGTGCGAAAACATACATACATAAATATGTATGTATAACAAGTTTGTGTGCGTGTGTGTGTGTGTGTATCAAACATATTGAATGCTATTGCTACATACATATGCGCATACAATTTGTCTAAGAATGTTTGCTTATCAGCTGCCAAGATGATAAACACACACACACACATAAAAGCTTTTCGACGTAAGCAAACAAGACAGGGCATATGAAAGACGACGCGCGCCAATGTAAACAAAAACAAACGTGTGAAAAAGCGATAAGGTCAAAAAAGCTCGCAAGCTTTTGGCTTGAGATCGGCCTGCAGGCACAGAAAGAAGACGCCACTTGCGACTGCAGGCGAGTGCAAGTGCGAGCGAGAGCAAGCCATAGATAAAACTTTATTGGCTGCGCCAGCAGCTGACGAGTAACTGTCAAACATGCGTGTCATACAATATGGCTGCAATCAGCCAGCGATCACATGCTAGAGATGAGCTTATCAAAAATTAACGAAATTTGAGAAGATTTAATGAACAAAAAAGGGAATTATAAAAATTTTGATAGAGGAAAATTAAAAAAAAAATTTTTTAGGGAAATTTGAATGGAGGAAAATTTAAAAAAAAATATTTATGGAAATTTGAACGGAGGAAAATTTAAAAAAAAATTGATTTATAGACATTTTAATAAGGGAAAATTAAAAAATATATATTTATGGAAATTTTAATAGAGGAAAATTAAAAAAAAAAATTATTTATAGAAATTTAGATGGAGAAAATTTCAAAAAAATTATTTATGGAAATTTTAATGGAGGAAAATTAAAAAAAAATTATTTATAGAAATTTAGATGGAGAAAAATTTAAAAAAATTATTAATGGAAATTTAAATAGGGAAATTTTAAAAACATATTTTTGGAAATTTAGATAGACGAAAATAAAAAAAAAATATGGGAATTGGAAGAAATTTAAAAAGAAAATTATTTATAGAAATTTATATATCGGAAAAAAAAATTATAATAAAAAGTATATTAAAAAATGTTAAAAAAATATGTTAAAAATAATTTTCGTTTTCTTTTTCTTTTGTTTCAGCCAGATCTGAGTCCCTAATCAGGCTTTAACTCAACCTTCGACGCACAAAGAGCACACAAAGATTGAGCCAGAGGTAAGCTAAGGTGAGCCAGCCAGGCAGAGCCAGAGCCAGAGGCAGGTAAACTAGACGGTCGTAAATGAGTTTATGATTATGCAGTTTCCCTTGCCGTTATACCTGGAAACAGACAGACGGACAGACGGACAGCTAAGGCCTATGCACACACATTTGACTAAGTAAACCCGGTCGCCCGGTCGTAAACATATTGACTTTAACAGCGCTCGGCTTTACGACCCAAAATTGTCTCAGCGCCTGGCACAACCTGCTCAATTGGCCTCGAACTCTATGCAAATTCGAATCAAAATTTATCTCGAGTGTGAGAAGAAGGTTTAACTAATGATAACGAGGGGAGCTGAAGAGTAGATTTCGATTTTTCCGATTTTATAGAGGGAAAACCCCAGGAAAATTATGAAAATTCTACTATATATGTATATATATGTGCCCAAGTAACTGTACAATGTTAATTTAAAGAAATTACTGATCAGACTTTGATATAAGGTCGCAACTAATATACCCTTTATGCGCTGTAATCATAGAAAATGTTCATTTAGGGCATATTGGCTTTCGTCAAATGTAGTTAACAGCTAGAAGTAGGCGTGGCCTGCAGAGTATATGGGCCATATATAGTATATCTGGCCTATGAAGTATATCTCAACTTGGCTAAGATAACGAGCAGAGTCCTCCCAGCCCAGTTTAGTCGACATCCTTTCGTTTAAGCTGCTAAACTGTAAAGGATACTTGAAGGTTTAGATATATATATTGCTTTAGATTATACCCTAAAACTTGATCAAGGGGTTTCTCCTATCAATAACATATCAGTTTTGCTTGTTATCGATAACAATCGAAAAAAAACTGGAAGAGCTTTAAAGCTATATACTACAAATTTGGCATATAGTTTAATTATAGATCATAGATAGCCTAAAATAGATCAAAGATAAAAGATAGATAGATAGATAGATAGATAGATAGATAGATAGATAGATAGATAGATAGATAAATAGATAGATAGATAGATAGATAGATAGATAGATAGATAGATAGATAGATAGATAGATAGATAGATAGATAGATAGATAGATAGATAGATAGATAGATAGATAGATAGATAGATAGATAGATAGATAGATAGATAGATAGATAGATAGATAGATAGATAGATAGATAGATAGATAGATAGATAGATAGATAGATAGATAGATAGATAGATAGATAGATAGATAGATAGATAGATAGATAGATAGATAGATAGATAGATAGATAGATAGATAGATAGATAGATAGATAGATAGATAGATAGATAGATAGATAGATAGATAGATAGATAGATAGATAGATAGATAGATAGATAGATAGATAGATAGATAGATAGATAGATAGATAGATAGATAGATAGATAGATAGATAGATAGATAGATAGATAGATAGATAGATAGATAGATAGATAGATAGATAGATAGATAGATAGATAGATAGATAGATAGATAGATAGATAGATAGATAGATAGATAGATAGATAGATAGATAGATAGATAGATAGATAGATAGATAGATAGATAGATAGATAGATAGATAGATAGATAGATAGATAGATAGATAGATAGTATAGATAGATAGATAGATAGATAGATAGATAGATAGATAGATAGATAGATTAGATAGATAGATAGATAGATAGATAGATAGATAGATATATAGATAGATAGATAGATAGATAGATAGATAGATAGATAGATAGATAGATAGATAGATAGATAGATAGATAGATAGATAGATAGATAGATAGATAGATAGATAGATATATAGATAGATAGATAGATAGATAGATAGATAGATAGATAGATAGATAGATAGATAGATAGATAGATAGATAGATAGATATTATATAGATGTTCATGCAATTTTTATATATATAATTTACAGATATTATTAGGTATACAGTGAAAATCAACATTTATATATATTATATAGCTATTCGTTCAATAAACATTATCGATAATTACTCTATAGCTATATTATATAGGTGTTCGTTCTGTAAACACTATCTATAACTACTATATAGAGCTAATATAGGATATACAGTGAAAACTGGCTTTAGAGAACAACTAAAGTCCCATATAATAGGCCTGAGATAGAGATTTCACTGTAGTTATATGATTTAGGTTGGATTTTAGCTCGAATTTAACCGACTCTATAGTAATTTTAGTCCAAAAATAGATCGAGATGATATATATCCAATATCTGTATATCTAATAATGCAAAATAATAATCTAACTGTTGTTTCTCACCTCAACTCTTCGCTCTACATCATCTATAATAATAAAATAATCTAACTGTTTCTCAACTCTTCTCTCTCTCTCTCTCTCTCGCTGCAGAATCTCAACTTTTGAGTCGATCAGCTGAGCGAGAATGCGTTTCCATCAGGGCCTTATGCAAATGCGCAGAGTTGCGAGTGCCGTTAGCCTGCGGCAATTCGCGCGCACACACACACAAGCACGCACAGGCACTCCGACGACGACGACGACGACGACGTCGGCGGTGGTGCGAACACTGGCAAGCAGCGCATCGCCGCTGCCGGAACTGACGCAGGTAAGAGCAACAAGGCAAGCTAGCGCGCGGGAGTGGCGGCAGAGCGAGCAGGAGAGCAAGCGACAGCCAAGGGCAAGAGTGGGAGGGAGCCAGAGAGTGTGTGTGTGTGTGTGTGTGCATTGGCTGCGTGGTGGGTTTCTGTCAGAGTGTGAGCATTGTGCGCGTGGTGAGTTTCAGCTCAGGCTGGGACGAACCAACCAGCGCTGCATGCCGTGGTAAGTTTTTGCTCTTCGCGACTTAACGTCGGCCAATCGGCGGCCAGCAAGCGGCAAGAGGCGAAGTTTTGCAAATGGTGGATGAATGCTATGTACAGTTAGACAAGGAGCTGCGAATGGCGAAATGGTTTTATATGTTTATACATATTTATATATATATTTATATTTCTCTCCCTCTCTCTCTCTCTCTCTCTCTCTCTCTTCTGCAGATCTCTGACCACGTGCAGCGCGGCAACTACGCCGAGCTGAATGACAAGGATGTCGCCCACTTTGAGCAGATCCTGGGCAAGAGCCACGTGCTCACCGAGGATCTGGAGGGCTACAACATATGCTTCCTGAAGCGCATACGAGGTGAGTCAGCAGCTGCTCCTCCCAGCTCCAGCTCTCAATCCCTGACATCTCTTCCATGCCAGGCAACAGCAAGCTGGTGCTGAAGCCCGGCAACACGGAGGAGGTGGCCGCCATTTTGCGGTACTGCAACGAGCGGCGGCTGGCGGTGGTGCCGCAGGGCGGCAACACAGGTCTGGTCGGTGGCTCGGTGCCCATCTGCGATGAGATCGTGCTGTCCATGCAGCGGCTGAACAAGGTGCTCTCCGTGGACGAGGTGACGGGCATCGCCATCGTCGAGGCGGGCTGCATTCTGGAGAACTTCGATCAGCGGGCCCGCGACGTGGGTCTGACGGTGCCCCTCGATCTGGGCGCCAAGGCGAGCTGCCACATCGGCGGCAACGTCTCGACAAATGCCGGCGGCGTCCGCGTCGTCCGCTACGGCAATCTGCACGGCTCCGTGCTGGGCGTCGAGGCGGTGCTGGCCAATGGCCAGGTCCTCGATCTGATGTCCAACTTCAAGAAGGACAACACCGGCTACCACATGAAGCACCTGTTCATCGGCTCCGAGGGCACCCTGGGCGTGGTCACCAAGCTGGCGATGCTCTGCCCACATGTCTCCAAGTCTGTCAATGTCGCCTTCATCGGCCTCAACTCCTTCGACGATGTCCTGAAGACCTTTGTCAGCGCCAAGCGCAATCTGGGCGAGATCCTCAGCTCCTGCGAGCTGATCGATGAGCTGGCGCTCAAAACGGCCCTGGAGCAGTTCAAGTTTTTGAAGTGAGTCTGCTCGACCAGCGAAATACCCTGCAAATGAAGTATAGCGAATTTGTAGAGAAGTCGTAGAGATATAGGCAGTGTGTTATCGGCATGGTATTGATTCTGTGTTATTTGCGTTGTCGATTACTGTTATCGACGTGTTATAGATTTTAGATAATTATGTTATCGACATGTTATCGAGTTTGAGACATGTGTGCTATCGAAGTTAGTTATGTTATCGATATTTTATTGATTTTTGGTTAGTTATGTTATCGATTTGTTATCGATTTTGCTTATTTCAGTTCAATTTCAGCTCAAAGATTCCTGAAATCATCTATTTTCCTATAAATTCAGACACTCGCTTGACTCAGCGCTTATATACCTTGAGTTTGCAATATTTACATCGTATCTACTATATAAACAGGGCATATAAAGTAATAATCGATACTCTATTCAGGCAAGAAATGCTGCGATAACTATTTGTTTATAGACAACTTGAACACTTCTCTTTTTTTAGTATTTACAGGGTATACAGCTTAGGCATATCAGCCATTTTTGCATGTACAGGGTATACAGGCTGTTATAGGCAAGCCTTAGTTGAGAGATTTGATTGGTCTATAGGCCAGCTTCCTTCTATCAGCTACCTAGCTTTTGAGCATTTACAGGGTATTAGGTCGGGTGTATGATCTAAAAATCGATGCTTTCTCTGCCACAAATCAAAAGATTCAATGAAACAATCTCTATCTCTATCGAAAACTCACCTCACATGCGTAGCTTCTGTCTCCCTATCAGCATTTTACAGGGTATACAAACTAACAGCTCTCCTTTCTCCCTTCACCCTTAGCCCACCCATCTCTGGCTATCCGTTCTACATGCTGATCGAGACTTCGGGCAGCAATGGCGACCACGACGAGGAGAAGATCAATCAGTTCATCAGCCTGGGCATGGAGCGTGGTGAAATTCTGGATGGCACCGTTACGGGGGAGCCGGGCAAGGTGCAGGAGATCTGGAAGATACGGGAGATGGTGCCGCTGGGTCTGATCGAGAAGAGCTTCTGCTTCAAGTACGACATCTCGCTGCCGCTGCGCGACTTCTACGGCATCGTGGACGTGATGCGGGAGCGCTGCGGCCCCCTGGCCACAGTGGTCTGCGGGTACGGGCATCTGGGCGACTCGAATCTGCACTTGAACGTGTCCTGCGAGCAGTTCAACGACGACATCTACAAGCGCGTCGAGCCCTTCGTCTACGAATACACCTCGAAGCTCAAGGGCAGCATCAGCGCCGAGCACGGCATCGGCTTCCTCAAGAAGGACTACTTGCACTACTCCAAGAACGACGTGGCCATCGACTGGATGCGCGGCATGAAGAAGATGTTCGACCCCAACGGCATACTGAATCCCTACAAGATGCTCAACTGAGCGCCAGCTCGTGACTAACGCGAAATCTTTTTTTTTTTTCCTATTCTAATATTTGTATGTAAAAAGCTTTTAATAAATGTGCATTTCTTTGCTTGTTGTGTATTTTAGCTTTGAGCTTTTTCATTCCCCCACGCAATGCCTATCGATAGCGGAGCTGGGCTATCGATAGGCCGCGTGCCTGGAGGGCGGCTCAAGGTGGAGCTGAAAATGTTTTAGTTCACTTTGATCGTGCTTAAACCGGCGCTCGGCTAGAGATGAGCGTACAGCAAGGCGATGAGCACGCGGGAATTAGAAGAAGTTGATATATGTATGAATGATATATGCTGAAGATGTAGTTCGTAATGTTTTGTGCATTTGTGATAAATATGAAAGCAGATAAGAGCAAAAATATAGACAAATTAATATTATGCTAAAATAATTTATATAAATATAAATCATCGTTAAGAACGTTTTTTTATTAAAAAAAAAATATATATATATATGTATATGCTCAATTTCATATTCTATTTCATTGAAATATATGTATATATATTTTTTTCAATTTTTATAATGTATCTATATGTTATTTACTAAATAAATAACATATGTTTATTAATTTTTTAACTTATATTTTTATATTTTCTTATATTACATACATATTTGTTTTATAATATTTTTATATATTTTTATACATACTAAAATATTTTATTTTAATTTTTTTAAATTTAATAAATCATTTTTTCTATTTTTTTCTTATTATTTATTAATTTAAGCCGCGTGCGTCTGCGTGACACGCCGTTCTAACACTTCCATGCATGCCCATCACTAGTTCGAAGCTTGTCGGCTTTATTTACTTATCATTTTTTTCGGCATTTATCGCTTATGCTTTGGCAACGTTTCGTCAGTTTTAGTTGGCGAGCGCAAGCGGTCGGACGACGAAATCGCACCGAGGTTGATCGAGACGCAAGCGAAAAACAAGTTTTGCGTAAAATTTACAATAAATTCATAAATCGTCAAGCGAAAATCAAACAAATATGAGCGGGTAAGCGAAATTTGTGCGATATTTGTCATTAGCTACGTGCTGATTCAATTATTTTTGGTCGTTTTTGTTGTTGTGAATAAACAGGAAAGCTGATATTGCACTCATTGGCCTGGCCGTCATGGGTCAAAATCTCATACTGAATATGGACGAGAAGGGCTTTGTGGTGTGTGCGTTCAATCGGACCGTGTCGAAGGTGCAAGACTTTCTAAACAACGAGGCCAAAGGCACCAAAGTGATTGGGGCCGACTCACTGAAGGACATGGTCGACAAGCTGAAAACGCCACGCAAAGTCATGTTGCTGGTCAAGGGTAAGTTTTCGTCGTCGTCGTCGTTGTTGTTGTTGTTGTAACTGTGTGGAGTGAATGGCGTGAAGTGATCGTTAGCGTGTGTGTGCGTGTGTGTGCGTGTGTGTGTGGAAGTCAAAGCAAAGTCATGCAAACACAAAAATTGCATAGCATGCGTTAAAAGCAACAACAGCAAAAAGACAGCGTGAGAGCGCAATCACACACACACACACATGCATACTTCTCCCCCAGTCTCTCTCTCTCTCTTTCTATTCCGCTCTCAGAGAGCCGCGCATACGTTTTGTTTTTGTTTACCATCTGCGCACTATCGATATTTAGTACTTCATTAGATATATATCGCTTAAGTGCCACACGCAGTGCAATTTATGCTGCATGGCTTAGCTGATCGGCCATTGCCTGCCGTGACATTCATGAGGTCATACGTAACGTAACGTTACTCAGCAGGTAGTCGGCACTTGGGTCAAGATCAACGCCGGCGATAAGCGCGCACAGAAACAAGTTACCATTATCTCACCGCAGCGCAGAAAGCGACGACTTTGTGCTGACCTCAGTTCAAGGTCAATTTTATGCACGCCCGTTGCAGCTAGAGGTGAACATTCGACAGCTTAGGCAATTGAGCGAT
The DNA here is from genome assembly GCA_961210405.1 of Drosophila mercatorum. Taxonomy (NCBI): domain Eukaryota; kingdom Metazoa; phylum Arthropoda; class Insecta; order Diptera; family Drosophilidae; genus Drosophila; species Drosophila mercatorum. The sequence continues at coordinate 20,569,502 of CAUIUS010000001.1, read as the reverse complement.
GAACAAATTAAATCACGTTCTGCTTAGCTACAAAAAAAGTGATTCAAGATCAATTTTGCAATTTACTTTTAAAATCTACAAACAAAAAATATGCTTAGTAATCGAGTAAGTCGAATGTTGTTCATATTTGCATACATATGTAATTTGAATACTTTTAGTTTTTCCATATGTAACTCGAGTACTTTTGATATTTGCATATGCAACACGAGTACTTGACGCAGCACGTTCCATCTCTAGCTTAGCCTTGCGGTGTGGCCTTGCGCCAGTGTTGCCAATTTAGCTACTTTCCCGCCAGATTGATCGATTCGCGACTGGCGCGACTTTTAGCTTTTATATCTTAGCGGCCATCTCTAATCAGTAATCTCTTCTTCTTCTTCTTCCATTTGGCAGCTGGCCGCGCTGTGGACGACTTCATTGAGCAGCTGGTGCCGCTGCTCTCGCCCGGCGACGTCATCATCGATGGCGGCAACTCTGAGTATCAGGATACGACGCGACGCTGCGAGGAGCTGCAGCAGCGGGGTCTGCTCTATGTCGGCTCCGGCGTGAGTGGCGGCGAGGAGGGCGCCCGCAACGGACCGTCCCTGATGCCGGGCGGCAATCCGGCCGCCTGGCCACTGATCAAGCCCATCTTCCAGGCCATTTGCGCCAAGGCCGACGGCGAGCCCTGCTGCGAGTGGGTGGGCGACGCGGGCGCCGGCCACTTCGTCAAGATGGTCCACAACGGCATCGAGTACGGCGACATGCAGCTCATCTGCGAGGCCTACCACATCATGAAGAAGCTGGGACTCACCTCGCCGCAGATGTCCGAGGTGTTCGGCGAGTGGAACAGCACCGAGCTGGACTCCTTCCTCATCGAGATCACGCGCGACATCCTCAGCTACAAGGACAGCGAGGGCTATCTGCTGGACCGCATCCGCGACACGGCGGGCCAGAAGGGCACGGGTAAGTGGACGGCGATAGCCGCACTCCAATACGGCGTGCCCGTCACCCTGATCGGCGAGGCCGTCTTCTCGCGCTGCCTGTCCGCCCTGAAGGACGAGCGCGTGGTGGCCAGCGGCGCCCTGAAGGGCCCCAGCTGCAAGCCCTGCGTGCCGGACCTCAAGAAGTACCTCAACGGGATCAAGTACGCGCTCTACTGCGCCAAGATCGTCAGCTATGCCCAAGGCTTCATGCTGATGCGCGAGGCGGCCAAGGAGAACAACTGGAGTCTGAACTACGGCGGAATAGCGCTGATGTGGCGCGGCGGCTGCATCATACGGAGCGTCTTTCTGGGCAACATCAAGGACGCGTACACGCGCCAGCCGACGCTGTCCAATCTGCTGATGGACGACTTCTTCAAGCGCGCCATCCAGCAGGGCCAGGCCTCGTGGCGCGAGGTGGTGGCCAATGCCTTCTTGTGGGGCATACCCGTGCCGGCCCTCTCGACGGCCCTCAGCTTCTACGACGGCTACCGCACGGCCAGCCTGCCGGCAAACCTGCTGCAGGCGCAGCGCGACTACTTCGGGGCCCACACCTACGAGCTGGTGAACCGAGAGGGTGAGTTCCACCACACCAACTGGACGGGCACCGGCGGCAACGTCTCGGCCAGCACCTATCAGGCATAGAGGGGGCCGCCCAGAGACCCCATGCTGCATTCCAAGTTTACAGTTATCTTGTATACTTCCCCCCCAATATCATAACAGGCTGGCCTCTTAGTGTATTTCTATATTCTATTTCGTTATTTTCTTCTCACATCTGTTTTTTTTTGAGTACTTTAAGGCAGTACTTAATTATACAATATTTAATTAGTTTCATTGTAATTAATGTATATTATTAAACTGGTGTGTTTTTTTTTACTAATCTCTCCAGTGATTTTGATTTCCCACTTTTGGCGGCAACGAGTGTGCCCATAACAAAAACAACAACAACACCAAAAAACAAACAATCAAATTTTAACGAGTTTTTCGCTGCTGTCGTATGTGTGTGTGTGTGTGTTGTGTGTGTGTGTGTGCCTGTCCTGTGTGATATCGATGATACATGCTCAGTCATCTGACGGGCGCAATGTCTTTTTCTGTTCGATAACCAGCTTGTCCGTTGTGTAAAGATGACCGATAATTACCTGCAAGCAGAAGAGTGCATGTTAATTCAAAATAATTCATATTCTTGCTATCTCTAGCTAACGCTTCTGACGTCAAATGTGACGCGCGCAATGCGATAACAGTTGGGCAATTGTGTCAGTGTGCATGTGTGTGTTTGTGTGTGTGTGCGTGTGTTTGTGCATGCACATGGTGGTACAGCTGTTCCGCCAATTTAATGTCCCGGCGCACTAGCTCACCTGTCGTCGTATCAATTCCAAACTTTGTTTGCCATTTGCTACTTGTCGATCGATTTCTTTGAAGTCATTGACACTCTTATTGGCACGAAATGTGTCACGTATTTTCCGCACTGCATACATTCTGTAATATGAGAAAATACATTACATATTGTTGTGTTATGTTATGACTATTTCACAATCCTCCGCACACCTGAAGTTGTACGAAGGTAACTTCTCGGATTCACGCAATAAATTCCGATATAGTGTAATGGCCTGGCGACGTGTCGACATCTTTGCGCTCGTGATGTGTGTGGAATAGCAAACAAAATATATTCTATTATATTGACTTTAATTGATAATAGTCGTGTTGATTATTTTGGTTAAACCGTATAATTTGGTGATGTTAACAAATAAAAAGTAAGGCAACGATTAATCGATTATTAGCAGCTGAAACCAGCTGCTTGCCAAGTCACAGGCACATCGCGAGTGGCGTGCTATCGATACAAAAAGTATTCATCGCAAACATGGCGACTGCCAGTACAACTCTGCCCTTGTCTCATCCCTAATCAGCTACGACCAAACGAGCATTTTGTACGCATTTTTTTTTTCATCAATTATTTTTCCTAAATTAAAAGAACAATATGGATGTGCGTCCAAATCAAACAATTTATATTAACAATCTGAACGAAAAGATTAAAAAGGAGGAGCTCAAGAAGTCGCTCTACGCCATCTTCTCGCAGTTCGGCCAGATACTCGATATTGTGGCGCTGAAAACATTGAAAATGCGAGGCCAGGCTTTTGTCATATTTAAGGAAATTGGCAGTGCCTCGAATGCGCTGCGTACAATGCAGGGCTTTCCGTTCTATGACAAGCCCATGCGCATCGCCTATTCCAAGTCCGATTCGGATATTGTGGCCAAACTGAAGGGCACCTACAAGGAGCGGCCAAAGAAGGTGAAGCCGCCAAAGCCGGCACCCGGCGTCGAGGAGAAAAAGTTTGTATCGACTATGAAAGTTATCTATAGCATGTTATTAATAATACTATTATGTTAATAGGGACAAGAAGAAGAAGCAGAGCAGTGCCGAAAACTCAAATCCGAATACACAAACGGAGCAGCCGCCCAATCAAATTCTTTTCCTCACCAATTTGCCGGAGGAGACAAACGAAATGATGCTCTCGATGCTGTTCAATCAGTTCCCCGGGTTCAAGGAGGTGCGCCTGGTGCCCAACCGCCACGACATCGCCTTTGTCGAGTTCACCACCGAGCTGCAGAGCAATGCGGCCAAGGAGGCGCTCCAGGGCTTCAAGATAACGCCCACGCATGCTATGAAGATCACGTTCGCCAAAAAGTGAACGCCTCGCAAATTTCCTCGATATATAGTCATCATATATATGTAACCATAGGAAAGTTGGGTGTTTTTTTTTTAATATTCGCTCCTAATTTAAAATATATATAAATAAACTTAGCATAAATGAAATGAAACGAAAGATGTCTAGCTTTTAAGTTGGCAACAAGTCAAGTTTAATGGTGGGAGGCGTGTGACAGTTAACAGTTGCAATTGTTTGTTGTGTAGTGTATGCAGGCAGTCAAGTAATCGGAGCTGTCGTTCAGTGTAACTTCATTCCTCGCCTCGGATGGATGGCTATTGCTATTGTAGATATTTCTCTGTATATCGGTGTATATGTCTGGTATTATTTTCTGGTTTCTCTTTGTTCAGCTTCGGCTGGGAGGGGGCTAGTTCTCCAAGATGCCGCCCTTGTCCATGGAGCCGCGGACGCAGGACGGTATGTCGTGAGCGTCCTCGATGTCCTCGCCGAGATCGCAGACGGTGCTGTCGCTGGCAGTGCTGTCCGAGGAGTGGCTCAGCTGCGGCTGCAGATTCGAGTCCTCGTCGAACACGTCGTCAATATCGCCCACGAACTTCTCCATCGATTTGGCCAGCTTGTCCGAGTTGCCGCCGACGAACACCTCCAGCACCTCGCCGCTCTTGATGAACACAAACGTGGGCATGCTGGTTATGTTGTACTCGATGGTGATCTCCTCGTTGTCGTCCACGTTCACCTTCAGCACGACGGCACGCTCCGCGTACTGGGCGGCCAGCTCCTCGAGCTTGGGTGCAATTATCTTGCAGGGGCCGCACCAGTTGGCGCAGAAGTCGATCACGATTAGCCTGTCGCCGGCATTCGCCAGCTGCTGCTCGAAGTCCTCCTTGCTTTGAATCACATGCACCATGACTGAACCGTTTTACCTTTCTTTTATATTGTTTGCGTTTTTTTTTTTTTTTTTTGGTTTTTTTTTGTGTTTTTACTTAAATTTCGAACGGCGACAATTTGTGTGTGCACACACAAATTTGACTGAAATTATTCGAGCGGCTTCACAGCCGTACAGCTAGACGGCTGAAATGAAATAGAAAAGGAAATGAGCCTTGACGTTTATTCATCAGCTCGCTAAGTTTTCCATTTTCAAAAATTTTGTGTACGGCAACGGTGCGTGCTAATCGACTATCGGCAATCGATAATGCAAAATTGCAGTGCGCAAGCTGGCAACGCTTAAATGCTGGAAATGTACCGTTTGTTTACTTGCATGTGTGTGCTGTGCATGAGAGTGCTCTGTGTGCGCGCGCAAATGCAAGCATGTGCGTGTATGTGTGTATGCTGATAGTATGCATGTATGCAGATTTCCAGGCTGCGAGCAGAGCTTCTAGAAATTTCAGCGCTATTTTAGTATATCTCTTCTGCTCGTCAGATCAAGTTCAGTTTTTGTCTTAAAGAATTTAATTTATTTTTCACAAAATGTCCATCATTCGCAACATGAATGAATTTCACAAGCGCCTGGACGCCTCCGACCACAAGCTAATTGTACTGGACTTTTATGCCACTTGGTGCGCCCCATGCCAGCAAATGGACAGCGTGGTCAAATCGCTGGCCCGCAAATATGGCAGCCGCGTGGACATCATCAAAATCAATGTGGATAAATTCGAGGAGCTGACGGAAAAGTACAATGTGCGCAGCATGCCCACATTCGTGTTCATCAAGAACAATCGCAAGATGAGCCGCATGACGGGCGCCGACGAGCACAAGCTGAAGCAAACCGTTTCCAAGCTCTGCAACTGATTAGAGAGAGAGAGAGGGAGAGAGAGCGCGCGCAGGCGTCGCCATTTTGTCTAGCAAACCAATTTTAATATATGTATGTAATACGTGATTGTAATTGTCCGCCATTTTGTGGCAAATACTTGGACTTGATATAATTTTTAAGTGCTCCACGATGTAATAGCTTTGTAAGGTTAAAAACGATATAAAATTAAATAAATGTGATTTAGTCGTAACTGAAAAACGGTCGCAGCAGGCGTATTCATTTCATTTGGATTACTTAGGAATTTACGGACTCGAAAGCATTGAGTAAAAATCATTTTCGTCACAGCAACATTCTACAAACAACTTTTTTTTTTTTTAGGTAGCGTACAAAATTTTCAAGTGCAACAAAAAGCGGAAAAAAATAACTCCTCGTCCTAATTGTCGCGAAATACATACATACATAAGCATAAACACACACACACAGACACACACACATACATACATAATATCTGATAATACATACATACAACCATAAGCTATATACGTTCAGTTTGGAAAAGCGATTGGCCCCCATCGAGGACTCTTAGGACAGGTGCAAGGATGTCGTATCAGATCAAGCGCACGCCGTACTTCCGGCGCATGTTTAACAACAGCCGGCGCAACGGGCAGCTGCAGCGGCTGCGCGAGGAGTACGAGCGCATCCAGGAGTTCAACGATCGCACAATTGAGCTGAAGATGCGCCAGGTGCGGCTGAAGCGTCTGTTCCGCGAGATCGAGGACATCAACGAGTCGCCGACCACATCGACGGCCCAGCAGCGCCGGCAGGCGGCGCAGGTGCCGCTCACGCCGGAGATGCTGCAGGCGCAGCAGCGGCGCGAGCGCCTCGAGGCACTGGAGCGCGCCCGCGAGCTGGGCCAGGAGATCTCGCGTCGCAACGCCCAGCTGGCGGAGAACGGTGCCGGCTTCTACTTGCGCAGCGAACTCCGGCTGACGGCCAAGATGCGTGCGGCCGACGAGGCGCGGCGCGAGGCACAGGAGCGCCGGCAGCGTGCCGCACGCCGCATCAGCTACGGCAACGCCCAGTCACGCTCGAACATCGAGCGGCTCTCGCAGCGACAGCAGCGGCGCATGGTCACCAACGATCTGCCGACCACGTCGGTGATGGTGGATGCCCGGCAGCAGGTGGTGCCCCAGCTGTCGGTGCAGCAGTCCTCCAGCCATAACCAACTGCGTCCGGACATTGTGAAGCGGGCCATGCTGCAGCAGCGGCTGCAATACGGCAACTCCCGCTCCACCAACAACATGATGCGCAGCCAGTTGGCGGCGGCGGCGGTGCAGCGCCCGATGGGCTGCATGTCCGTGGCGGACACGGTGTCCGACGATCTCGAGCAGCTGGCCGTGCAGCAGGCCGAGCAGGAGCAGCAGGATCAGCTGCTGCGCCAGCAACAGCTGCAGCAGATCAAGATCGAGCAGCAGCAACTGACTCTGGAGCAGCACCATCGCCAGCAGCTGCGCCAGCACATGTACGTGCAGCAGCTGCACCTCAAGCAGGAGCAGCAGGAGCTGCTGCAGCTGCAGCAGCAGGAGGAGGAACATGTGGAGCAAGTGGACCCGCCGGAGCAGGAGCAGCAACAGCCGAAGGCGTCACTGAGCCAACTTCAGAACTTGCCAAGCAGCAACAACAACACCAAGAACGACGACAACAACAACAACAACAATACGAAGAACGATTGCAACGTGAACAGCAGCAGCAGCAGCAACTTCAAGACCCTCAACATGGACTCGGAGCTGGAGATGCACACGGCGTTGCTGCCGCCAACGGAGATGGAGTCGCAAATGCCGCAGTCACAGCCACAACCGCAGCCGCAGCAGGGCCATGGCGATGACAACGAGAAGGGCAACAGCTATGACGATGTGCCGACAACCAGCCAGCAGGCGCAGAGATCTGTGGATGCGACGACCTCTGTTGCCGCCTATCAGCCGCCACTGGCCGATAACGAGGCGACGTCGACGGAGCGGCGCTTGCATCACATCTCGTTGATGGTGCCCTGGATCCGGGTGCGGCACGAGCAGCCCTGCCAGATGGCCAAGGTGCTGCCGGCCCACAATCTCACCCTCGCCATTAGCACTGAGCTGGGCAATCCAAGCAACAACAACAGCAGCAATACTAATTACAACAGCTTCGGCAATAGCAATAGCAATAGCATTAGCAATGACATTAGCAATGACAATGGGCGTCTACAGGATAACGAAAGCCGCAACGTGGGCTCAGCATTGGCCATCGCCAACAGCGATAACTGCCAAAGTGTCGACAGAGCATCGCTAATGCAGGAGGACTTTCTGGAGATCATGGAGCTGGATTGTGATGGACATCTGCCCACAATGCATGTCATGCATCAAGCCTTCAATCAATAGCCAATCCTCAGTACGTCCACTCTCTATAAGCAAAAACCACTCATTATTTATATATCAAACAGCCCCAATATAATAAGACCAGCAAATTTCGTGAATCGACAGAGTGAGTGCATCTCCTTTACTCCAAAGTCAAATCGTATTGCTTCTGTCTCCTCTTGCATTCATCCCCTGTCACTTTTTGCAGCTCTAGTTGAACGTTTCTTTTCAAATGTTTCCTCTCGAAATGAAGTTTCTTATTGCGCATCTCTAATCGATCATTTTGCCACTTGTCGTTGCCACCTCTCCCTTGTCCCATCTCTAATTGAAATTTTAAATAATTCGATCTCTAATTGTCGTTGCCACCTGTTCCAGCTCCAATTGCTGCTTCTGTCACTTGTTCCATCTCTAATTGGAGTCTTGCATCTCTAATGATCCGCCATCTTGAAGCGCACTTATTCCATCTCTAATAGACGCCTCTTTAACTTTTTTGCATCTCTAATAGAAGTTAGGCCATTTTTAGCTAAAATCAAATTAGTCGACCCACAAATACCCTGTAGCAAACGTATAATTTAGTGAAATCTCTTCTCTCTTCCAGACATTCCATAAAACGGAACCGGATAGATCTTATTCCCATAGACTATATCTGCCAAGTGGGATAGTTGGGCGATAAACGAGTTTTTTTTTGTATGGCATACTTCTGGATATTTAAGGATACCAATATATCTATATATATATTTCTATACATATATATTTATATACGTATATGTATCTGATGTGCAGGCTCAGCTGCATTTTCCGTGCAGGCACACGCAGTTCCTGTTCCACATAAACAGCAACAGCAACGATATGCCCTATTGGCTCCGCGGACACACATGGCTATCTAATAGATGTATATATATGTATATATATATATACTTAAGTTTGCTTTACCCTTTTTTTGTAATTATATATATATATATACATACATATATATGTATGCATAAATATTATTTTTTGTTGTCGCCAACTGAAGAACGTCAATGCGCGCCCCCCGAGCGCCTCGTCAACGTCTACGCCCTGAAAAAGAAAAACTCGGATCAACGAACGAAAAACATCGACGATAAATGCAGCAAATTGTTTGCAACACAATCAAATAATACAATATAGCCTATATATATACAGTCGATATATACATGTACATATATATGACCTCTATATATATACGGACGCAATTCGATCCATTTGCCTTCAATCGTATTAGGAATTTCATATTTACTTGTAAAATAAATCTCAAGTCGAAACGAAAACTCGAAATAAAACCAAAGAAAAGTCAGTTAAGAAACGATTTGTATTATTTGTTAATTCGTTTTCCAATTGGAATAGATATAGATATATATATGTGTGTGTGGAATATATAATGGCTATATAAAAGCCTTTCAAGTAAATAGTAAAACATGCAAAAATTTGGAGCCTTTCCATAGCTCGTTGAATAGGGTAAATATGTAACTCACAGTTAGTCTGAGAGCTCATCCATATATATATATATATATATATATATATATATATATATATATATATATATATATATATATGGGATAGAAAGAATATATAGTGGCTATATAGAAGCCTTTCAAAAACATATTAAAAGATGCAAACATTTGCTAATTGAAAAAAAACTTATGGTAGAAGCTGCTTCCTAATTCAAGAAGTCTTTGCAGCTTTAGAGCATCTCCATAGCTCTTTGTATGACGTATGTAAATATGTAGCTCGCAGTTAGTCAGAGATCGCTTGCCAATCGTTTATTTGGTCTTGCTCCTCTTCTGCCTTCTTTCTGGCTTTAGCGACTAACTGGCGCCAGGCCAGCTCCTCGGGCTCGTACTTCATGAGCCAATCGGCGAGGGCCTCCTTGAGCTCATGGCGAAACGGATTGACCAACTGAGGCAGCTCGAACTGCTGAAGGAACGATGGCATATAGATGATTTTGTCGAATATGCGCTCCAAATCATCCGTCGGCTTGAAGACCTGGGTCTCCAGCATGTCAAAGCTGCCAAAGAGAGAGAGAGAGAGAGAAAGAGAGAGTTTAGTATAAGTCAATTGATAGTTATATAAGCCAAGAGCACGTACGAGGGCAGACGCTCACGCAAGTAGCGTACGCGACGACCGAAGTTGGCAGCGCGCGTCTCGGGGGTGTAGTTGGTGCTGCGCCCGGCGAGCTTGGCCTGGACCAAGGTGTCGCCAATGTTGCTAGTGTCGAGGTTGTACATATTGATGAACATGATGCGGTCGGCCTGATCCATATCCTTGATGACGCCATGCACCAGCTGGCCACCGACAAGCTCGCGGAACTCGTTGGTGGCGTCTGCCGGCCAGTGCAAGTCCAGCGGATAGACATCGGTCAGAGTGCCGCGCATCGAGAGTGCCGGCTGCGACATGAAGCTGGCGTGCAGATAATACAAATCCTTCATCGGCACCACCACGCCCCTGCCATAGTCCACCAAGTAGATGTCCACGAGCTCATCATTCGACTCCGACGCACCGACGATGCGAGCACGACGCCAGGCGTACTGATAGAGCGCGGCGCAATAGTAGCCCGGCTTGATGAAAAATTTCGAGAGTTGCCAAGCGGGGCTGCGAGTGGCGTCGTAAAATTTGCTGAAATGGTAAAACAACAGATTAGTTAAGGCAACTGGCAGAAGGGGAACTGGGCGAGATCTGAGTCCTTACGTCAAGTGAATTTCTACGATATTCAGCAAATCGATATCGAACGGGCCATCAACAATGTGGAACCAGAACTGAAAGGGACTGTAGATCTGGAATGGGTATGAGGCGAGGTATTAGAAGTATTGGCTTCAGACTTGGCTTGGGCCAGACCCAAAGACTTGACTGATAGATCTTCCTTATCCAATCACTCACCTCGGTCACGCGTAGCTTGATCTTGCCGTCCACCTTGAAGACAGTCGTGATTTGAGCCGGGGGCAATTCATGGCCTAGATCTATGGTTCCAACGGGTTTATAGGGTTCATCGGACTGAATGGAGAGAAAGGGGAAACGAATGAGAATCATTGCCACGCTCAGGATCTAGCCAATGATGATGGATGGCATACCAAAGAAAATTGTGGCACTGCTGCACGCGACTCAATAAGTTTTATAAAATCATTCATTTTGCGCTCAGCGCTCAGCAGCTCCTCGTTTTCCTTTTCCTCTTGCTCTTCGGTCTTCTCCTCCTTCTGATCGTCATCGAAGTTGAGGCGTCGAAAGGGATTCGTAGAGTCTGGCAATCGCATCGGCTCGTAGTCGTCATCAATATCGCTGTCCAGCTCCCAGAGTTTGGAGGTGCAACGCGCCTCCTGCGCGTCGTCCTCGTCGTCTAGCTCATCCAGCTGTAACTCCTGCTGAGTTCCTTCAACATCGGACATCGTTGATGTAACCACGGCATTGGTATCCATGGTGCTCAACCAGGCCTCCAGTAGTTGGAATGTATTACTTGAGTCTGGCAACTGGTTGATATCGGCGCTAAATTGGGAACCATCGCTAGTCTCCTCCGTGGATGTTGTTTCAGAAGTCTCCAGTGACGAAATTGTAAAATCTTCGACATCCTCCGAATCGTTGTATGCAGTCTGCTTTTTCCCCTTGCGGGCAATTTTTAGCTGGCGAGCCAGCACAGAAGCACTAACAAGCTCACATTCTGGGATCTTTAAGATATTTTTATACATATATATATATATATTTATATGCATATGTATGAGATTATACAAAAAAATGAGGTTAAGTTTTCAATGTTAGTTGTTGCATCCTATGGTTAAATTAGTTACTCTCTAGATATGATTATTTAAAATCTAACGGAAATTACGCAAATATGAATATTTTGCACTTTTAGCTCACCACAATATCGCGTGCCCAATTCTTCTTAATCTCAGCTGGAATATAAATGTTTTTGATCTTTTCCTCATGAACTTCATTGTTCACAGTAGCCTGGGTGTCGGTTATAGCAATTGCAGATGCATTTGCATTAGCATCATGGTCATTTTTAGGATCCATGATTAAAGCGAAAATTTTCAGCTTGACTTGCTAGCAATGGCGCGCACGAAGAAAAATAACTGTCAATGTCAAAGCTCTGACTGTGAAAGGTGGCAGCACGGCGATAAGCTCCAGTTGTCGATTTAACCAGATGGCAGCACTATGAGATCAAATAAATATCGATTACATTGTATAAGAGTGAATTCTTAAATATACACCTTTAAATATATATAAGTATATATATAACTAAAATAAAAATTATACATGCATAAATTGTAAATTTTATAATTTATAATTTTTTTGTTTAAATAGTGACATTTATCGATAGCTCTTGTGTAAATTGTGACTATCGCAATTACTGGGAACTGAAATAGAGGTGTGCTTCATTTGCTCATCACTTGGGCGGACATTTGTTTACGGCACGTGTTTTGGTGGAAAAAAACATAGATATTTAAAAACATGGATAGCGAAGCAGATGACTATGAGCCGACCGACTCTGAACAGGAGTACGATGAGGATGAGCGCGAGATATTGAATGATTTGCGTAAAGAGCGCAAAAAGAAGGCAGATCGACTGAAAAATCAAAAACTGGATGTTCTGTCGTTCAGTGATAGCGACGACCATGAGGACGAGGACGTTGTGGGCGACCTGATGCGCGACAGCGACATTGAAGGCGCCGAAGATGACGATGGCGATCTGCCGGACACTATGGACTGGGGCACCAACAAGAAAGCCTACTATAATACAGATTTCGTGGATCCCGATTACAGCAGCTACACGGCTCAGGAGGAGGACTTGGCCAAGGCCGAAGAGGAAGAGGCCAAAAAGATACAGTTGCGTTTGGTCAAGCAATTAACGGAGGCCGACTTCAAGCTCGACGACATGGCCGTGCCGGCCGACGATCAGACTAAAGACATTGCCGCAAAGAGTATTACGGTGACGAGAGATCTGAAAGGCCTGACGGAACGCGAGCGTCTGCAGCTGCTGCAAAAGGACTCACCCGAGTTCGTTGGCCTCACCCACGACTTCCAGCAACATCTGAGCGAAGCCCAACAGCTGACGGCGCCCGTCCTGAACTACGTGCACAGTCATCAGGTGCCCATGGTGCCGGCCCTCGAGTTTGCCCAGCTCTATCAGAATGTCCTGCTTAGCCACTGCTCCAACGTAGCTTTTTATCTGCTGCTGAAGGCCAAACGCAGCAGCATCAAATACCATCCGGTGGTCAAGCGACTGGTGCAGCTGAAGCAGCTGCGGGAACAGCTGGCGCCACGCTACGAGGAGTACATACGGCCACAGCTGGAGGCGTTGCTCGAGCGTATACAGGATGGCGATGCATTCACCGTGCTGGATGCCACACAGCGAAAGGTCAAGCTGCAAAGACTCAACCAACACGAGGAGAAGGCGGCCAAGGATGAGGACAATACTGAAACTGAGGATGATGAGGACGATGATGATGAAGATGAGGATGGAGCTGGGGATGTTGTACCTGCTGATGACGATGAGGATATGGATGAGGAGGAGAAGCTGCTGGAGAAGGCGCTGGAGGAGGAGAACGAGCGACGCGGCATCACCTATCAAATGGCCAAGAACAAGGGCCTGACGCCCGCCCGTAAAAAGGAGCTGCGCAATCCGCGCGTCAAGCATCGCGGCAAATACCGCAAGGCGCTCATCCGGCGCAAGGGTGCGGTGCGCAGCGTGCGCAAGGAGACCAAACGCTACGGCGGCGAAATATCCGGCATCAAGGCGACCGTCACCAAGAGTGTCAAGTTCAAATCGTAAACCCTTAGCTATAACTAGACTAGATAAGCCCCTCCCCGGAACTACCCAGATTATATATATATACAAATCTTGTTCAAGCGATTCAAATGCGTTTCTCATGTTCATCAAATTTATTCAATTAGTTCGCACAAGGTCGCCGGTTGCATTACATAACATCAATATACAATTATAGACATCTATATATATATATATATATATATATATATATATATATATATATATATATATATATATATATATATATATATACTTGCAATTACATAGATATATTTAAGTCTAGTCGCCAAATTGCAATGCTAACATGACAAATTTGATATTGATAACAACGAATATGTGTATTCGGAGGCTGCTGCTTCTTGGTGGATGGGTGCTCACATGGTTTACTTCAGGTTATCTTCAGGGGTCTTGAGGACTCGACTTAGCGCTAACTTAGTGTACAATTAAAAACATCAATTGCTTATCTTAAGCTTAAATATTAAAGAGCTTGCGAAAGTCATCGTTGCTCTTTGGCGTTGCAGGCGCCGCTGCCGCTGCCTGCTCGGGCTGAGTGGCTGCCTCATTGCCATTGGCACTGTTGCCGTTGGCCGCCTCGTTTGTACTGCTAACGGCCGCATCTTCCTCCAGCTCGAGCTTCTTGCGTCGCTTCACATCGATCATGACCAGCCGGGTGGGTATCAGCGACGTTTGAATGCGACGTTTCTCTGGTTTCTTGACAGCAGAGGCTGACGCTCCGCCGGCTGCTGCGTCAGCGCCCGACGATGTGGAGGGTCCTGCGGCTAGCTTAGGCGGCGGATTCGAAATGGCCACCTCAATCTACACGGAATAAAATTGATATATTTTTTAACATAATCCAGACAAATGCCTGGGTCTTACATTTTGGCCGCCAATCTCCTTGCCATCGCTGCCAATGACTGCTCTCTGGGCATCCTCCTCCTTCTCAAACTCTACGTACGCAATGCCCTTGAAACGTTGATTACTGCTGGAATGTTGGAAAACATATTTAGCATACATTCAGTATATAAATCCCGCCCCCACTCACGGTCTGTAGACCAAACGCACGTCCCTGATGGTGCCATAGCGTTCGAATTCCGCAGTTAGATCCTCTTTGGTGCAATGGGAATAAAGATTCTTGATAAATATTTTATTGGCTTCCATATTCGCTGCACGAGAGAGAGAGAGAGAGAGAGAGAGAGACGGAGCTTTATATATTGACTATATTTTCCGGTTGATCAAACTTACGTGAATACTTAAAGTTGGATTCCTTTGGCTCTTTCGGCGGCGGCGCTGCTGGCATTGGTTTCTTGGGCTGCGGCAAGGGCTTCCTGGCCGGCTTCTGGTATGGCTGTGTACGCTTGTTGTTATTGCCCTGCCGCCAGACGGACGGCTGCCTGTACGTGTTGTCAGCCTGGTCAATGTACCCATCGCAGTACTTCTGGCACTCGGATATGGTCTCGTAGCTGCCGAAGCAGCGCTCGTGGCGGCGATAGAACTCGACTATGACGTGGACATGCGGCGTCATCGAGAGCGCCTCCAGGGCCTGCCGCAGCACAATGGACACCTTCTGGCCCTTGTTGTATTCGATCTCCATTTGGGCATAGGCCAGCCACAGATGAGCCTTGCTGCTGCTGCCCGGATAGCCTACGATTATATTGATTACCATGTTAATCTCTGAGCTCAGTCTAAATTCAATCCCTTTTGTGACTCACTGAATATCTCACACCAGAGCGCAGCTCCTTTCTCTGGGCTGTGCAGCTTTGCGTACTCCACCTGGGCCCACAGCTGCAGCACCTCGAAACAGGTGTCGGCCAGATCCCCATAGAGCTCGGACAGACGATCCCACACCTCGCGGAATGCCTCGCGCAGCTGCTTGACCTGGAATTCAATAAAGATTTGACATATTCAAATATGATATTCTATAGATAGATTCTTGTGATAATCACCTGCGCCTCGTCGTCCACTTGGGTGTGACGCACGCGATAGGCCAAGTAGTCCAGCTGCAGCTCCACGTTCATCTCCATGTACGGCTCGAGGCGCTGCAGCTGTCGCTTCATCTCCAAGTCCATTTGCTCCGCGCTCAGATTGCTCTTCTCCAGCAAATCCAGAAACTTGTGATTTAGTGCAACTGTCGGTCTCGCCTGGAGCACGCGATAGACTAGCTCCAAGGGCTTGCACTTCAGGTAGCCATCGCAGACGCCCGTGTGGACCATGCCCTCAGCCTCGGGCTCTATGGGCTTCTCCATATAGGCGATGTAGTCCAGCCACAAGCGACTGTCAGTGGGATATTTTGCGAGGCAACGCTCATAAATCAACTTGGTCAAGGAGCATTTCAGGTTTGTGTCCAGCGACATGGTCTCGGCGCGCAGCAGGTAGCTCTCCTGCAGCCAGGACGAGTTCTCCGTATTCGATTTCAACTTTTGCTTGAACTCCTCGAGTAGTTTTCCAATCGCCTCGAGCGTATCCTTGTCGCAGTTCCAGGCCACGCAATTGGCGCTCATCGTTTGCTCAATCAGCTCAATGTCGTCTTTCTCCTGGACCGCGGTGAGCAGCTTGCGCACTTCCTCAATGAAATCGGTGCGCTCCAAGGCATAATCTGCCAGCACTTTCGACCACATGGTCAGATGCTTCACGAGCGGCTGTTCCATCAAGCACTTCACCACAAACTCAGCCAGTTGGTCATCTGATAGAGATATATATTAGAGTGAGGCTATTCTCACACATCATCCATGGACTTACCATAGAAGCTGGTCAGTGCCGTACTGCATTTCGTCTCGAAGACCTCCCACTCCGCCGGCGTCTGGGTGACCACCTTCAGCGTCTTCAGGTAGCGAAGCCATATGTGCGGCGGCACGGTAGTAAATTCCTGGAACTCATTGATGGCCACCTCAATCTTCTCAAAGACATTCAATTTGCTGCGGGCGAGAGTAAAGTTTAGCTGGAGATAACAATCTGATATGGCGTGGAAGCTTACAAGGCCGTGGTGCACAGGTCCATATAATGTCTATATCGCTTATTGGGTATGCCCAATATGGCTGAAAACTCGTCGGCCAGTTTTTGCTCATCGTGGGAATCGGAGTCGCTGTCCACCAGCGAGCTCAATACGCTCACGGCACTGCCTGAATCGGATGGCTCGTCGCAGTCACTGTTGTCCTCGATGCTCGAATCTGAGCTTATTTCGATTGGCTGCTCGTTCACGATGTTGTCGCCAGCTGAAGCTTTCTGCTGAAAATGAATCAAAGAATTGCTTTCGGCGGGTGGCACCTACAATATTAGTTGGCATTGACTTACATCAGCTCCGCTGGACATTTTTTATTCAATATTTATATTTTTGTACTGATTGAAGTGAAGAAATGCTTTATTTGTTTTAGCTTTTAATGCAAAGACCAAAGTTTTTTTTGTACTCAAAGTGACGCCAACTAGAGATGTGCGATGAACTGTGACTGAGATATGTCAAATGACCTTCTATCGATATTGTAAGCCGCGACAGCAACGAAAGCTGCTTTAAAAATAAAATGCGTATTAAAACAGCTTAATTAACATTTTAAAATGATATGAATATTGTACAGACATACAGCTGTTCTATAGTATGTATTAATGTTTTGATGTTGTGTTCATAATGCATAGCTGGCAACACTGCTAGTACTATCGTTAGCTCGTGCCGGAATGTCTGTTATCGATTCTTATTCTGTTTGCAGCCCTGGCTTTCGCATCTGTGTTTCCCGCCAAAAGTACAATTGCATTCGGCGTGCGACGGCAATTGCGCTTGTTGTTCATTGTTAAAATATTATTCGAAAATGGCACACGACGCGGAGCAATACATAAAGGATATACAGCGGGAGTATGTGGATTTTCTGGACGATGAGGAGGACCAGGGCATCTATTCCGGACATGTTAAAGACATGATTGCGGAGAAGAGCAAACGCCTCGTCGTGAACATCAACGATTTGAAGCGGAAGAATCAACAGCGGGCATTGGGCCTGCTAAGCAACGCCTCCGATGAGCAACTGGCATTTGGGCGGGCACTCAAGGAGTATGTCTCCACTGTAGACCCTAGCTATGCCAAGCAGCACGAGGATTTCTTTGTCGGCTTCGAGGGCTGCTTCGGCAATCGCCATGTCACGCCTCGCTCCCTTACCTCCATCTATCTGGGCAACCTGGTGTGCTTGGAGGGCATTGTGACCAAGGTCTCGCTCATACATCCCAAGGTTGTGCGCAGCGTTCACTATTGTCCCGTTACCCGCAAAGTGATCGAGCGTAAATACACGGATCTCACCTCGTTCGAGGCGGTGCCCTCGAGCGCCGTCTATCCCACCAAGGACGATGATGGCAATCTGCTGGAGACCGAATTTGGGCTGTCTGTCTACAAGGATCATCAGACGCTGACCATACAGGAGATGCCGGAAAAAGCGCCCGCCGGCCAACTGCCACGCTCCGTGGACATCGTTTGCGATGATGACTTGGTCGATCGCTGCAAGCCCGGTGATCGCGTCCAGATCGTTGGCAACTATCGCTGCCTGCCGGGCAAGCACGGCGGCTACACCTCCGGCACCTTCCGCACCGTCTTGCTGGCCAACAACATCTCGCTGCTGAGCAAGGAGAGCAATCTGGACATCTCCCGGGAGGACATCATGCTCTGCAAGAAGCTGGCCAAGAACAACGACATCTTCGAGCTGCTCAGCAAGAGTCTGGCGCCCTCCATACACGGCCACACCTTCGTCAAGCAGGCCATTCTCTGTCTGCTCCTAGGCGGCGTCGAGAAGGTGCTGCCCAATGGCACACGCCTGCGCGGCGACATCAATGTCCTGCTCATTGGCGATCCCTCGGTGGCCAAGTCGCAGCTGCTGCGCTACGTGCTGAACACGGCACCGCGTGCCATACCCACCACGGGACGTGGCTCCAGCGGCGTTGGTCTGACGGCGGCGGTCACCACGGATCAGGAGACGGGGGAGCGGCGCTTGGAAGCGGGCGCCATGGTGCTCGCCGATCGTGGCGTGGTCTGCATCGACGAGTTCGACAAGATGAGCGACATCGACCGCACGGCCATACACGAGGTGATGGAGCAGGGTCGCGTGACCATCTCCAAGGCCGGCATCCACGCCTCGCTCAACGCACGCTGCTCGGTGCTGGCGGCGGCCAATCCGGTCTACGGACGGGTGAGTAGAGAGGGAGCGGGGGCTAGCCATGGCCAGGTGTATATATAATCCAAGCAAATTCCTCTTGCAGTACGATCAGTATAAGACTCCCATGGAGAACATTGGATTGCAGGACTCGCTGCTGTCCCGTTTCGATTTGCTGTTTGTCATGCTGGACGTCATTGACAGCGACGTGGATCAATTGATTTCGGATCACGTGGTGCGCATGCATCGCTATCGCAATCCCAAGGAAGCCGACGGCGAGCCCCTCACCATGGGCAGCTCCTATGCCGACTCCCTGGCCTTTGTCTCCAACACTGAGCAGGTAAGTGGACAGACAGTGTTCGCCCTGACAGACGACTCACGTCTCTCCATCTTGCAGAAGAAGGACACGGAGCTGTATGAGAAATATGATGCCCTGCTGCACGGCAAATCCCGCAAGCGCCACGAGAAGATCTTGTCCGTGGAGTTCATGCGAAAGTACATCCATATTGCCAAGTGCATGAAGCCGAAGCTGACGGAGCAGGCGTGCGAGGCGATCGCCAACGAGTACTCGCGCCTGCGCTCCCAGGAGGCCGTCGAATCGGACGTGGCGCGCACGCAGCCGATCACAGCGCGTACGCTGGAGACGTTGATCCGTCTGTCGACGGCGCATGCGCGCGCCCGCATGTCCAAGACGGTGACCATGGATGACGCCCATTCGGCCATCGAGCTGGTGCAGTACGCCTACTTCAAGAAGGTGCTGGAGAAGGAGCGCGGCAGCAAGCGGCGTCGCAACGGCAACGGGTCCTCAGACGAGGAGGAGGAAGAGGAAGAGGATGCGGCAAACACAACGGCGCGCTCGCCCTCGCGTCGTTCCAAGCGCACACGCATCGAGGCCGATCCATCTGTGGACAGCGACGAGGAAATCGAACCGCCACAGCCCGATGCTGGCGACTTGACGCGCCGCGAAACGCGTCTCTCGCTGCCGGCACAGGCCAGCAGCCAGAGCAGCTCGGAGCCCACCACTGCCACGCCCGCAACGCCAGCCAGCATCAGTGACGCCCGCCTGGGCGTCTTCAAGAACGGGCTGCAGCGGCTGTTCCGCGAGGCACGCGAACAGAGCCTCCAACTGCAGCGCATCACGACGGCCATCAACGAGAACAATCCGGAGCCCTTCACGGCCGGCGAGCTGGATGCGGCCATGCACCGGATGACCGAGGACAACCAGATAATGCTCGCCGACGACATTGTCTTTCTTATATAAACTGGATCTATATCTATATCTATATCTGTATCGAATCACATTTCCAATCATGCACTCATCCTGTCATCATCCCCCCTGCAGCACCCACGCAACTTCTTCATGTCTAGCTCGTAAGTCTTTTATATCAACGTTTTTTTTGTTCACTTCACATTCATTATAATAATAATAATAATAATAATAAACAGCAAATGCATTGTATTAATTACCCCAACTTGATTCCATTTAGTTGATAGCTCTCTTTTGATAAGATTTTTACTATCTATCTATAGTTGTGCCAGGCACGTGGGCTCCGTCTGACTCTGGCGTGTTCTGGCTTACGTTCAAATGGGCGCTTTGAAAGGGTTAGTAGTTGGAAGTAGTAATAGGTGAAGTTACTTTAAGAAATTTACTTCCGATTGCGATTGAGTCTATTAATTTAGATCTCATATTTATCTATTCCGCTTTGAGTTGTCAAAAGTAACCAAAGAACCTAACAATCTGATTATAATTCTAGATCAGAAGATGAAAACATCATATACTGATGGGACTGGATACTGGATCTGACTGAATATGTATATAGTATGCCAATTTGAATGCTAAAGGGACAGTAGATATTCAAGAAGAGAAAGATAATGTATATTTGATATAAATGGAGTTCACTCGGGATGCAGGAATAAGATGACTATTGGAACTAGAGGAAACATGCGTCTCCAATCTGATCTGATTTGTCTCCTATTCTGATCTTTACTCATTGTCTGGTTGGATATACACCATTCTGCTTAGAACACCTTGGAGCACATAGACAACCATCTGCCTCTGCTGTTCGGTCCTAGGCAGTGTGAGGTTCGAGCTGGTAGCCGGATCGATTCCAATGATATAATTAGCATGCGTAGTCAATATATGAGCTATGGGAAACACATCCCATGTCCTATACCTTCCCAGCCCATACATGTGCCAACTACTCCAATTAGAAGAATCCATTTAGCAATCTCTAAAATTCCATGATGTCCGACACTTTTTGGGCGAATGCAAAAAGTGGAATGTTAAAGCTAATTTTTAATAATACTTGACAAACATCTGTAGTATATATAGTATAGTGTATATATATATGTATATATCTGTATGTATATTGGACATTAATATCAATTATTTATTTTACATTAATAGGAATAATTTGCGAACATGAGATAATGTGACTAAATCGTTGCTAACGGCAATTGCTAAACATCTGCTCTATGTAGTACATATATATATATATATATATATAGATATAGATATATATACAATTTGAAAGGTTTCTCAATTGTGTTTGGAAAACATCTGTGGATATGATTAATTTGTACACAAAATCTTTATGCTAAGGAAGGGCAACATATAACTAGATATAGACATGGATATATATATATATATATACATATATATATATATATATATATATATATATATATATATATATATATATATATATATATATATATATACATATCTAATACAGTTCGGATCAGTTGGACATTGTATAAACATAAACACAGATAGTATTATATAAGGAGAGGGATGGGGATTGGGAGTGGGAGTTGGATTGGGTTAACTTAGCTAATGGCCTGCACAAACGATCAAAGATTCACAACATTCCTCAGATCGGATGGCAGCAATTCCTTCATGCACTCTATCTGGGCCCGGATCTGCCGCTGCGTGGCGCTGGCGTTGCCCTCGAGCTGCGCCTTGTCGCTGTAGAGATTCAGTTTCTGTTTAAGCTTGAGTATCATATCGATTATTTCGACCTCCTGCTTGTCATGCGCCCAGTGCTCCAGGTTGGCCTCGGACAGCGCCTGGAGCTGCAGATCCTGGAGCGTGAGCTGCAGCTCCCGGTGCCGCGACTCGTACCAGCCCCGGAAGTTGGGCGATCGTATGAAGCGGCGATAGAGACCCTTCCAGTCGCCCTTCAGCGTGGAGGTCAACTGCGGTCCGGCTGCCTCGAGCGTGGCCAGGAAGTCGTCTAGCTTGAAGGAGCTGGCATTGGGCGCCGACTTGAACGGACTGATGTCCTTCTGGAGGGGCATCAGCGAGGCCATATAGCGCTCCAGCGGTATCATGAAGCTCTGCGTCAGCTCCAGCAGATGCCGCCTGATCAGCGCCGTCTGGACATGCTCCGGCCGCTTGGTCTTGATCCCCAGCAGCACCTTCTTGATCAGCGTCTTGTCCTTCTTCAGATACGGCCTGTACTTGGTGTGCAGCCCAGCCGCCGAGCTATCCCCGGCAGCAGTCAAGCTGCCGTTCAGCATGTTGTGATTCTGAGCGAGGGGCTGCGCGAGCTTCGTGCCCGCGTTGCGTGTGTTCTTGTGCAGCTCCTGCTGCATGTTCTTCTGCTGGCCAACAGAGAGAGAGAGAGAGAGAGCGAGAGAGAGAGGGGGAGAGTTAGAGAGAGGAGACATAGTAAGCTAACACGCCCAACTGACCTGATTGTCCACCAGTCGCAGCATGTGCGGCCAGTCCTTGAGCAGCTTGACGAAGAACGGATTGGTCACGCCCAGTATGACCGCCGGTATGGGGCGATTGCTGGACTCGTGCGTGAACTCCTTGAACTCGCTGTCGTGTATGGTGAAGTAGGGCCGCGCCTCGGCGCAGTACTCCAGCGGCGCTATCATCGCCACCAGCGCCTGCACCATGTGCGAGCAGTCGGCCGGCGAGGTGCCCACCACCACAATGGGCTCCGCCGTGATGACCAGCTCCCACAGCGTATAGAGCTGGTCGATCACATAGCTCAGGCTGTGGAACAGCTCCAGTTCGTTGACTGACGCCAGCACCTTAACGGATGTGGGCAGCAGCTGCTGCTCCGGCTGCTCAATGGCCGCTGGCAGCGCCAACGCTGCTACCGCCGCAGCCGCTGCCAGCTTGCGACTGCTGCTGCTGCTGGCTTTGGGTATGCAGATCTGGTAGTTGTACTCGAGCAGGGGCAGCTTGAGCGTCTGGCCCACCATCAGGGCGGGCCACTGCCTGTTGATCTGGCTGCAGGCGCGATGGAGCAGTTCGTTGCCCTCCTCGAAGTACTTGGGCGCCAGCTGGGCGAGCACATCGTAGTACAGATTGAAGAATGGCAGTCGTGTTATGATGATCAGACTCTTTTGGAAATAGCCGCGCGGCAAGTTGGGATCGCGCTTCTGCCGGAAGTAAACGAAGCCCCAGTAGTGGCTGCTGTCGTAGCGCATGGCCGGCGCACAGTCTAAATTGTAGTTTTGCAAATTGGCGGGCGTTGGTAGCTTCGTATTTTGGAACGCTCGCAGTCGCATATGGAACTTGGTGTCGCCCATGCAGCCGGAGTTCGAGTCGGGGAAGGCCATGTAGCAAATGTTGCTAACCTCCTGATCGCTGGGCATATACTCGGCGGGATAGACGTACTCGAGTGCCTGGCCCAGGTTCAGGTCGAACGTGACGACACAGAAGCAATGCACCCACTGGGACAAACGGATCCAATCATCTGGCAGCTCGTTCGATGCGCTTGTCGCATCCTCCTCTCCTGCCGCCTGTCGTCCATCGTCCATTGGGTGGTGCCGCGGCCTGGCCTCTGTGCTCATGATTGGTTAAACTTGGCGAGTGATGTTATTATTGTTACGCTGCATGGGGAGCTGCCTAAATCTACTTTCACTTCCAATGTTAATGTTATTTATTTGTGCTTGGTGTGCCAGCGTTGCCACCTAGTCGGTGCGATACTATTACATATGTATGGGGCCAGCTGGCAGTCTGGCAGCTTTCGCAGTGAACGATAGTCAACCGACTATCGACAGCACATTTAATATCGATAACACCCCCCGCCTCAATTCAAACAGCAATAAAAGAGAAGACAAAATGTTTTGATATAAATATAATGTGATGTTATGCAAATGTAACAGTGTTATTATAGTATCACAGATATGGGTCCCAGCCATGATAGAGCATAGCCAAATTACTTGGCAACGTTGCCTCGTTAATCAAACGCTGCACCTGCGCCTCCACATCCGAGTTCTCCAACATGCCCGGCTCCCGACCCTCCAGTTTGTACTTGACAAGCAACAGGGCACGCTGGGCCAGTAAATTCTTCGATTCCTCATCTGACTGCTGTTGATGCTGTCCCTTGGATAGAACGCCCCAAATGAAGAGCGGATCATAGAGCAGCACCTCCAGTATGGTGGTAAATACAGATTTGTAACGCCTCAAAATATGCATGATTGCCTCACAGGACTTGGTGAAAACGCCATTTGTACCACAAACGCCCATCGGTGCGACGAAGTCCCGTGTCAAGCGGAACGGCACCGTCTCTGGCGTTGTCTGAATCTTGCCCTGCTCAAAGGCAATGCCTGCAAAATATACATTTCTATAAATATATGCTCAAATTATGGATATTATGCCACTTCGAACCGAAATCAATGTGCACCACTTCGGCCGTTCGGTCATCAATCAAAATGTTCTGCGTATGGCGATCGCCCAGGCCCAGGACATAGCCCACCATCGAGGTGGTGGCCACGCTGTTTGTATAGGCCAAACGCCGCTCGAACCACTCGCCCGGTATGGGAAACTTCTCCATCAGGAAATAATGAAAAACTGGCTTCACGTGCTCACAAATCGTTTGATAGATCTTTCGACGTTCCGCTGGCGACTTCTTCAAGCCCGCCTAGAAGAGCAAAACAAATCCGTAAATTAAATCGAGTAAACATTCTGGGGAGATATATCTCCCTACCGCAGTCAGTTCGCGACATTTGCGATTGTTCCAGTCGGTGGGTCGGTATCTCATGTGCGCACCACCCGTGCCATCGCCCACCAGATAGGTGGCCACTGGCATCGTGTTGCTGCACCACTCAAGGATGCCGCTGCGGGCGGACAGCGGCGTCACCTTGTACGTGCGCAGCTGCAGCTTGCGCTCAATGAACTGCGAATCGCTGTTCAGCAGCTCGTTGACAATGCCGAACACCTGCTGCATGACCGCATCCTGGCGCAGATCATCCTTGCCCTTGATCAGCTGCGAGCGCGTCACACCATCCGAGCAGAGGCACTTGACCTTGATAGGCGCATTCAGGCCGCCACAGAAGGCAAACTCCCCCGCCCATCTCACTATGCCTGCAAGTGGAGAGGTCTCATGAGTAAGCTAATGATACTCCTGCATTCCTCACTGCTTACTGATTATACTATACTGCTGACTGGGCTGCACGGCCAGTTCCACCGTGGGACATTGAATGCGATCGATTTTAAGTGCGCTCAGCTTTTTGAGCTTCTCGGGCACTACCTTATGATTGGGACGGTTGTTCGGACCAAGCGATATGTACGTGTTGGCAAAGGTTATCAGAGCTGCAACGGCAATGGCAAACGGATTAGAGATTAAAGATTACATGTGGCGAGTGGAGAGCTTACTTGGAAACATGACATCGAATTGCTGGCTAGCTTCGTTGGCCGTTGCATTGGCATCGCAGCACTGCTTGATTATCCGCCTGGCGATGTCCGCACGCTGAGTGTTGCTGTGAGTGCCATCCATGTGGGCATAGACCAGCGGATAGAGTTTGTAGAATGTCTGCTGGGGATGCTCGGAGCCGCAGCGCACCAGCAGCTCGACGAGCATCTGATGGAAGTTCTCGTTCTTCGAGTTGAGCCGTCCGGTCAGCTGGCTGACGGCACAGATGAACTTGTAGCTGGGCACCGACTTGATCGGCTCCCTGATCTTGTCCAGCATCGTCTGGTTCTGGTCGTTGGTGAACCAGAGTGCAATGATCCGGTAAATGGCAGCGCTGGAAAAGCCAGCGTCCAGCTGACAGTAGATTATATAGTTCGAGATGGCCGTGCACAAGTGCTCCGTGAGATTATCGTCGATGCGCTGCAGCTCCTGCTCGTCCAGCCTGGCGAAGCGATTCAAGTTGATGGCGCCAATCTGACGATCCCGATCAGGTCGCTCGCCGCCCTTGACTGTCTCGGCCAGTTGACGATTCTGCTTGATGATATCCACGAGAGTCTGATACTCCTGTGACTGCCGATAGTCGTGCAGCCGCTGATACTCACGGTCCGCGTACTTGGCGATAGCCTCGTGAGCGGCCTTGCGATTCTCATTCTCGAACTGCTTGAATGTGTCCCAGGCGAATATGTTGGGATATTTCTCCATGAGCAGCGCCTGACGCGACTTGAAGTCGTCGAGCAGAGTGAGCGACTGATGGAACTTGTGCTCCAACGTATAGCTCAAGCTCTCCGCATTGCAATTGAGCAGGAACTCGCCCTGCATGCGCAGCGCCGGCACGCGCTGCAAACAGAACTTAAAGTCCGTATTCTTGTTCACGTGATGGAGTATGGCCTTGGCTATTTGGTAATTGCCACGCTGCATGTTCGCATCCGCATCCTCCAGCAGCACGGAAATCTGTAAGAGCTCGGTTAAGTGGGTGTGATAAGAGTGAACCCATGCGACACTTGCCATTGTGGGCGCCTTGATGTCGCTCATGCCGCGCAGCGTCGATATATATTTCGTGGCCAAGTTCAGTTTGCCAGCCGCCTTGCACTCGCCGATGCACTTGAGCAAGTAGGTGTCCACGGGACTCTGATCGTAATACTGCTGTATGCGACGCGTGGCGCGTGTACCAGATAGCTTGAGTAGCGCTATCTGATGCGAGAGTATTTGCTCCTTGCAGCTGAAGCTGCCATAAGTCAGGCCCAGCTCCGTCTGCCATTTGTCGAATATTTCGTTGATCTGCGTCTCGGCCAACTGCTGGCTAAACTGGATCTGCAAAGGAAGCAAGTTGAGGGAGTAAAGTGGAATAGATGCTTCACCCACTCACCTGATAGAAGTCCTCGGTCTGCTGGAGTGTGCCCAGCCAGGTCATGTACTTGTAGACCGACTGCAGGCACTCGACGCTGATGTCCCGCAGTATCTCCTGGACGCACTGGTAGGCGTTGCTGATGGCCGACGATGTATTCTCCTGCTCCCGCTTGCAGATGCTTCTCAGGGCGATATAGTGATGCTTGTTGAACTCCTGCTCGAGATTGTTCGACCAGTTGACCTTGTGCTGACGTTCGATCAGATCATCCCACTGGCCCAGACGCCACAGTGCCTCATAGTCCACGGTCACGTCCTCGCAGTAACGCTGATAGATGTGGGCAAACGATAGCATGCCATTACTCTTCATCGTGTCTATGTACAGCTCGCTGTTCGGCTTCTCCAGATTATCCGCTTCCAGCAGAATGCCCGACAGATTGTCGTTCAAGCTGAGGAAGTCGACGCGTGAGCTCACCGGATTCAGGAAGCCAGGTATGGCATCGAGGCAGCCAATCGACTTGTAAGCCTATTGAAAGGATTTCAAATTTGAATTCATTATGCGAAGTCTTAGGCGCTCATCCTTTACCTTCTTGGCGGACATTTGAAAGTCTTCGTTGGTCAGAATGTTTACGGTCGGCTTCGAGGCGCAGGCCCAGAGCTCCAGATACAAAATGCTCAGGAAATACGACTGGCAGTGGTTGCTCGCCTTGACCACGTTGCCCAAATTGATGGGTATGCTCCTGCAGTCATGAATTAGAAAGAGTAGAAAAGAGAGAGAGAGAGAGAGAGAGAGATGAGATATGTGCTCTGCTCCTTGCAACCATGTAAGTTGAACCCACCAATTGTTGACGACTCGCACGCATTCGCACATGTAGAGGAAACGCTTAATCACACGCTTATCCTGGTAAATGCCCTTGGAACCATTCGCTGAGCTCTCAAAGAAGTGCTCCAGCATGTGGCACAGGCTGGTCAAATGCAGCTCCTTGTTGCTCAGCACAAGCTTGATGAACGCTGGCAGCGAGGCGCTGGCAAAGTCAAAGGACTGACAGGCGAACGCATCGAATCCGTGCCAATTGCACGCCGTAAACAAATAGCCCATAAAATTGCACACCCACGCCTCGTAGTCCAGATGCTCCGTGGCTCTGAGCATATCCAGCCAGTCGATTGACGGAATGCTGTTGATCGAGTTCAGGAAACTCGATTTATTCATGCCCACAAAGAAGATGCGCAAATGCGGATATTGAGCTGCAAAAGGAAGAGGTTTCAATCGATTTCCCTTCAATAATGCTTCCTGCTTACCAAGTAGACTGGTTGCGTTCTTGCTGTTAACGACATGGCCGGCCACCTGGATGAAGGACTCGTATGTCCTTATCTTGAAATCGAATAGCTGCTTCTCCAGTATCTCCATCATGACACCAATGAACTGTTCCATGGGTTGCGCTGGCAGCTGCAAAGATTGTTAAGTTATTGCCAGCAGATATATCAAGGATCAAGGCTGATAGGCCTTACCTCCTGTATGGACTCGAAGTCCGTTTGAAAGTAATATGAAATATGCTTCATTTTGATGGGTCCAATCTCGGCTAGGCATTTGACAGCGTCCAGATTGTGATCGTGCTTTGGCGACTCGCGCACCATGCTTATGAGCCGACTGACCAGCTCGAACAGCAGCTCCTCGTGGTTCTGCAGGTCCTCCTTGTGCTCGGCAATCTGACAAATCGGAAAATACATAAACATCTAGCTAAATAGACAGATGGCAACAGCTCACGTATTCGCGGAGGCCGTGCAAACGTTCCAACCGGTTCGGCTTGAGGAAGGCGTGTATATAGTCCTCGACGGTCTGCTTGGCAATCCGGGGCAAAGCTGGCTCAAAGAGGTCCCGCAATATGGCCAAATGCTCGCACTCGCCGGTCTCGTCGAGCAGCGTTTGCACTTGCAGCTTCGCCTTGTACATGGTGATGTAGGAAACGATCCTTTGGGTCGTCATTATCTTCAACTCCCTTGTCTCGACGTGCTGGACACAGGCGATCAACAGCTTGGCCAGCTCGTCCATGTGCGCGTTCAGTTGCTGTGTGAGAAAACTGGCCTTTGGCAGCATCAGCTCTACAAACTCGAGCGCAGCCCGATGCAGTTGCTCGCATTTGCCTGCAGTTGGGAGATAAAATGAGCTGAGAACATAACGAAAGGAGAGAGCTCCACTCACTGTGCAACAGAAAGCGGCAGACGAAGAACCAAATGTCCCGCATAAAGTAGCCACAGTGCACGACAATCAATTTGGTATCCGAATTGCGCGTGGCTTCCAGCTTCTTGGCCGCATCCAAGACGGCATCCGCAATGGTGCAGTACAGAAAGAAGCAATGCAGCACATGGCTGGGCAGCACAGCCCGATAGCAATCGCTCTTCAATGTCGCCAGCAGTTTGACCAGCAGCAGCGGCTGCTCGAACATCAGCGTCGAAATGCTCTGAATACGCAAATCCGCCGACCACATTTGACCATTCTATGAAAAGCATATAGAAGTCAATCACAATATATCGATTATTATATATAGCGATTATTATATATACCACAAATTGGGATAATGAGCTGAACAGCGATAAGGCGGTTACATTGAACCACTGCGGCTGGATGAGGCTTGCGACTGTGCCACCAAACAGCCGATCCCGCTCATCTCTGTCCAGCAGCAGTCGGATCGTACTGTAGAGGGTGACCGCATTCAGTTCCACTTCCATGGGCCTCAACTTGAAGTGCTCCAGATTCTGCTTTAGATTCTCGTAATGCTGCTGAAAGTCAGCGCTTTGCGCTTCAGCCGAATCGCTCAAAGCGACTGCCAAATAGGCTTTCAGTATGGGCATGGCATTCTTGAGTATAAAGTAATAGGTAAATTGAAAGTTCTTCTATATAATAGGTGTACATGTATATATAGTACCTCTTCCTTTATGAACTTCTTATAGCGCAGTATATCCTCGGGCTTGCCGTAGATAAACGTGTAGGCCATAATGCTATTGGCATGTTGCCGAATGAACTCCTCTTTGGCGTCGTAGCAAAGGAAAAACGGAAATCTGCGCAATGGATGACAATTTATAGTTAAGGGAGTCTGGGACTGGCTGTTGGATCAGCTTACTTGGAAACGGCCCAGTGCTGGGAGATCCATTTGTTTATCAGGCTATCCGCATAGGGTAGCAGCAGCTGTCGCATGCTCTGCTTGTAGCACGGCACCTGCGACTGCAAAGCACAGAATTCAACTGAAAAATACATATATATATATATATAAATATATATCCATATGAGCATAGATTTCATCAACTAATGCCTACGTTCAGTCAACTTATGATGCGCGCAGTAGGGCAACAGATCCAGCAAGGCAACATCCTGATGATACGTGCTGAAGGCAAAGAAAGCAATCAGCGCTTGAATCGACACCGCATGGGAGTTCTGCACCAGATCCTCGCTGATGAACTGCAATGGGAGTTATTACTATAGATATTGTCATAGATCGAGCACACCTACAGTCAGCTTCTTCCAGTCGACGCTTGCGTAGAGCTCCTCGCAAAATACCAAATGGTTGGCATATTTGTTCACTATGTCGCCGTCCTTGGTCGACACACAATACTTCGTATTCAGCAGCTGCGTGACCGTCGCTATGGCGGCCAAGCGCACCTCGATCGTTGGCATCGTTAGGAACTTCGCCGTCGAGAAGCAAACAACATGGAAGTTGCCCATGTTGTAAATGTTCGGGCAGCGCTGTGCGATCAGCCCGATAGAGTTGACAATTTTGACCGACAACGAGACCGGATAGGCTTTCCTCAAGGCTATTTTCATTAGGGATATTATCGCCGAGAGCATATCGTCCAGCTCATTCTCATTGTCGCAGGCAAAGTAAACGACAGCTAAAGGCGAATGGATTTCAGATATTTGACTTGGTTTCTTCAATGCTCGCATACTCACTGGGTATTTCGTCGACAATATCGCTGATGAACTCAACATTGGTGAAGTGATTCAGGAAAATCTCCTTCAGCCTCTCGACTAGCCAGATAATGCACTCCTTCGATAGGCTCTTGCACTTGCACAGCATCTGAGAGTTGGAAATTCGAGTTAGTTGAGTTCATCATTCAGTTCATATAAGACACGAGTGTCGTCCGGCTTACCCTGACAACCAGCAGCACGTCCTGCGGCGTGGAGCGCAGCTTGAGACTCTTGGCAATATGACGAAATGCTTCAGCGCTATAGGAACTGTTCGCACACAGGCTCGCCAGTATGTGCAGGCAATTGGCTATCAAAGCGGACTGCCCTGCGCTCTCCAATGAGTTCTTGGTGGCACCTGGAAGTCAATTTGGGCAATTCATCAATATATGCTGAAGCTGGAGCACCGTCTACCATCTATAATCCAATGATCTAGCACTTATCATCTCTAGTCTCTAATCTTCCATCTACAATCTATTATATAATATCTATCATATATCATCTATTATCTAGCATATATCATCTATCTTATATCGTACACCATCTACCATCTTTTCCCTCTTCAACTTTCCATCTTCCATCCACTGTCTTATATCTATCCATCTTCCATTATCTCAACTACTCACATATCTGATGGAGCAGCACGCCTGTGAATTCGAGCAGCATTTCGATTGGCTGCTTCTCCATATACTGCATGAGTATGTCATTCGAGTTGAATACGTCCAGAATGATGATCTGATGTTGGAGAATATCACGCAAGTCGCTGACGTCGATCGTCCGCAGCTCCGGTTGCAGCGCCTTGTACTGAAACTGCAAGCAATACAAAACCCATTTCAAGTAAGATAAACAATGATAAAGTAAACAAATTTGTAGTTTCTTTGTGCCCACCTCGATGTGACTCAGGAACAGGCCGATGCGCTTGATGAGCGGACAGTTGCTCACGTTGTCAGCGTCGAAGACCTTGTAGTACAACAATCGCTCCATGGTGCAGGCCAGCTTGTGCAGACACTTCAGGTCCCTCAGTATCGAGGTGATCGAGTGTTCGCTGGTCGTGGTTATGTTCAGCATGCGCATGAGCAACTCGTAGTTCTGCTGAAACAGACAGTTCTTGGCCTCTGCTGCGATGGGCTTACTCACAGCGCCCGACTGCAGCAGCTGCGACTGGAATCGCTCATCCAGGCAGACCAACTGCTTGTTGTACTTGTACAGGAGCAGCTCCAAGTCAGCGTTGTCTGCGCCAGCTGGGCCGACAGCAGCATTGCTGCTGGCCAGCTGCTGCGATTGCTGCTCGTCGAGGAAGTTAATGATGCCAATGGCGAAGGTGTCCGCCAGCAGTTGGGGCTCTATAGTCGGTATGTTGTAGATCATTTGCGTGGCGTTGCTCTTCTCGCTGGCGTAGGCCCACTTGATGATGGGCTCCAGGCTGCCAGATGCCTTGTCCAGCCCACACTGCTCGGCGTTTATGAAGACGTAGCGTATGGTCTCGATGCACTCGCTGCGCCGCAGCATCTCGTTCGTCGTGATGCTCTGCAGCAGGGCGCCGCACAGCGCCTGGTTCAGCTTGTTGTGCCTGATGAACGCCTGCAGGATGAGTTGTTTCTCACCCTCGTCGGCGGGAGATCGTGTCTCCGATATCAAATGCGTGGCAATCTTGGTCCACTTCTCGGCCATAAAGCCAGCTGGAATCGACTGCGATGCCAGCAGCTCCACCTCCTTAGTGAGCAGGCTCGTCAGGCAGAGGCGCACATTGCGCAAAATCTTGCCATTGCTGTAAGTGAGCAGGACATCGAGCGTGGTCAGCAGCGCCTGCTGGTAATTGGCTGCATTTACGATAGCCTTGAACTGCAGCAGCTCAGCAAAGATGGCAAACCTGAAGGAGTTAGAATTAAGCTCTATAGATATATATTAATAAGATTAGGAAGAGGACTACCATATGACATTGAAGCTCGTTTCCTGTTTGTCAATTAGACTGATGACACTCTCCAGCTTGTCGACGCGCGGACGCTTGCTGCGCGTTGCCTGCTGCTCGCTCGCAGCACTCTCCAGCTCCAGATGCCACTGAACCTGCACAGAGTTTTATATATATATATGTAGAGAGAGAGAGAGAAGGAGGTAGGTAGATCATGCTGCTTACAATATAGACAACAGTGGCGGCCATTTTGATGAACTTATCAGAGATTTTGTGCGTATTGAGCACGGATGAGGCCTTGCCTCTGCCCACGAAATTATTGCGGATTTCCATATTCACAATGGTGCGCAGCTTGAGCATGGTCTGCGGCCACTCCTGGCCAATGGCCACGCGAAAGGTGCCAAAGTCATGGCCCTGCAGCTTGGGATACAGCGTCTGCAGCGACAATGTGATGCAGTCGAAGAACACGTTCTTGGTATCGTCGCGAAAGATGTCGTCGTTGTGAAAGTCGCACAGCCTGGGCAGGATCTCCTGCATG
Source organism: Drosophila mercatorum (assembly GCA_961210405.1). Lineage (NCBI taxonomy): Eukaryota > Metazoa > Arthropoda > Insecta > Diptera > Drosophilidae > Drosophila > Drosophila mercatorum. Next base: position 20,536,446 of record CAUIUS010000001.1, on the reverse strand, counting down.
TAGATGCAGAGCTTGTGGTGATAGTTGACCGAGAGCTGAGGGCGTAGAGAGTGGATTAGCCAGAGTAGAGAGAGTGAAGCCTCCGCTCTCTCTATGCTCACCTCTGTCACAAAGATCTCATAGAGTCGCACAATGTCCTGTTTCCTTTCCGCATGACTCGCCATCTGTGCGAAGCTACTCAACATGGGCAAATAGTCGACGAGATCGGCGTGCAGCTGGACGCGTTTCTGGGCCAGCTGCAACGTTTTTGTGATGCACTTCAGTATCTTGGAGAGCAATAGATCGTCGTTATTCAGGTTCACCTCGAACAGGTAGGAGAGTATACCTGGAAGGGCACATATGGATTAGGTAAGCAATCCTCAGCTCAGCTGGAACAGCAACTTACGGCTATATTCGCTGACTTTCAGCTGGGCTATGTAGCTGTTGGATAGAAAGATGCCTCGGTCGAGCAGATTGATGAAGTGATTGCCAAAGTGACGCACGACAAAGCGCTGCTTGATGCCCTCCTCGAAGGCATTGAATATGGCTGATTTGGCCAGAAAGTGGCCGTGCCCGGATCGGCCCACTGCAAGTGTAAACAATAAACAGTCGACTTTAGCCCTATATTGAATTACTCGCACTTACTCTCCAAGTTGTGCTCGACGAGCTTGTCTATGGCATTGCCGTACAAATAGCATTTGTCGCTGAGCGTTTTAAATGATTTCTCGTTGGCGTCTTGCAGGTTGGCTGCATGCTGCGATCGCATAAATAAATACATATATTGGCATATTATGTGGTAAATAGTTTGGGCATGGCTTACTTTAAAAATGGCCTCCTTGGTTCCGTCGAAGACCGCCTGCCAGCATAGATCCTGCGCCTTGCCCAGCACTCCGTTGAGGGCATCCTTGGAGCTGCTGAGCTTTTGGTCCAATTGCTCAATGGCTTTGTTGCGCGTGGTGGGCTTATCGCTGCGCATTTCGCTCACAATGCGTTGTATTTCGTTTAGAAGTGGATTCATATTGCAGACTGATTTGTATTGCTCTGCTATTTCCGAATGATAACTATCAAGTCAGTTTCATTTTTGTGCCTTAACTTTGGGCTCCAAGTCAAACCGGGCAGTGCAGTGTGACCAACACACAACAATCCTAAAAATACCCCTCAGAAATATCGATAAATTGAGCACTGTTAAAAAGAAACAAATATGTCTTTAAAATTAAATCAAAGCTAACAGTTATTTGGCATATATATAAATAAGAGCAGAAAATATAATGAAATAATCAACAATAAAATTTTTTAAGGAAAAAATTAAACACCCAAATCACTCGACACAATCGTTTACACACACACAACTATCGCCATATATCGATAGGCAGCCAAAAAGTCCGCCACAAATGAACGGCGTCTGGATTGCATTGTTTTGACGAAATGCCGATTGGAGCTTTTAAATCTGTGCGCGAAGTAAGCAGCGAAGATGCGGTAAGTTAAGCGAATAAGTCAAGCAGCAACAACAGCAGGCTAAACTGTCCTATCGAAATTCCAGGTACATGCGGCTGCCAACCTGCTGAAAGAGAATGCCGCCAAAAAGTGGAAGACTCAAGCGAGCGGCGAGAAATCTGCGCATATTATACTGGAGTTCGAGGAGCCGCAGCAGATAACCGGCATAGACATTGGCAACGAGCACGCCGCCTTTGTCGAGGTGCTGGTCAGCAAGTCGGGCTGCCAGCCGGACGATTTCAGGGAGCTGCTGCTCACCAGCTCCTTCATGACGCCCATCGAGAGCAAGAACTCGAGCAACACAAATCGCGTGCGCTGCTTCAGCAGCGAAGCCCTCTGCGCCGACGCGCTGCCCGACAAATGGAAGCTGGTGAAGCTGGTGTGCACGCAGCCCTTCAACAGGCACGTGCAGTACGGCCTCTCCTTCGTCAAGGTGCACGTGGCGGCGGCCAGTGCGAAGCCCAAGTGCCTGGTGCCGGACAAATTCAAGCTGACAACGGCGCCGCCCAGTCCGGCCTTGGCTGCCCTGGGCCGCTTTAAGCTGCGCTCCGAGTCGCCCGACTCCGAGCCGGACGGCAAGGCAGCCCTCACGCTCTTCCAGCGCTGGAAGGCGACCCGCCACGAGGAGGACAGCAGCACAGCGGCGGCGGCCATACGCGACGCCGCCTCGCCGGCTGCACTGCGTCGCCTAAGCGATGCACGTCCGGCGGCCATTAAACCGCCAGTCCACAGCCCGTCGCCGGCGGAGGCCAAGCCCTTGGATCGCAATCGCAACTCGCTGCTCTTTGGCGAGGATGAGGACGAGGAGAACTCGGCGGCAGCAGCCACGGATGCCAGAAAGCAGCGCCTGAGCAAGCACATTGAGGCGGACAAGAACAGGCGGCGCATAGAACTGGAGAAGGAGCTGGAAAAGAAGAAGGAGAAAGCCAAGCGGCTGTCCATGGAGAAGCCAGCGGCGGCCAAGCAGGAGCAAGAGCAACAGTTGAAGCCGAACCAAAAGCGACTCTCCTCCTCCTCGTCCTTCGAGGAGCGCAGCAAGCCAGCCAAGAAGCCAAAGCTCAAGGATGTCAAATATGTGCCATTCAACCAGCTGCTGCGTGGCGTGGTGCTCGTCATCAGCGGCATACAGGTGAGTGGGGCAACAGTTAGCTAACCAATAGGGACACTCAGACATCTCTTCTATATATATAGAATCCCGATCGTGCGGATCTGCGCTCGAAGGCCATAGCGCTGGGCGCCAAATACAAAGCGGATTGGGAAGCGGGCTGCACGCATCTAATGTAAGCGAGAGAGAGGGAGGGAGACTGGAAGATCGTTTAACATTTCAACTGAATCCCTTGCAGCTGCGCCTTTAGGAACACGCCCAAGTACCAGCAGGTCAAGGGGCATGGCCACATTGTGACGCGTCACTGGATCGAGAAATGCTACGAATTGAAAAAGTATTTGCCCTGGCGACGCTATGCCCTGGACAACTCGGTGATGTCGCAGCCGGAGAGCGATGAGGAGCTCTACGATATATCCCTGAAGCCCAAGGCGGATGATGATGCTAAGGAGGAGGAGGAGCATGAGCATGAGCATGACAAGACGGCCAATACCGTAGCGCTGGCTGAGAGGCTGGGCAGCAACAGGAGCTACGAGGTGAACTCTTCCGGGCCGGATACAGAGGACGAGCTGGAGCGAGTGGCACAGCAGAGTAAGTAGCCCAACTTAGTTGACTTACAATTTAGTAACTCTATAAAAAAAAACTTTGCAGAAAAGAAATTGAAGCAAGCAACTGCATCAAATGGGAGAAACACGAAATCTGAATCTCTGAACATATACGAGGTGAACACCGATGAGGAGGACTATGTGCAGGAGAAGCGAAAGCAGCTGTAGCTTTTAGTATTATCTATTTTAATTATGTGTACAGATAAATTGATATTATGTTGTTCATGTATTACGCGAGTGAAGTGATGTAAATATATTATTTAAACTATTTGAAAATGCGCGCTTCAGTAGTGTTGGTAATGGCCAAGCATTTTTAGATAATGCGCTGGTCAGCCTAATGTAGATATACTAAAAGTTGGCATTAAATTGGTATTTGGTATTAGCTGGGTAATAAAGAACTTAGTATATTATTTTAGCTTTTTTTTTATATTTTTAGTAAAATAAAAATTCTTGTCTTCCTCACACATTTGAAATTGCGCGCATTTTTAGTGCTGTTAAGCGTTGTTAGCACTTGCGCTGTTAAGCCCTTGTGCTAGTATTTTTTGGCATTCAGAAGCTAGTATTTTAAAAAGGTATAAATCGATGTGCGCTAGTTCACAATGAGTTTGCCAGTCGATAGCGATAGTTTTTAATTTATATATTAACGTTTTTTTTTAGCCATAATTTTTGACAACAAACTTTTGCAGCTGCCAAGAAATATAATTTATAATGAATAAAATTTATTATCTCATTTAAAATAAAGGCACAGATGTGGCAGCTTTGATTCGAAGTAATCTGCACATATGGCAGCGCTGCATGCAGCTAATGCAGATTTTATTGTGCCAGCTGGCGGAAAATACACTAAAAAATACCCGCTGCCATTTAACACTGGCTTGCAATTCACAATAGACGCTGCTGCATTGCAAAACGGAAAGAAACAACTTGTGCCTGGGCTCAATTATGCTCGCAAGGATAACATAAAAGGAAAAACGACACATACAAACAAAATACACTCACACACACACACATACATATACAGCAGCAGCAGGAGCGACGTTTCCATAGGAATCGCCTGCGAGCCGAGACTACGAGACACACGGCGTATACGTATTTGAGTTGCTCTTTTGCTGGTATGAAAAAAACATAAATAAATAAATAAATATTTATTTAAATATATAGAATTAAAGTTTCGAAATAGGCCAAGTGCATGTGCATGTTAGAAAACGGTAAAAAACAGCTAAAATAACAGTTTCGAAATTCTGTTATAGGTGAAAAATCGATAGAGCGAGAAGGAGAGAGAGAGAGAGGGAGAGGGAGAGGGAGATAGAGCTATGAAAATAAAGTGTTGATTGTTGTTGTTGTTTTGCAGAATGTGCGCCTAAGGATAACAGTGAAAGTTAAGCAAAACAACCAATTTAGGTAAGTAATAAAAGATTTATTATATTTTATATATAAATTTATTGTATAAATATATTTGATAGCTAAATTTATTCAGTGTCAAAGTCGGACAAAAGGACATTCAACATGGGTAACGAGACCTCGCTGCCAATGGACATGTGCTCGAATTTCGATGCCGATGAGATCCGTCGACTGGGCAAACGTTTTCGAAAACTCGATCTCGATAACTCCGGCGCGCTGAGTATCGATGAGTTCATGTCGCTGCCGGAGCTGCAGCAGAATCCGCTCGTGCAGCGTGTTATCGATATTTTCGATGCCGATGGCAATGGCGAGGTGGACTTCAAGGAGTTCATCCAGGGCGTCTCACAGTTCAGTGTGCGCGGCGATAAGTTATCGAAGCTGCGCTTCGCCTTCCGCATCTACGATATGGACAACGATGGCTACATATCGAACGGCGAGCTCTTCCAGGTCCTGAAAATGATGGTGGGCAACAATCTGAAGGACACGCAACTGCAACAGATTGTCGACAAGACCATTTGCTTCGCCGACAAGGACGAGGACGGCAAGATATCCTTCGACGAGTTCTGCTCCGTGGTGGGCAATACGGATATACATAAGAAAATGGTTGTTGACGTTTAAGCTAAGCGGCCAATAGAGATACACACACAACAACAACAAAAAAAGGAAACACAAACACACTTATGCTTAGATATAGATATATTTATCGATATGTATTGATGTATATCGATATACAAATATGTGGAACTAACAAATCAAATTTTCAACTTCATTGCAATTCGATAAGAGAAAAATAGTAAACTATAGATAATACATGTATATCGATATATATATATATATATATCGATATATACATATATTGTTACATATGCATGGAACTAACAAAGAAATTAAACTATGAACTTCACTTCCATTCGAAATCAAATATATATCGATATACTGACATCGATATATATCGATTAACAATGTTAGAATTATTTATCGGTATATGTATGGACTTACCAAAGAAATCAAATTGTGAACTTCATTTCCATTCAAACATATACATATATATGAATGTATATATATATCGATATTTATCGATATACAAATATGTAGCTAACAAAGAAATCAAATTTTCAACTTCATTTGCATTCGAAAAGAAAAACAAAAACAATTTTGATGTATATGTATCGTATGTACCTCTACCATTTATATACTATATACATATGTATACTATATATATATGTATGTATTTATTTAAGTGCGTGCTTTCGAGGCACAACAACAACTAACTAAACTAAACTACAACTAATTACTAAACAATTGAAAGAAGAAGAAGTAAATCAACTAAGTAAACTCGAATTTTATACCATTTCCATAAAGCCGTGTGAACCAACACCTTGGAATTGGGTAACTGGAATTGTGTAGCTGACAAATCTATATACTATATGACGAAGAACAGCCCCGAAGTACCCCAGAGAACCTCTCGCCCTGCCTCCTCTGTTTCTTAGCTAAGTGCAGTATGACAGTATAATAGTATGACAGTATAACAGTATGACAGTTTGACAGTATGATAATTTGACAGTATGACAGTATTACAGTATGACAGTATAACAGTATGACAGTATGACAGTATGATAATTTGACAGTATGAGAGTATGACAGTATAACAGTATAACAGTATAACAGTATAACAGTATAACAGTATAACAGTATGACAGTATGACAGTATGACAGTATGACAGTATGACAGTATGACAGTATAACAGTATGACAGAATGACAGTATGACAGTATGACAGTATGACAGTATGACAGTATGACAGTATGACAGTATAACAGTATGACAGAATGACAGTATGACAGTATGACAGTTGCATGACTACATGTATTTGGTGCCTGGCTCATTTTCAAAATCTATTCTAAGCAAAAAGCGTCAGCGTTCTTTTATCTATAGCATTTATACTATATAAATATATATATAAATATTATGTGTACTTAAATTTTGTCTATTTCTCATTTGGTTTTCGTTAAGTTTTTGGTTTCTTTTCTAGATTAACTCTATTAATTAAATGTTGTGAATGTACAAAACAATTCAATTAAAATACAATTGTTAAGAATTAAAACAACTCAAATCCAAAACTCGAACTCGAATTTCGCTTTGCATTCCCACAGCCCACGGCCCGAAGCCCAGCCCAATTCCAATTGGATTTAGTGTCGTCACATGCATAATTACCGTAACATACATATGCATGCATGCAATCATGCTAAGTATCTATTGGCGACGAAACGACAAACGACAAACGAAAACGAAATCAAAAACGAAAACGAAACCCGAATTCGTTTTCGTGGCCGAGGCCGAGGCAGAGGCCGAGGCTAAAGCTAAGGCTGCAGCCGAACGCGAGCGCTCGAGCCCGAACTCGAACCCGAACTCGAACTCGAACTCCAGCCTGAGCTCTGCTCACACCCTTTTGCCAGCGATTAACTTGACTTTGTAGGTCACACGATTGCTGCGCTTGCATGAGTGTAAGTGCGTGTGTGTGTGTTTATGATACGATAGTGATGAGAGTGCGCGCAGCATGAGGCACGAGACAGAGCTGAAGCGATGTTTGTTTACGTAGCTTAAATAAAATTTTTAATAATATTATTATTTTTTTAGCCCAAAGATATTTTTATGCTATAATTTATATAATATATTTGTAGAGTATAAGAAATTTATTACTATAATTAATATTACTATACTCTGCTAATATATAATTTTTAAAAATATATATAGCGTTGGGGCAAAACTAAGTTTTAAAATTTAAAAAAATTATCTTATATAATTATAATATAATTCGTATAGTTATAAATTATAACCGCATAATTTGCTTCAGCATATATCGTTTGCTGCTGCCTGGGCATTGCATCATCGCACACGCTGCCATCGCTAGGTTTGTCATGGATGTGTGCGTGTGGAATGCATTGCAGCTCTTGGCAAGCGAACGTTTAAGCGTTTTATGGGAAAGCCAATGTCCGTAGGACAACACCCACTATATATACATATATATCTATATTTATATATATGGAGGAACTTATGGAATGTGCTTGATATCAATAAATTATGATCTGATGTCTGTGCGGCAGTCACGTTGAAGTTAACTCGTAAATCATATAGGGTAACCCTATACATACATATATATACTATATATGTATATATATCGAAAATTACATAGTTGTTTTTACCTTGAATCGCGCCGTCCTTAAAGTTCGATTGACCTTTTTCGTATTAATTGGTTTGATTAATGCGCTCCAATTTTGGAATGTACGTAACCCGGCTATACGGCCGTACCACGGCCCACATGTACCACGCCCCCTACTGACTGGCCCCCGCCGCATTTGGACCCTCGTCGAGGCTCTTCTTGACATTCTATCGGCTGGTCATTAATCCTAGTGACTTGTGCTTAACTATTTATGACTCCCCGCCCCTTCCAGCCGGAATCCGGCGCTAGTTAGCCTTATTGTGTGGGCTAATGAGCCGCATATATCATATCAGACCCATCTGTATTGAAGGGCATTTGGCTAGTCGCTCACGCCTCGTTTGCCTAACTTAAAAAAAAAAAGAAAAAAACAAATTAATATCAGCCGGAAAAATCTTTACGAATCGTTCAGCCGGAATGCTTCTGATTGGAAATTGGGCTTCGAACTACGAAAAAAATATACCAAAAATATAAAATTTCAATAATCTTTGGTTTGCTCTGAATCGCCCACAAAAGTATGCTACACCAAAATTTTTTATGTGGAATTAATTCAATTGATTTTCTATACCAATTAGGAGTGGGTGGAGCGGGTATATTGGTGTGGGCTGGCATGGGTGTGGAGGGTGGTGGGGGGATAGTGGATAGGGCGGCGTGGCTGCTGGCTTTAGCTGTTTGTATGTGTATGTATATATGAATATATGTACTATATTCATGAGTTGCCTCTGTAGCAGCAGTAGACGCAGTTAGCGCTTAAAAGTTATCGATAAAATGTTTGTTATCGATAGGAATCAATAAGTAAGGTACATTTTTTGCAGCTAGAGTTGTGATATTTGCTATAAAGAAAGCAAAGGACTTTATCTTCTCCTCTATTCTTCTTCTTCTTCCTTTTCTTCTTCTTTTTCTTCTTCTTCTTCTTCTTCTACTTCCTTTTCTTCTTTTTCTTCTTCTACTTCTTCTTCCTCCTCTTATCTTTCTTCTTTTGCATATCATCATATTAAAGTTCTTCTTTAAAATGCATTGCAGGGTAGCTTGCAGTCGTGCATGCACCCACAATTTCATTAGCTAGCGTATGTCAAGGCCGTAACTCAAGTTGTTTAATAGTTGATTAAGTTTCAGCCAAGATATCGAACTACTCTCGTTTATCAGGCAGTCTATAGACGACCTCTCCTCTTTCTCCCTCCCTTTCTCTCTCTCTCCCTCACACATCTATATATATATATACAATTCCTGTCAGCCCGTTTTCGCTGTGATTAATTTGTTTGTTTCCGTTGAAGCAACAAGCTTTTGCTCCACTCTCCCGCTCTCCCGCTCTCTGCTAATCAATTCAAATCAAGATTAACGATGTTCGCCCCCAAAAAGCCTTCGAGTTATCCAATTAATGGGGGAAGCTGTGCAAACACTTCCCAGACAGCTTCATCTTTTTTTGATTGATTTTTGCTTTCATTCGATTTCACGAGAATATAAATATTACGGCGGAGACTTAATTAAAAAAGCGTTAAGCAAAATCTGATTGCTGAAAACCGATTAAGCTATATAAATACAGAAGAGACTTAAAAATATATATGGTATAACTGATATAAGAGAAAAGAACTTTTAAAGGAAATCCTTAAGAAAAGCTTAGCTTGATTCTGGTTGACTAAATATAGACATATATAGAGATATATCAGAATATATGTATCGTATGATGAGCAATACTTTTAGATATGTTTTAAGACTAGATTCTTAGGCTAATTCTGAAAGAAGTCTGATTCTGGTTGACTAAATATACGTAGAGAGATATCAGTTTAGATTATATGATAAGCTATACTATCAGATATCATAAAAATACCTCTTCTATATAGAGTTCTTTCAATTCCTTAAATTCCTTCAAGTTGAACTATTTCTTAGAGGTATTTTTTTTGTATAGTTAAGGTACACTTCTATATAAAAAAGTACCTACTTTGGTACAAGCTAACATATCATATAGGATTTTTGGATCAATGCATGGAATAATGCGATTATAATTGTAAATATGTGGACTTAGCTATATAAAATATATAATATTGGTATTCTAGATGAAAGACTATGGAATATTTGAATTTTCTTTTCAATTATATATATATATATATATATATAGAATTTTCCTTTTAATAGGATATATAGTTATAATAATTTGTCAAAAATACTAATATTAGTATTTTTATATACACAAAAATACTCAATACTTTAACAGAGAAGCTTGCATAACGTTACATAGACATGCATATATGTCTATATATATTTATATATTATATATATTACATATTTATTTATTTCATCCAAAACCAATATACCCTATCTCTGTCCACGCTGAGCGAGCATAATTAATTATAACATTTTCGCTTAAAGGATATTTATATAGTATATATTTAGAAAGTTTTCCTAAAGCAATGACCTGTTATATGCATTAACGGTAAATGCTCCTGTGCCCTGCCCCGCCTTGTGTGTGTGTGTGTGTTTGTGTGGCTGAAGTCAGCAGGCCAAAGCATAAATTCACATAACTGTGCAAGTTTCGTTTGTTTTGCCGTTAGTTTTTTGCTTTTGCTTTTGTTTTTGTTATTGTTTTTGCAATAAACATCATTTTCATAATGCTAAAAGACAGCTACAGTCAAGAAAAACAACGTGAAATCAATGTGAGCAGACATACACACAGACAGACACACACACACACACACACACACGTGTGTGTGTTAGGCGATAAAAGTTGATTCGTGCCAGTAACCGAAAAAGGAGAAAAAACTGGAGTCAACGGCAAAAAACGCATACAAAACAATGTGAAATGTGAATGTGAAATGCGAAAATACCAAAAACAACAATCAACAATCAAGAACCAAACGCCGTTAGCGCCAGGAGCGGCATCCCGCCGATCCCGCTAGCCCAGCTCAGGCCAGCAACAACAGCGCCAGCAATAAAAACAAAAGCAACGAACAAAAAAAATAACGGAGCCATAAATTTATCATTACAGCAGTAGCAAGCAGCAGCAGCAGCCACAGCAACTACCTCAACACTGCAGCATGTGCCCAAAGTAACACACACAGACACACGCCCACAGCAGCAGCGACATAGCCGGTGACGCAACGGAACTGCGGGAACCATGCATGTGCTAAAGCATGCAAAGAGAAGGGAAGCAGAGGGCACGACAAGCGACGACGCGTTGCTTTGACTGACAGCGAGACTCCCAAACTGCGTGTGTGTGTGTATGTGTGCTGCCTGCCTGCCTGCCTGCCCACTCTACTGTTCCCAGTGCTGTTCCCAGTGCTGCTTTGGCATGCACTCGACGATGCCGACGCTTCGTTCGAAGCGAGCGAGAGAGAGAGAGAGAGTGTGTGAGTGGGAAGAGAAGAGCGGGGCGACGTTTACATATGAAAAGGAGCCCGAACTCGGGACTGGGCCACGGGAACGAGCAACTGAAACGAAGCAAAAACCGAAGCGTCAGCGCACACGGTAGGTAGACTGTGCTGGGTGGGTGGCTCGTGGCTCGTGGCGTGGCGTGGGCTAGGTTTGGCTGCCTGGCAGCGGGTGAATGCGCGCTGCCAACGTCAACGTCAGCAGCGCTGACGCGTCGCTGCTGTTGTCGTTGCTACGTGTATACACGCGGTGCCGAGCAACAAATTGAGTCAGTATCGCACAAACAACACTAACGGAAACATCAACGTGCAAAGCGAGGACGGACAGACGTTTGCTGTCTCGACTGTCTCACTGTGCGTGTATGTGCGAGTGTGTGTGTGTGTGAGTGCGTGTGAGAGTGCGTGTGTGTTGTGTTACTTTTGGCATTTGCATTTGGACAAGCGCGTGCATGCTCTTGTTGTTGTTGTTGTAATCGTGAGCAAACAATACAAAGACAAGAGCAAGCGAGAAGAATACAACAACAAGAAGAAGTAGAAGCAGCAGCAGCAGCAGCACTGACAATATTGCAACTGTAAAAATAGCAGCGAGCGGCAAACTTCGCCGTTTGCTTTATGCTGTCGTTTTTTTTTTCAACTTTTTTTTGGGTTCGTTCTTTTTTTTTGTTGGTCTCTTTTGGATTTCTTTTCGGCTGCTCGAGCGAGCAAGCGAGCGAGCGATGCAAATCAAGTATAAGCAATCCCGTTATTTCTTTGTTCCGTTGCGCAGCGAGCGAGTGGAAAGAGTATACAAAGTCAGTGAGAAGCGAAATGTGCAAACAGCAGCAGCGGCAGCAGCAACAACAACAGCTGCAATTACTGCAGTAACTGCAGCAGCAGCAGCAGCAGCAGCAACAGCTTTCAATTGGTGCTGCTCCTAGGCATATCCATCTACAATATCTGGCTTACACATGCTCATGCTTCGATGGCAATATGCACGAGCAGCAGCCACAGCAGCAACATCAGCAACAGCAGCAACATTTCTGACAGCAGCCGCATGCAAAATATTGCCGTTATTTACAAGCGAACAGCAGCAACTATTGCTAACTAAAACAGCAGCCACAACGACAACACCAGCAGCAGCAGCAGCAGCAACAACAACGAAAATTGCAACCAGGCGCCGCATACTATCAAAGTGGGTACCGTTAACTGCACACACACACACATATGTACATATACATATATAGTATGCATTATGTATGCTAGTTTAACCAACAAAACTGCAGCCAAGTGCAAACAGCAACAACAACAACAACAACAAAAGTTGCCCGTTAAGCGCGTTTTCTAAATGAGTTATGTACTCATGCACTCATGTACTCATCTTGCACACACACACACACACACACACACACTTGTGTTTGTGTGCATTGGGGCATTGGCATTTGCGCAGCATTGTGGCATGCAGAGCCCGAGTTAACCACAAACACAATATATACAATTCCATTCCGAAAAGCAACCAAAAAAACAGTCACAATGTTGCAGGCGGGGGGGCAACGACTGCACAATGCCCGCTCAGTGCAGCTCTGGCTGATCGCCTGTTTAGGCCATATACCAGACCCTGTTTAGGCGTGCTAAGTATTCCAATATTGGAGACTACTTAGATATATAGTATTTTATGGATTTAGTATATACTAGATATAGTGTTTGATCGATTTAGTATTTTCTTGATTTAGTATTTTCTGGATTTTCTATTGAAGTCAACTTAGATATGGTATTTTCTGGATTTAGTATAGACCAGATACAGTATTTTTATAGATTTAGTATTTTCTGGATTTAGTATTTTCTGGATATAGTATTTTCTGGATTTAGTACTTTATAGATATAGTATTTTCTATACATATTATTTTCTATACATAGTATTTTCTAGATATAGTATTTTCTGGAAATAGTATTTTCTAGTTATAGTATTTTCTGGAAATAGTATTTTCTGGAAATAGTATTTTCTAGTTATAGTATTTTCTGGATATAGTATTTTCTGGAAATAGTATTCTAGAGGTATAGTATTTTCTAGATATAGTATTTTCTGAATATAGTATTTTCTAGATTTAGTATTTTCTGCTTAGAGTATTTTCCGATGTGCGTATCGGATAAAATCCGAGAAAAGTCGGGAATACCAACGAGAATATGAAGCAAATTCCAAGTTTCTAGTTGACTGGGCGGATGAATGGAAGGAAGAATGTGCGGACGGACGGACAGACAGGCGGATGGATAGACCAACGGATGACCGGAAGGAACTACGGTCGGAGGGATGGTTGAGCGCATAGACTGACGAACAGATTGACGAACAGACTGACGGACAGAATGGCGGACGGAATGGCGGACAGTCTGACGGACAGACTTAGGGCTAAACTTACGGACAGATGGACGTACGGACGGACAAGCATTCGTGCTGAGAGCAAGCCAAAGCCTGTCACAAAACCAAATATACTCTTTTCACGTCACGAACGGGCATACAAACCCTCAGCCACCGTACACCCCTCCAGCCAACCCCCTACCCCGTGGCGTCCCTTTGCACCACGCTCAGCTGAAGTGCTTGGCAATCTGGACAAAAAGCTTTTCGTGTCAGCCACAGATCCTGGGCCGAGTGTTGTGCTAGCTTAAGCTAGCTTATTGCCAATGCGATAACAGAGAGAGAGAGAGAGCGGAGCAGAGTCACAGAAAGAGAGAGAAAGAGAGAGGGGGGGGGCGTGGCAGGGAGGGAGTGAAATAATAACTGTATATACTCTATGCAGTTGTAGCAATAAATGCCATTGTCGCATTTCTTCAGCTATTATTTTATTGCCTGTACTTTCAAATTTTTGAATCAATATATCAAGTTCTATATACGTACGTATATATATATACATATATACATATGTATACTCATGTGTATATATGGCTCTGGGGCTAGTTAAAAGTTCATGTTCAAGTTACAGTCACTTGGCAAAGTTTTGTTCAGCTTTTGCTTTCTTCTTCTTCTTCTTCTTCTTCTTCTTTTGTTTTTTTTTTTGTGTCTAAATGGCTTTTTACTGTTTCGCTTTTGTTTCCATTTTATTTTCCACGTAAGTTCGTTATTTTTGTAATGTTTTTTTTTTTTTTCGAAATTCCTTTTCATATATTGCTTAGGCAGAGCGTTTTGGTTGGCTTTGGTAAAGCTTCCCTTCAACTCGAAAGCCTCGTTGAGACTCGACGCTAAGTGCGGCTGTTAAATATTTAACAGGCAGTTACGATTTTGGGCAGTCGAGTTAGTTAGTTGTCAGGGATTACATGGCTGACATGTTCAATTGAACTAGTGGTTCAAATGAAGCAGTGAAGCTTTAACTATACTATTCGGCTCAGTTGTTCAATTGATTGAGCTGATCATGAGGCAAATATAATATTAAGTGGTTCATGAACTACTGGTTCTTTTGAGCTACTCATCTGTTTGGCATGCGTAACTAAACAAATGAATGAACTGATGGGCAGAGTGTGTATAATTCGGACTGTTCAAATGAACTAGTTCATGAACAATACTTAATGCTTGATTCTTTGATTGTTTAGTGAACGATTCGAGCGTTCGGTAATCAAATGTTCTCTTGTTAGGTTAAGCTCTTCATGAACTAGTGGTTCTATTGAACCATTCAGCTGTAATCTGTTAAGTTGTTCATAAACTAATGGTTCTATTGTTCAGTTACACATATTAAACAGCCGAAAAGTTCAAAAGAACCATTAGTTCCGGAAGAACATAACAGATTACAGATGAGTTGTAATCTGTTAAGTTTACAGCTGAGTTGTAATCTGTTAAGTTGTTCCGGAACTAGTGGTTCTTTTGAACTTTTCAGCTGTTTCACATGAGTAACTGAACAAATGAATAACTTTTTATAGTATATATAGTACATGAGCTGCTCAGCGGAACTAGTTCATGAACGATGCTCAGTGCTTAGTCATAAAAGGCTTCAAGAGTGAACAGCATTTAGTAGTTCAGTTGTAGTAGCTCATGAACTAGTGGTTCTATTGACACATTTAACTATAGAGCATGAGTTGTCTGATGAACCATCTGAACTGAACCACAATTCCCCAACCTCAACGTTGAGTCTCTGATCTTCTCCTTTTAGCTTGAAAAACATATCAAAATAGATTATTTTCACGCGTGGAATCGAAGCACTTAAACGGAATATACAAATATATAAATATTTCAATTCGTACATCAAAACAGAAATTTATATATTTTCAACAGTTGCTCGAGTTAATAGAACGATTCACCCCGCCCCCGCCCCTGCCCCAGCCCCTTCCCAGTGTAAACAAAGATCCGTTATTTGATTTTCCGCTACGTTTTAATGATGTTTTTCTCATTTTTCTTTCACTCCGCTCGGCAATATCAATCATAATACGCCTTTTCTGTTTATATCATTTATCAATATATATATATATATGTATATATAGATATATCTCGATCTATACAAATTGTTCTATTTATGAGATTCTATTCGATTGTTGAGCTGAAAAACGAAATCGCTCAACGTCGGCATTAGTCAGCCCCGCTGACCTTAGGCTAGCGAAACGTGGCTAGAATTTGCAGCTGTTAAGCTAATGGCCTGTTAATTAACAGCTGTAATTGCTGGTGGAACGCGGCTGTCAAATGCCAACCGAGTGCCGCTTGGCTTTCAATTAAAGCTAATTGAAAGAGCAACAGCAGCAGCAGCAGCAGCAGCAGCTATCAGCAATTGCTAGCTGCAACGGCAATGGCTACCAACAACAGTTAACAGCAATTGCTAACTGCAGCATCAATGGATAATAGCAATGGGAATCGTGTGCAGCCAGCAACAGCAATTGGCTGAGAGACAGCAATAGTTGGCAGCAATTACTAGGAGCTGCAGCAATAGATAACGACAGCAGCAATAGTTTCGAAGCAATTGCTGACAGCAACAGCAAAAGCTGACTGGAAATGCTAGAAGGAACTGCTAATAACAACAGATAACAGCAGCAACAATAGCTAACAGCAACAGCAACAATAACTAATACAATAGCTAATAGCAATTACTATCTGGTAACAGCAACAGCAACATCAATAGCTAACAGAGATTGCTAGCAGCAAGAGCTAGTGATAGCAGTTAACCACAACAGCAATAGCTAACAGCAATCGGTAACAGCAACAGCAACTACTATCACCAATAGCTAACAGCAACAGCAATAGTTAACAGCATTGGCTAACATCTATAAGCAACAAAAATTTCTGACAGCAATTGCTAACAGCAACTATCTCTCTCGCCAATAGTTAACAGCAATTGATATTTGCTGATGGTTAATAGCAATCGGTAACAGCTGCAATCGACACCAGCAACAGCAATTGCTAGTAGCAATAGCTAACAGCAATAGTTAACATACTTAAGTAACAGCAATTTTCTATCAGCAACATCAACAGCTAACAGCAGTAGTTAACAGTAATTGCTAACAGCTATAGTTAATATTAATAGCTAACATCTATGAGTCACAGAAATGTCTAACATTAACAGCAATTGCTAACGGCAACAGCAACAGCTAACAGCAGCAGCAATTGCTAGCAGCAACAGCTAATGGAAACAGATGACAGCAACAGCAATAGCTGACAGCAACAGCAATTGCTAGTAGCAATAGTCAACAGCAACAGCTAACAGCAACTGCCAACAAGCACAGCTAACAGCAACATCTATAAGCAGCAGCAATTGCTAGCAGCAACAGCTAATGGAAACAGATTCCAGCAACAGCAATTGCTAGTAGCAATAGTTAACATCAATAGGTAACATGTATGAGTAACAGCAACTGCTAGCAGCAATAGTTAACAGCAATAGCTGACAGCAACAGCAATTGCTAGTAGCAATAGTCAACAGCAACAGCTAACAGCAACTGCCAACAAGCACAGCTAACAGCAACATCTATAAGCAGCGGCAATTGCTGGCAGCAACAGCTAATGGAAACAGATGACAGCAACAGCAATTGCTAGTAGCAATAGTTAACAGCAATAGTTAAAATATGATGTTGCTGTTCCATCAACAGCTAACAGCAATAGCTAGCAGCAACAGCTAACAGCAACTGCCAACAAGCACAGCTAACAGCAACATCTATAAGCAGCAGCAATTGCTGGCAGCAACATCGTCTGCAACTGCAATTGCTGGCAGTTTCAGGCAGTTTCTCAATTTCGATTCTATTTAAAAGCGAAAGCGCATTAAATTTCTGTCTTTATGACAATTGTAAAAGATTTCGAAAAATAAAAACAAAAAAAAACACGAAAAATTTGTGGCTTGCCGCAAAAAGTTTTGAAAGATTCGCTTTCATTTGGCAAACGTGCCGCTAGCTAAATGTGGTTGAACCTATTTTGCGACTTTTGTGCATTACTACAAATGCATATACTATATTGATATAGATGTATATATATATATATATATATATATATATGTGTCTGCGATTCAGGAATTTGCCATAAATAGCGCTCGGCGAGCTGTTTTTTGTGCCCGACGGGAATCTCGCTGTCTCACTCTACGGCGGAGTGTATATGTCTCGTATATACGTATGTCTCCCAGATGTATAGACACACATATATACATATATACATGCTGTATATATGCATTTCCTATATGTTTGCCTTAATTAAGAGCGAAGTTCAGTTTTATGGTCTGTTTGTGAATTTTAAGTAGTTTTTTTTTGGTGTTTTTATAGCTTTCGCTTTATTTATTTGTGTTGTTTTGTGGAATACCTGCGCTCCAAAGGGGCACTATGAATTGTTAATGCAATATGCAGTGCGGTCGATATAGCTGAACGTATATATATGTATATATATATTGACAATCTGATATGCTGCAGCGTTTTCATATGAAATGAAATGAATTGAAATTGAGTTATAAATTAAATGAAATTTGTACTGAAAAGTTTGCAGTAAATAATTGATGGCTTGGCTGGCTGGGGCACCTTTGACGGATTACTCAATAAATATAGAGATATATATGTACATATGCATATATATATCGAGTATGCAATCAACATCATCTGTAAACTGTAAATACAGGGTATATAGTAGTCGCATAAAGTCTATATATATATAGACGTGAGAGCAGGCTCAACATGTGACTCTATGTTGCTTAGCCTATAGAGCAACTGCCTATCAACTTATCGATAAATTGTGCTTATTCGATACAAATCGATAACAAACTCTAGTACTTTTAAGCATACAACAAATATGATGCTAAGGTATACACAGCTAGCGAATACTCTCTCTCTCTCTAGCCTATTCAAATTCCTCGGCATTCAATGCAGGGCATCTGCCAGTCGTTCACACTCGCTTGCTTGGCTGCTGCGCATTCGGCTAGCTCGCATGTAATATTTACACGGCTCCAATTGGAATTTTCCAGAATGTGAAATTGAATTTGATATTTATTTACGCTGAAGTCATCATCATCTCTCTGTAATTTTTAATCGCCTGCCTCTGCCTCTGCCGCTGCCGCTGCCGTTGGTTAATGAGCAGAAAAGCTCAATTAATGCAAAATGTAATCAATCATTCGGTTCACTTAGCTCCACGGCCTTCACTCGCACTCGCTCTCGCACTCTCGCTTTTCTTTTTCTGCTCTTAATGTAATAGAGCATATGGCAAAGTTTATGATCTGGTTTGGATTTCAGTGCTCATTACGCGTACCCCAACTGTGGGCGGGGCGCATTCACATCCTTGAGCTGGGCCCGAAAATCGAAGTAGTTTTTAATTAAAAATTCATTTTCGAACTTTGTCAAACTTTGGCAATTGAATATGAACTAAAGATGAAGACGGGATGTGGGTAGATGTGGGCAGTTGTAGGTAGATATAGGTAGATATAGATATAGGTAGAAGCAGGGGTTCATGAATTGAAACTTTAGTTTGATGGGCAGTTAGGAAGGTGAGCTAAGATTGAGTTATGTATGAAATGTGATAGCTTGAATATAGCTGGAATACAGTTAGAATATAGCTGGAATATTGCTGGAATATAGCTGGAATAAAGCTGGAATAAAGGTGAAATATACAGCTAGAATATAGCTAGAATATAGCCGGAATGTAGCTGGAATATAGCTGGAATAAAGCTGGAATATATCTAGAATAAAGCTGGAATATAGCTGGAATAAAGCTAGAATAAAGGTGAAATATACAGCTAGAATATAGCTAGAATATAGCTGGAATAAAGCTGGAATAAAGGTGAAATATATAGCTAGAATATAGCTGAAATATAGCTGGTATATAGCTGGAATAAAGCTAGAATAAAGGTGAAATATATAGCTATAATATAGCTAGAATATAGCTGTTATATAGCTGGAATATACCTGGAATGTAGCTGTAATATAGCTGGAATATATCTAGAATAAAGGTGGAATATAGCTGGAATATAGCTGGAATGTAGCTGGAATATAGCTGAATTGTAGCTATAATATAGCTAGAATATAGCTGGAATATAGAATATAGCATACAGTTAGAATATAGCTAGAATATAGCTGGAATATATCTAGAATATAGCTAGAATACAGCTGGAATATAGCTGTGATATAGCTAGAATATACCTAGAATATCCATAAAATATACCAAAGACATGCACAGAATATCCCTCAAATATGTCTCATATATATCTCATATATATCTCATTATCTCTCAAAAATATCTCAAATGTCTCTCAAATAGGAAAGAATATACTGAATGTACTGAAAAAATACTTACTTGAATACTAAATACCGCCAGATATTTGAAAAATAAACTTAAAAATACTATAAAAAGCACTGGAAAATACTCCAAATATAATAGAATAGAATATACCACAAAATATTAAAAAAATATACCAAAAATATGTTTCGTAAGTTTCTCTATGTATTAAAATAGACCTAAAATATGTGAAAAATATAGATAGTATTTAAATAATATCTACCCATTTTGCATTGAAATATGTCGGAAATCAGCTATATTTATGAACGGATTGACTTGGAAAACCTTCAAGAAGTTTAGACTATGGCTAATACCAAAAATACCAAAAAATGTTGCTGATCTGCTAAAAAGTGAGCTGGTTGAGAGCTCTTTGGCAAGATATAAACTCAACTTGCTCCACTCAAGCAGCAACTCTAATAGAGCTATAATAAAGAGCTTTATATATATATATGTATATATATGTATATATATGTATATATGTATATATATTGCTTCAACCCTTACAGCTTGACCTTGGGTTCGAGTATTTTTGGTTCAACTTCTCATTACGTGGGCTCGTTAATGTGCGCTAAATGTGAAATGTTAATGTTAATGTTAAATGCGCAAACGTTTAGTTATCGATTAGGCAAAACAGTTTATTAATAATGTTAGTTCGCTGAGGGTTTACCCTAATTGATTTACACAAAAACAAAGAGAGCCAGAAGAAGCAGGCGCAAGGCGAAGGAAAAGCAGAAGAGAAAACTTTGCGTTAACTTTGCATAAGGTAATTTGGCTAAGTTCCTGAACAGAGACAGAGGGAGAGGCAGAGAGACAGAGAGACAGAGAGAGAGAGAGAGAGAGAGAGAGAGTGTGTGTTAAGGCAACATTGATGTGTCGTCTATATAAATATATATACACATATATATATATATATATGTGTGTGTAGGGATATGTAACATCTGCTGATATTTGGCGCGTTCATTGATTGATTTTACGTTTGGCTGCATCTACTTAAAAAAAAACATAATATATACATATATATATGTTTATATATCTCCATATACACACTCACTCACATTCCAGGTGTGTGTGTGTGTGTGTGTGCATAAAATATTTATACAGTTCGTGTAGTCAATTTACATCCGAGTCCATCACTGGGCCGCTGTCTCTCTCTCTCTCTCTCTCTCTCTCTCTCTCATCAATGTCAAGCCAATGAACCCAAATCTTTATTGCCAGGCTACCAACACATAAATTTATTCAATTTTTTCTTTCTTTTTCTTTTACTTTTTGTTTCCTGCGCCTACCGGGGGGCGTGGCGTACCCTTTGGGTATGCTAACATAGATGCGTCTTTTGCCCGTTGTTTGTTTTGTTAGCAAAATATTGCAAACAAAATAAGGAAGTCGCGTCCAAAGGATTGCACGACTCGTAGCTACCCTGTTAAGCTTGGCTATGCACTTTGGCATTAGTTCGTAACTCCAGTAGAGAGCAAGATAGAAATTCCTAGCACATATAATGCCTGAATCACGAATAAAATATGATCAATACGCTGCTATGATTGAAAATTTCACTATCATTATTATATAGATTCTATATACCAATTTTGAACTATATATGTGACATACTTCCCGAGTTCCATCAGGTTATAATATGATGTCATACTAGGCATACTTCAGAATGATAAAATATCAATTATGCTTACCATATAGATCTCACATTGCAATTTTGAACTATATATATGACATACTTCCCGAGTTCCATCAGGTTATAGTATGATGTAATACTAGGCATACTTCAGAATGATAAAATATCAGTTATGCTTACCATATAAATCTAACATACCAATTTTGAACTATATATATGACATACTTCCCGAGTTCCATCACGTTATAGTATGATGTAATACTAGGCATACTTCAGAATGATAAAATATCAGTTATGCTTACCATATAGATCTCACATACTAATTTTGAACTATCTATCACTTATAGTTCCCGAGTTCCATCAGGTTATAATATGATGTCATACTAGGCATACTTAAAAGTGATAAAATATCAACTATGCTTACCATATAGATCTCACATACTAGTTTTGAACTATCTATCACTTATAGTTCCCGAGTTCCATCAGGTTATAGTATGATATAATACTAGGCATACTTCAGAATGATAAAATATCAGTTATGCTTACCATATAGATCTCACATACAAATTTTGAGCTATCTATCACTTATAGTTCCCGAGTTCCATTAGGCTATAATATGATATAATATCAGGTATACCTGAAAACGATAATAAATCAATTTTGCTAGTTATTTAGAGTTGTCATGCCATATATGAAGTCAGTTGCTCCTATAGAAACTGAGTTACATGAGGTGATAAGTATATGATTGCCTTAGAGGGAGGTCTAATGTCTATGAGCTTATAAGGAAAGTGTTCCGAAATGAACTATGAACTATGATATATAAATATTGTCTAATAACTCTAGTTTCTAGATATAAGCGTAGTTTCTAGATATATGTATCTTCTTCTATATCTATCTATCAAAAGGCTTTCTTAATGATAAGAGACAAATTCTCCTGCCCTCAAATTTCCATTCATCTCTCAGACCTATGCACGGCCCTAACAACTGGGTATAAGTGCTTATTTAGTATAGATAAGATAATTTGTATATATTTCAGATATGTATATATGTATATATATGTATATATATATATATATATTCAATTCATTCAATTAGAAAGCAAAATGATGAAATGGGCAAATCGTTTATGACTCAGAGCTCGACGCTCGTGCATAATGCTAAGTACATGCTCTTCACTCAACCCCTACCCCTACGACCCCCCCCCGCCCTCCCTTCCTGTGCAGGCTTTCAAGTGCCACAACGACCTCCCCCTACCCGCCCACATGCCACCTGCCCCATGCCACGGCGAACTGGAGCGAAATATCTTTATAATGGCGGCATGTGTTATTATTGTTTTCAAGATAAATATGTACATTTGACATATACGTAAATATATGAGTAAATATATATATATATATGTATGTATTTTGGGTATATAGATCTATCTCGACAGTTGTCACGATTAGACAATGTCAAACTGTCTGTCTAAATCTATTTTCTTTTTGTTGCCTTTAACGTATGTCATTTCAATTTCAGTTCGAGTTTCTGGCAAAGTAAATTACTTTGGCACAACCTTTTGTATGTTTCACAGTCTCTCTCTCTCTCTGTGTGTGTGTGTGTGTGTGTGTGTGTGTGTGTTTATATAGTAGTATATTATAAAAGTATTATATGTAGATGAATGCACAGCTCTTGGCTGAAGGGCAATTCTAAGTAGCATTCCCGTTGATGCTTTCATTAACTTGGCATCAGTTGCCCTACTCACTCTCAGCCCCACCCACCCACTCTCTCTCTCTCTCTCTCTCTCTGGCACTAACCAATCATCCAAACTGAGCGAAAAGTCCTTTGTGTGCTCGACCCCCATCGAAAATGTCAGTTTTTTTGGCATTGTATTTGAGTTAGGCGAAGGCTAAGGGGAGAGAGCATGGGGCTGCGCATTTATAATATGAAAGATATTGCACAGACTGAGAGTGAGAGAGAGAGAGTAAGAGAGAGAGAGAGAGAGAGAGAGAGAGAGAGAAGGTCAATCAAATGATGCAAAATAATGGTACCTTCATCATCTTGTTGACTTTTGGCCAAAGCAAAGCAAAGCAAAGCATAAAATGCTCAACAGCTCCGTGATAGATATATCTAATTTGAAGTTCAGCACGTCTTTATCAAGCCCCTGACCCGCTGACAACCGTTGCAAAGAACACAGAGATCTGAGCGACGGGATAACGCGGATTGGATTGGATTGGATTGGGCTAGCTAACAGCTTGCAGAAAGCTGATTAAATCGTTGACAAAACATACGAATTCAGTTAAGCCTTTGAGTTTTGTGTAGAGAGAGAAAGAGAGAGAGAGAGAGAGAGAGAGAGAGAGAGGGAGAGAGGGAGACAGAGGGAGGGAGAAGCTGGAAAGTTTATGTTATATTAATTTTGCTAAGCTTAAAGAGAGAAAGAAAACATTTGAGGAAATTTGAGAGAGAGAGAGAAAGATAGAGGGAGAGAAAAAGAGAGAGAGAGAAAGAGGGAGAGATAGAGATAGAGAGAGAGAACGAGCGATAGGAAGAGAGAAAGAGAGAGCGGGAGATAGGAAGAAAGACTGAGATTGAGAGAAAGAAAGAGATACTTATACAGATATATAAGGAAAGATTGAGAGAGAGAGAAAGAGATATATAGAGAGAGACACGGAGAGATATGAAGAGAGTGGGAGAGATAGAGAGAGATACGGAAAGATATGATATATGTGGGGTATAAGGAGAGAGATAGAGAGAGACGGAGAGATATGAAGAGAGAGATATAAAGAGAGAGATACAGAGATATATATATAGAGTTATGGCGAGAGATATATAGAAAGAGAGCGCAAGGGAGAGAAAGGGAGAGAGAGAGAGAGAGAGAGAGAGAGAGAGAGAGAGAGAGAGAGAGAGCTAGAGATAGAGAGAAAGGAGTTGAAAAGGCATAATTTCCTGAATTCCTGAATAAGCTTAAAGAGAGAATCTTCATTCAAGATTCTCACTCAAACATTTTGGATGTTGAGAGACAAACCAATCCCTATGAGAGAGCACATGAGAGATAAGTTTGAAGAAAGAGATTTCACAAAGTATCAAAGCGAGAATCTTGATAATATTTTATATATGTGGGCAAAGCTTCTCTCTCTGTCTCTAAGCTTACAATGTATATAAGAGAGAGAGAAGCTTGAAAGAAAATATTTCATAAATTTAAAGGGAAAGTCTTTACACATTTCCCAAGTTAGTGAACTTTTCCATCAAATTCTGCAATGCCTAAAATTCTGTTGAAAATGAGTTGATCTATTGAGAACTTCTCACCACGCTTCTCACTTCGCTGCTGATGACTTCTCACTGCTTCTCTCAGCTCATTATCAGTTTATATCAGTTTGTTTACTTAACTCGTATAGTCGCACTTATCTAGTTCTTGCTTTGCTTCTCGCCAAGTTTCTCTCTTGTGGCGGCTAGTTCGTGTTTCGTTTGCATTGCATACAATGACGTCTGAAAGCATACGCTTTGAGTTGTGTCGCACTTCTCGCGTCGCTTCTCCCGCTGCTGGCCCATGCTGGTCGGCTTTTGTCATCGCTTCCTGCTGTAGTTCCTCCACAATGGCCGCTCTGACGTCAGCCGCAGAGTCCTTAGTCCAAATGGGCGTTAGGTAACTGGCTTATAAAAGGCATTTCTGACTCGGGCTCTGGCGCTGGCGCTGGCTCTGGCTCTGGCTCTGGCTATGCCTGTAACTTATCCATTCGTTATGGCCGTCCTTTTGACGCTTGACGAATGCAACGAGGTCGAGCAGGAGCAAAAGGAACAAAAACTTATGCGAATACAGTTTTCGTTGTTGTTGTTGTTGCGGATCAAATTGTTGGCCAAGCTTTAGCCAAGTTAACGATTTTCTTGTTGCTTGCTTAGCACCTTAATGAATTTATATATATATATATACCTGTGTATGTATATGTAAGGTATGTTGGGGTCAGTCCTTGCACAAAGCTCGGCGCTCGGAACCTGATTTTGAGTTGTGCAATAAATTTTTATCTCTACATGCGAACGTCGAATCGCTGGAGCAGCGAGAATTGGGGCGTGGGACATGGATTTGGGCTGTCGACAGAGGCCGGGTGAAAGGTGGAAGGCGCAGGGGCGGGGGCGTGGATTGGCGCACGTGGAAACAAGGTGGGATAGGCTGAGGCTAGAGCGTCGCTGAGGACGTGAGGGTGGGCCGACAAGCTCGAGGGCTAGTCAGAGAGGGAGAGAGAGAATCGTAGGAGAAAGAGGGTCGAGGGGGTGGGCAGGCAGTGGGTGTAGGGCCTATGCTCTCGGCTGGGTCAGACAGAGCGAACCAGAAGAAGAAGAAGCAGAAGATCGAGCTTAAGGCAGCGGATGCAAAGGCCCGAGGGGCTGTCTGTGGGTGGTCTGAGGGACTCCGGCTCCGGGCAGGCGTTGCCCGGAATTGTGGCCAGGCCATTAAACAAGGCTATCAGCTTTGAATGGGCAAACCTGAAGCGGCTATTACACAATAGATTTTTTTGTTACTTTTTTTTGGTTCTTTTTTACTTTTGTTTTTTCCGGCTCTCGTTTCTTACTTTGTTTTGTTCTTGTTGTGTTTTTTTTACGTTTTTTTTTTGGTTTTTCTACTGTGGCCAGTTGCTCTGCTTCGGGCACGAGCGCATGTGTCCTGTGCGCTGTGATCGCCGTTGTCGCCGAGTTGTTTTATTGTTATTGGCCTGTTCTCTCTGTGTCTCTGTCTCTCTGGCATGTTTTTAACGCCAACTGCTGAATGACATCTGGGTCACCTGGCCAACTGGCACATAACTTATCCACACTTTCCACATGCACCGCTTCCGTGCACGAGGTCAACCACACAGGCATTCATTGTTCGAATTTGTCCCGGTTTGTCGTTGGCTAAAACAATTTATAGACACACACACACAGCCGGTGAAATGGGCATCTCTGCTCTGCTCTGCTCAGCTCTGCTCGCCCACCAACACATCCTTAACATTTCCTCGACAACAACAACAACAAAAACATCGATACGCAGCGCAGCGCGAATAGGAATTGTATTTGATACGAGCTTTAAGTCTTTAACTGGGCATGGAAATGCGATTTAGTATGTACAGTCATGCAGATGTACCTACATTCATATGTACCTATGCACATATGTATCAATCTAAATTAATATACGTACATATATGTGTACCTATATAAGTTTGTACCTATTTACATAAGTGAAGCTATATGTGTATGTACCTATTTAGATATGTACCTATATGTGTATGTAAATATTTAAATATGTACCTATATGTGTATGTACCTATTTAGATATGTATCACTGTACCTATAAATGTATGTGACTATTTATATATGTACCTATGTGTGCATATACCTATTTAGATATGTACCCATATATGTATGTACCTATTTAGGTATGTACCTATATACGTATGTGCATATTTAGATATGTACCTATATGTGTGTGTACCTATTTAGATATGTATCACTGTACCTATAAATGTATGTGACTATTTATATATGTACCTATGTGTGCATATACCTATTTAGATATGTACCCATATATGTATGTACCTAATTATATATGTACCTATGTATGCATATACCTATTTAGATATGTACTTATATATGTATGTACTTATTTAGATATGTACCTATATACGTATGTACCTATTTAGATATGTATCACTGTACCTATATGTGTGTGTACCTATTGAGATATGTACTGTACCTATATATGTATGTACCTATTTATGTGTATGTACCTTTTTAGATATGTATCACTGTACCTATATATGTATGTACCTCTTTATATATGTACCTATATGTGTATGTACCTATTGAGATATGTACCTATATACGTATGTACCTATTTAGATATTTATCAATCTATCTATCTATGTATATATGTACCTGTTGACATATGTATCAGCGTACCTATATGTGTACCTATCAACATATGTCTTTATTCATAAGCATGTACCTATTTGTATTTGTGGCTATGTATCGATATACACATGTAACTATGCATCTATATATGTACATACATATGTATGTACCTAGATACCTATATATACGCACACGTAACTATATACGTACCTACATATTTATGTGCCTATATCATACATTTGTACCTTAAATGCGTACATATATACATACATATGTACCTATACACTTTTATGTCGATGTACCTATATTGTGTACAATGTGTACCTATATTCTCTCATATCTACGTACCTACATATGTATATACATATACATAATATGAACTGAATATTCATTGTAGCTTCCTACTTACATGTACCTTTATAGATTTAAGTACATTCTATATCCTATCTTAAGCTGCTCATATATGCATAATTCCGTTTGTCTCTTTGCCAGCTTATGCCAGCTATTATACATACTATATCAATAGATTCAACTATTATATCGTTCGTCTTGCAATTATTTCTTGAAATATTCTATGAAAATTGCTCTGTTTGGTTCCTCAGTTAATGAGCCAATTGTAAAATTCCGAAGCGAATGCCGCTTCATCACATACGTAATGTATGTGATGTCTTCGTGTGTGTGTGTGTGTGTGTGTGTGTGAGCGTGTGTATTCACTGTCATAATAATATTGTTTAATTTTTGTCGGCCACCCCCCCGACCCGACCCGACCTGACCCCCGTTCCTGCTCCACCTGTCATAACTTAACCGACAATGCAATCAATATGAAAACCAACCGCCCCACAGACAGCGATTTGAATGGCTCGTACTATTTTTCTATCTCTATATAGTATAGTATAGATCATGGAGTAGACGGGTATATTGGTTTTGGATAGCTACATACACATATCTATATCTATATCTATATCTATATCTATATCTATATCTATATCTATATCTATATCTATATCTATATCTATATCTATATCTATATCTATATCTATATCTATATCTATATCTATATCTATATCTATATCTATATCTATATCTATATCTATATCTATATCTATATCTATATCTATATCTATATCTATATCTATATCTATATCTATATCTATATCTATATCTATATCTATGTCTATATCTATATCTATATCTATATCTATATCTATATCTATATCTATATCTATATCTATATCTATATCTATATCTATATCTATATCTATATCTATATCTATATCTATATCTATATCTATATCTATATCTATATCTATATCTATATCTATATCTATATCTATATCTATATCTATATCTATATCTATATCTATATCTATATCTATATCTATATCTATATCAATATCTATATCTATATCTATATCTATATCTATATCTATATCTATATCTATATCTATATCTATATCTATATCTATATCTATATCTATATCTATATCTATATCTATATCTATATCTATATCTATATCTATATCTATATCTATATCTATATCTATATCTATATCTATATCTATGTCTATATCTATATATCTCTTTGAGAGAGTATTGTGCGGCTGCTCATACCCGTTCCGTACAGCTCTAATTTGTTCTCATATTGAAGTTTGGGAAATTGAATTTACGTCGGCTAGCGCCAGATGCAGGTGCACTACGCTCCACGCTGCCAACACTGGCCACCAGTGTTGGTTAGCACAAATTCTTAACCCAATTTGTTGCCACAATTGTCAGACAATGGATTGACTAGCTACGAAACTCAAGGGAGCGGGCAACTGGGAGCGAATTAGAACTTGGGAGCTCAATGGGGCGGCGGGCGACTATTATTAGCGGCACGCTCGTCATGCCAACGTGTGACTGACTGACCGACTGACTGACTGACTGACTGACTGACTGACTGACTGTCGTGGGCCAGCCCTGGGCTGGGTTGGGTGTGGTTGGGCTTAAGTTGGGCTGGGTTGGGTTCGGTTCGGTTGCTGCGCAGGTGTTTCGACTTTTTACATTTCGTGTCGCTCATGTCCCAAGACTCATGTCCTCAGTGTCACTGTTATTGTAATTGTGTTACTGTTATTGTTGCCGTTGCCGTTACCGTTGCCATTGCCGTTGCCATTGCCGTTACTGCCACCAGTCAATTCCCCGTGTCGAAACGTTACAATTGCTCAAGGCAACACTAATAAGCACAATGGCAAATAAAGAGGTTTAAAGGTACACACACACCCACACACAGGTGCCTCCCCGATGGCACTGGATACTCTATTTGATGTGTATTTAAAAAATATATATATATACATATATGCTATATATTTTTGCTAGTTAAGTTCGTTAAGGCTGGAGCGCATCGAGTCCATGCATTGCAGTAATCGATTTAATTAATTATTATTATGGTAATCGAATACGCTGATAATGATTGCTGTTATCTGTCAAGTTGAATGCGATTGCACTTATCGCTAATAATAAATATGAGCTGGCAGTGCGGCTATCGATAAGACTCATAAAAATTACTGTTATCGTTGACAAGAGATAACGATTATGGCTCTCGATTAGAGTTAATGAGGCTAATTATCATAATTATCGATACTTGTAGCAGTGATTGCAGTTATCGATTATACTGGTAGGAGATTACGTCTATCGATTACATGGCTAACGATTACATTTATAGTTTACATACATTATAATTGCAGCAATCGATTACACTTATCGATTTGATTATCTGACTATGTTTATCGATCAAATTGTTAACAATTACACATATATATTGGAAATATGATTATCGATAACATTGCTTGTAATTACAATAATCGATTTGCTTGATTGTTATCGGTTTTCTATCGATTTTACACGTAATTGTAACAGTTATAATCGACTGACAAACTGATTTACAAACTATCATTCAACTAGACTTATCGATAAATCCAATTGCTAGCTATACAAACTATCGATTCAATGTGAAGCCGAATAGCATATGCCACGTATCTAAATATTGACGTGCATCACCAGCAGCTGCCTCACATTGCCAAATAGCGCGCTTATTGATGTTTATCGATTTACGAAAAAAAGGAAAAATATCAACAACAAAAGAGAGAAAGAGAGAGAGAGAGAGAGAGAGGGAGAGAGAGAGAGAGAGAGAGAAAATAAAAATTAGCTACAATTAAATTTAAACGACGCTGGCGAGCAGCTAAATTATATATGTGATGGCTTAATAGCTGCGAATGTGTACGACTATATATGTATATATATATATAGGGATAGCTATGTGTGTGCTCAGTTATGCTCCTTGAAGCAGGCTTCCCAGGGTATTCGAGCCCAAATATCGTATTTATGGCTAGGCTATTGATTTTTTTTTATAGTTAGATTGATTTGAAACTTGTTTCAAATTAGTTTTTCGTGACACCCAAAAAAAAAGGAAAAACAAAAACCACCTGAACCACCATAGGCAACTGAGCCACCTAAACCGCTTCCGCCCCAACGGCAACGTCGAACTGTCAATTTGTGGGCTTTGAACCGCAGTCAGCCAAGCGACTAACCAATCGGGCCAACCCGTCATAGCTTGCATATCAAATATAGAAATGCCTAACACACACACCCACACACACCCACACACACAGACACACACATACGCACACATTGGCATTGCTTAAGCTCATGTGCGTGAGTTCATGTTTGCATTTCAATGTTTGCCATCCTGTAGGTGTGCGGTCATCAAGTTTTCCAGCTCAGCGGTCTTAGCCACGCAAACATAGGCACAGGCACACACGGGCACACACCTACACACACGCGCCCCTACATACCTGTGCGTCTAGCCATGCTTAGTTTCGGACACGTGCTTCGCGCTCGTATCTAAAAAACAGTTTGTCCTTATCTCTGGCCTGTGGCCGCTTCTTAAACTTTGCCGAAAGCTTTGTCTAGCTGTGGCTAGTGCTTCTTGTGCTTAAGTCGAAAGCTTTAGCTCTGCTTGACTGTATCAGGGATACATTAGGTGCAGAGTTGACTCAGCTGACCAGAAACTAGATACAGGGTATCTGTTAGTCGAGCCTAAGCCTAAGCTCTATTAAATATCATCTGTAGTTGGAAAAGACTTCACTCAACTGCTTACGTCTTTTCGTCATTTCCTTGCTGCTGTTTACAGGGTATCTGCTAGTCAGGCTTCTTTTAAGAAGAGCTTAAAGCCAAAATATATAAAGAAAACTTTAAGAATTTGAGAGCTGATACAGCAGAGTGCTTAAAGAGATTACAAAAATTACAGGGTATCTATTAGTCGAGCTTATTTTATTGATGGAAAGAGTAATCTAGCTCTACTTAAATATAACTTAATGTTGGGAAAGACCTCACTCAATTTCCTACCTCTTGTCATTGTTGTCTAGCTGCTGTTTACAGGGTATCTGCCCGTCGAGCTTAACTTAAGAAACGTTCTAAATGGAGCAATGCGAATTGGATATAGTTGAGAGCGACTTTAAGCAGCTAGTCAAGTTGCTGTCATTGTTTTTGCTTACAGGGTATTTTGCGTCGAGCATAGCCCATTAGCTAAGCGCGAAAATTCAATGAGTAAACTAAAGTTTACTACGATAAATATAGAGTATTTCTATACAGGACTTTAATTACAGGGTATTACAGGCTATTACAGGGTATTACAGGGTATTACAGGGTATTACAGGGTATTACAGGGTATTACAGGCTGTTACAGGGTATTACAGGCTGTTACAGGATATTACAGGGTATTACAGGGTATTATAAGTTATTACAGGGTATTTGAATCACTCATATATAGCTAATCGATTGCATTTCACCCTTTGCAGATGTCAATTCAGAAGCTAAACGATAACACGAACTCGGGCTATGTTAGCTCCGAGGAGACGGACTCCCTGCTCGTGTCGAACGCCACGAAGGGGGGCGGACGGACGGCGCTGCTGCGGCAGGTGAAGAGCAGCTCGGCGAACGGGCCAACCGCTAACAATATGGCTTCCACGTCCGGCGGGAAACCGACGCTGATGCGTCAGGATCGAACTTCCACATATCTAACCAGTCCGCAGCAGTCGCAGCAGCTGCGCATGGGCTCCGAGGAGAGCATGCGCGGCGGCTGCGTGGGCCACCTCGAGGACATCGAGCAGGGCCTGGGCCGGCAGGGCCCGTGCAGCGCGACCAATGTGCCCGACATTGAGGTGCACGAAGAGGACCAAGAACTAACACAGAACACATCAACGACCACAACAATATCGGCCACGACCAGTGTCGCTGGCTCAACGCAGCAGACCAAGCAGCAGCAGCAGCAGCAACAACAACAACTCGAACAACAACAACAACAGAAACCGACCATATCAATTATGAATTTAGGCAGCGGCACTGGGTCGAGCCATCCCAATCTGGGCACATCGTCATATCAGAATCTCTCGTCGAGCATACCGCCGAGTGCGCCGAGTCGGTGTCGCGCCTGCCGCAACTGCAGTCGTCGTGCCTCGACCACGCCCATCTCGACGGGCGGGCAAATCGATAGATCCGCATCGCGAGACAGCGTCAAAAGTGCCTATCAGCCACTCAATCTAAGCAGCTCCATGGCCATATGCATATCAAACACAACGCTACAGCAGCAACAACAGCAGCAACAACAGCAGCAGCAGCTGCAACAACAGCAACAACAGTTGCTGCTGCATCAGCAGCAATTGCAGCTGCATCACTATCAGCAGCAGCCGCAGGTGCCGCCCGTGCTGATTACCTCATCGCCGACGAACGGCTCCCGGATAATCAGGCAGAGCTCGCAGCCGGAGTCGAGCAGCACGGCGATATGCTGCGGCACGCACAGCTCCTGCGGCCACTCGCACACCGTGCCGAACGTGTCGCTGAAGCAGCTGCGCGAGAGCACCCAGGATGGCATTGCGGGCATTGCGGCCGATTCCCTAAGGATCAACGGTGGCATGCGTCCGTTCAAGCAGGTGAGCATTGCCATCTCTCTCTATCTCTATCTCTATCTCTATCTGTCTCTTTCTATATGCATACTATAGCTATAGCGTAATGTCAGTCAACTGGCTGTTAGGGCACAACTATCTCTATCTCTACCCCCCGTCTAACCCCCAACCCAACCCTTGTGTCTCTATCTGTCTCCCTCGCTCTTCTATATGTATTTGGTGTGCACTCCACTACATAGCGCACTTGATGTTATGTGTTACCCACACACACACACCCCTCCGACAAAATCTTAATCTCTAGTTGGCTGTCAGCATTAGAGATGCTCAATATATCGATAGTGCTAGACGATGTACGATGTGCGATATAGGAATGCATCAATACTAGTGTGAAGTCTTGTGGAAGTCAAATAATCGATATATTTTAAGTTTCCGTTTTGGTTCAGTCTATCATTCAGTGTTACTTTTCAGATGTGACTATCGATAGCTATCGATAAGAGCCAAATAAACAGCTTTAATCTTAGCTATCGATAGCTATCGATAAGTATGTAATAAACTTTTAGACTTAATCCTAATTTTGCAGCTCAAAGTATTCACTTTTATCCATTTCCAAGTTAAATTTGTTAAGGCCAATTACGCGACTATCGATAGTTATCGATGTTTAAGTCAATATCATGAATAGAATTCAGCGTGCAGTGTTTTAAAAGGTACTTTTTTGTTATAAATATATATATGGTACCTTTCATATGACTTCCAGAATAAATATATCGATAAATATAATCGATATCGTAGTCAATTCATTCAAAGCATATTTGCAGAGTTATCGAATGCAATTTGATTCGTTTGTTTCTCTGTAACTAGTATTGTAGCTCTAACCGTTGTTTATGATATGTAATGTATCGTTTATCGATAGTTAGACAATTGGACAATATATCTCTTTGAAATTCTATTAGATATAATAGTTCGCTATTTTATTATACATTTAAATGCTTCTATGTATGCTATCGAAAGTTATCTATGTATTTATTTAGTGATATAATATGTTATCGATATTTTGGCAGATATATATATTATGGATAGTCTAGTATGATAATACTGTTTGTAGTTAGACATATTTATAAATTTATATACCAATATTTAATATTATTAAATTCTAGTTATCTATAGTTATCTATATATGTACATGTTGCTGTTATCGATAGTTCTGCCAGCACTAGCCTAGCCTAGGCTAGCCTATTAAAACTTTTATCAACTTGCCAAACAAACAATTTGAATAATTTAGGTCTTGCGCGTGGCAGCGCATACGTACATACGTATGTACGTACGTCGACATGGACATGCCCACAGTATTCGATAAATCGATATTTAATTATTTATCAATAATAAGTTTGCTTTTTAATTAGTTGCCGTTTACAGTTTGTTGCCTTAAGTACTTGACATTCGGTCGATTGATTATTTTCATGCCTTAACTACTTAAGCATTTCATCGAATTTTCCGCTTTCCATTTTTCATTTTCCATTTTTGTTCCATTTTTCATATTTTCTTTTTCGCTCTGATTCGTTGTTGTTGTTGTTGTTGTTGTCGCTTTTCACGCTACGAAATCCAATTAGCGAAAATCAATATTGCGCATACGCCGCATTGGCTCAATTATTATTAATTATTATTGTGATTATTATATGAGAATCGCCGAGGGAGGCGCGAGGCGTGAGCAAATCAAATGCGCGACAAATTGCCAATAAAAAGAACATTCGAAATGCCCAATTGATTATGCATTTGCACACGCATTAACATCCCAATATATAATTCACAACGGATCTTTTCCTTTTTCAATTGACATTTTTACACATATCGGATATATATATATATATATATATGTAGTATATATATATATTATATATTTATAGCTGCGGCCGTCATTAAATATAAATGCGCTCTCCCAGCGCCTGCTGAAGTGGGGGCCAAGCGCATTGCTAACGCCACCAAATATAGACCAATAATTAGTATTGTAATTAATATCAATAAATTGTCGACAATGTCGGAACTATAGGGTTACCTATATATATATATATATAGAGAGAGATGTGCACTGAGAGAAAAATACAGCTAGAAGCTGCTGTAAGCTGAGGGCATCGAATTCTTGAGATCTGTGCTTAAAGCTCTGTGAGAAAGATCTATGAGGAGACTCGGGCGCCAGCAGCCTCAAGACCTACCAGAGCTTGACTTCAAATCCTTCAACTCTGACATAGATAAGCCCCATGACTCTTCTCTTGCCCAATCTGTGTCTCAACTGAGAAATTTCCTGTCTAAAGCAAACCTCAACCCAGACTCAAGGCGCACTGCTTTCGCGCAGTGTATAAACATAGCTATATATATATATCTCTCTCTCTCTCTCTCTATATATATATATTTATCTATATATTCCTTGCTTCACGGCTCGTCCGTTTGACCTTAAAATGATTGATGATTATTTTCACTCTTTGACATTTGCTGTCGCGTTTTTATCTTTATTATTTTCTCTGTTGTTTTTTTTTTGGTATATTTTTTGGTATTTCTGTTATTTTTGTTGTTGTCGTCCAGCCTTGTTGACGCTGTAGATAATTGACACTTTGTACAGCTAGGTGCTGTGCCGTTGTGGCATGGGCGGCGGTATCTACGAGGGGGCGTGGCGCACACAAAGACCGGCAGAGCTGTTAAACGGGCACCAAAAGCTTTAAAAAAAAAGCGAGAAGGGGAGAGAGAGAGAGTGAAAGGAGAAGAAGAACTTGGACAAAGCTAATGGCCTACGATAATAATGTGTATATATATGTATATATATATATATATATTGTGTATATTGGGTGCTATAATAATTGCTCTATATAAAGATATAAAGTGCTCGGACCCAACCGAAATGAAAAAGTCCTGCAGCTCATTGAAACTAGTTCAAGAGGGTATATAGTTTTAGAGTCGGAATATGTGACAGGAGGCGTGGCAGATGTGGGGTAGTAATAGATTCGATTCCAGCTGTTCATGTGCCTATCTGTCTATAGAATCTATAGTTTCTTGCGAGTTATCGATAACATTTGCCTGGCGTATGCGACGCTATATATATTGACTAGGCTAGATCTGTCCATCTAGCCATAGATTCTATCAATATCCGCTCAAGTTTGTCTCTAGATCCTATCAAAAATACGAATATCAAGTTTCTTTCAAGTTATCGATAACATTTATCGTTGCTTTAAGGCTTAGGTATATAGTTGACTGCATCAGTTCAGCTATACTCCAGGTTTCATCAATATCTGATCAAGTTTTTTTCGAGTTATCGATAACATTTATCGATGCCACGAAGTATATATATATATATATGATTGACTCCATCAATTCAACTGTTCTCTAGATTCAATCAAGTTATCGAAAAGATATCCTTCTCATACAATCGACTAATCGATATAGCAGGGTATCAGTCAGTCGAGCACTTACCATCAGCCAGGACAAAGGACTAGGATAACTGTCGGCTGTGCATAGCCAGCAGCTAACCGTTGTTTTTAACAACTTTTGCATACATTTAGCTTAAAAGCTTTAAGCTTTCCATTTTAAGTCCTGCGCTAAGCGGCCGCCATTGCCATTGCCATTGCCACTAGCCCCCAAGCCCCAAGCCCCAAGCCGCTAGCCGCTGGCCCCTAGCCGCTGGCCCGGTGGCTCCTGGCCACCACTCAAATACGCGCACATAAATTTTGTATGCAATTTAAAGTACTGGCAAGCCATAAATAAATACTTAACTATGCATAACTGCGCGCGTCTGTGTGTGTGTGCCTGTGTGTGTGTGTGTGTGAAAGCTTTGACGGTTTACGCGCCTGTGAGCTTTTGGCCGCGAAAGCTTGGGCAACTTTTACAGCTTAGTTGTTTGCATGATTTTAAAAGCTTTTCACTTAATTATGCAACACAACAACTTTCATTCATTCAAAGGCGAATGAGTGTGTGTGAGTGTGTGTGCTGGGTGTGTGTGTGTGTGCTGGGTGTGTGAGTGTGTGCTGAAAGTTTTGAAGCGTGTGTTAAGCTAAAGGATTTAGTCAGTTGTAAACATTAATATGATAATTATATATAGTTTAGCAAAGAACTAAATATATATACACATATCAGATATATATATATATATATAGATAGGCTTAGGCATACATATATATATATACATATATATATATATATATATATATATATATATATATATATATATATATATATATATATATATACATATTTATATATAGCTATTTAAGCAAAGTTATTTCTATATATGAAAACATTGAACATTTCGAGCTAGCTGCTTTTTCGAGCTCGACTAGCAGCTACCCTGCACTTGAGTGATATGCAGCCATATCAAACAGAGGCAAACATAGACAGACGGACGGTCAGCCAGACGGAAGCACAGACGGACATACAGACGGAAATACAAATGGGCAGCTAAATGGATAGACAGCTAGACTGACAGGCGAGCTAATAGCGCTAATTGGCTCAGCTGTCGATGCTGATCCATAATATATACAGTTTGTGGGATCGGCACCAACAAAGATCAAAGATTTTAAAATACTTTATAGATGTATATGTATATATATCAAATTATATTATTTTCTTATATAAATCTATAGCATATATGTATATGTATCTAATCTAAGTCTTAAATATTTACTATAGATATTAAATATTTGAAATTTTCTCTATATATATATATATATGTAGCTCATAAATAGTATTTCTAGACATCAGAAAAACACATACATATATTTTGAAATGAGTATCATCAGTATATAACTAATATATATAGAGTTGTTATACACAGCTGATGTATAGATTTGTTATACATATCTGTTATAATATTAAAAAAAATATAGTATCTATTATACTCAACTGTTATACTCAACTGTTATACTCAACTGTTATACTCAACTGTCATACTCAACTGTTATACTCAACTGTTATACTCAACTGTTATACTCAACTGTTATACTCAACTGTTATACTCAACTATTATACTCAACTGTTATACTCAACTGTTATACTCAACTGTTATACTCAACTGTTATACTCAGCTGTTATACTCAACTGTTATACTCAACTGTTATAGTCAACTGTAATACCTAACTGTTATACTTAACTGTTATACTCAACTGTTATACTCAACTGTTGTACTCAACTGTTATACTAAACTGTTATACTCAACTGTTATACTCAACTGTTATACTTAACTGTTATACTCAACTGTTATACTCAACTGTTGTAGTTAACTGTTATACTCAACTGTTATACGTAATTGTTATACATATTGATTATATAATACTTATCTAGCCATACCATATCAATGTTGACTAATATAACAGTTTGAACTTCATTTAGCCTATGTATTTGTCCCCCCGCCCTCTCTCTAATATGCTCCCTCTCCTTAACTAAATTAACTAAAAACTAACTATTTCAACTAACTAACTGTACTAATCACAATTCGCATCGACAATTCTCTTTAGGGCGTTCTTCTAATGCCTCGCACATTGTCCGAAAGCCGAAAGTTGCGACTTAGAAGGGCCTTCACAGAGGCCACTAACGAAACGCTCCAATGCTCCAAAATGGTATTTAATCACAAAAATCTTACAAATTCTATCCCAAAAACCAAACAAAATTTGTATGGCAATTAAAAAAAAAAAACAAAAACAAAAACTCCTTTACCCAAAAAAAAAAAAAAAAAAAACAAAAGAAAAACTTCGTTTTAGCATTTATGTGCATTGTGTATATACAAAAAATACCAACAAAATACCAACAAAAATACACGCAAATATTAAAAGTTTAGCAAAGTTTCGTAGTTGAAGTTTGTTTGATGCCCAAATCAATTTTGCCATTTGCTTTGAATGCGCTCGTTAAACAGTTTCTGCTTTTGTTTTCGAGTCCCGAAACAACTCGCCTTATCGCATTCGTAACTCGTACTCACTCCAAAACTTGTGCTCATCAACTATACTCATGTTAGTGCTCGTAGTTGTGCTCAGCTCGAAATGTTCGCACAATTTGCACTCGGAGCGCGTGCTACAAGAGTGTACTCATCGAATGTACTCATGCTGATTGTACTCATAGTGCTGTTCCGCGATCTACTCATCAAGTGTACTCATCACTCTATTCACATATTGTACCCATTTTTATGTCCACCAACGAACTCACAGCTCCATTCACAAACACTCATGGCTCTATTCACAATTGTGCTCACTGTTCTGCTCTCAAATGTACTCATAGCTCGGCTTAAATCGTATTCATACTCATCAGAGTGTATTCACAAATGCACTCATAGTTCAGTTTACGAATGTATTCATAGCTCTGCACATATTACACCCATTGTTCAATTCACAACATTCAATGATGTTGAAACTCATTCATTCATTTACTTGTTCGTTCATTTATGTATTCATTCATGTTTTCATTCATGTATTCATTCATGAATTCATTTATATATTCATTCATGCATTCATTCATGGATTCGTTCATTTATTTATTTATTCATTCAGTCAATCATGTATTCATTTATATATTCATTCATGAATTCATTTATTCATATATTCATTCATTCATTCGTTCATTCATGTATTCATTCATTCTAAATTTCAATATATTCGTACATTGATCTATTCATGCATTCATTCATTCATGTATTCATTCATGTATTCATTCATGCAATCATTCATTAATGTATTCATTTACCATTCATTCATGTGTTCATTCATATATTCATTCATGCATTCATTCATTCATTCATGTATTTATTCATGTATTCATTCATATATTCATTCATGCATTCATTCATGCATTCATTCATGCATTCATTCATGCATTCATTCATGTATTCATTCATGCATTCATTCATGCATTCATTCATTCATGTATTCATTCATATGTATATTCATTCATGCATTCATTCATGTATTCATTCATTCATTCTTGTACTCATTCACATATTCATTTATGCATTCATGCATCCATTCATGCATTCGTTTCTTCAATCATTCATTCATGTATTCATTTATTCATCTACACAATTCACAATAGCTAATGTTTATCTATACTTTATATATCGAATCTTATCTTAGATAAGAGATACTCAAAAGGTAAGCGTAGCTTGTTCGTTCTACTTTGCCTGCCGTTGACCTTTTGAATACCCTGCACCTGTTCTGACAATGACTAGCGCGACTAGCTCTTAAGATGCACCTTAGAAGAAGCCCTAGAAACTATCTGATATATACATTCACATATATATATAATGATAAATTTATAAAGATAATTGCAAAACATATATGATATTTACATAAATATTTTTTACAGGGTATTCAAATATTTAATATACAAAAAAAAAAAAGAAAAGAAAACAAATTTATAGCATTAATTTTCAGCAGAATTTGTGGCATGGGAAATTAGCTATAATAATTATATTATAGTATATAGTATATGAATTATACAAAGTTTGGGATATTTCTTGAGAGGAAATTTGGGAAATTTATTGCATTTTAATTTGTCACGTGGGAAATTTCGAAATGAAATATTTTTGGGAAAATGAAAGAATCAATATAAATTTCGACAACAATTTGAGAGCGGAAATATATAAAAATCGACTGCTGTATAATATACCTAGCTATATTACTATATTTATCGATATATATAGGATATATCTACTGAATTTAATTTATCTCCAACTATATTTATGTATCGTATATTTGCAACAACCTTTATATGGTCAAAAAAAAAAAAAAAAAAAAAAAAATACTGCACTAAAATACCAAAAAAAAAAAAAAACAGAACCAATTTTTGAAGCTGACATTTAAGTTTTGTCATAAAGCGGGCGGAAATTTATGGGTTTTCCGTGCAAATTAAGTTGTGTTTGCGTTGAGAGCGAAAAATATCGGGAATTTATAGACCCACAAATTTGGTCGGCTATAGGCTATATAAGCGCTGCTGTAAAACACAATTTGGCCCCAGGCCAATAATTGTTGAATAAGAAATCTTTTCTCTTTTGCCTTTCATATTCATATTTTTGGGTATTCGTAATTTGTATTGTTGGGAGGAACGACATGTGGAACAAGGTTTTGCTTCTTTCACATTTCATTTCCAATGAGTCATGCGGCATAGGGCATCGCCAAGCTCATGCGAACCTGTCAGCCAGACACACAGAAAGACAGAGAGAGAGGGAGAGGGAGAGAGGGAGAGAGTTGGAGCGGAAAGCCAGCGAGCAGGAAACAACGTTCTCATGACGTAGGCAAACAATTGCTGGCAACGCGGCGAAAGGGCAGCGGAAGTCTCACTCAGCGGCAGCTGTTTCCATTTCAATTAGCAGCAAACAGCAATCGGTTGTTCGATAAACAGCAATCGTTAATCGACAAGAAATTCATTTCAGTTAACAAACTAAAGAGTAAAAGCGAAGGTTTATGGCTCAGTTTATGCCAGTAATCGGTTATCGATGGGCCCTTATCGATAATCGATAAAAAGTTCGATAATTAACAGAGCATGACCACAAATCGTCAATCGATAGTTATCAATATTATATTTGCAATGGATAATCGATATTGTTACTCAATAATCGATAACTCGTACTCGATATCCGTCCGGCAATCGATCATTATCAATAACGAGAGCTAGCAGCCTATACTAATTTATTGATTTATCGATAAGCATACACCAGTAATCGATAAGTATCAATCAGCCTTCATCGATTATCCGCCATCAATAATCGACAATTAGTCAGCGATAATCGCGCCGATCCGCACGCTCTGTGACGCGTGCTACCAATAAAAAACTTTTCTCCTCCTTCTCCTTCTCCTTCTCCTCTGCTCTCCTCTCCTCGGCCCCCAAAAAAAATCTGATAAATATAAATATAGCAGTCTTAATGGGCCAAAGCTGCTTTGGCGGAAATCTCGCTCCGCGACCATCTCGGCAGCTGTTTCCATTCCAATTCGTGCAATCGGGCAATCGGGTAATCGGGCAATCGGGCGATCCGGCGACGCGTGCTGACACCTAGAAACGTTTTGTTGCGGCCAAATTAGAGCGAAAAAAAAGGGAAATTATATCGAAATATAAATATAACAAATTTTCTTCTATTTTTTTTTTCTGACCGGGCGCAGGTCGCAGCGGCCGAAGGCTGCAAAAAGAAAAAAAGAAGCAAATTGAGACGGCGCCAGCCGGGAGTGGCCGACTTGAAGATACCCTCTACTGAGGAGTAACTTGTATAGGGGGAAATTTGTTAGGTGCCAAAATCTAGCTCTTATGGTATATATATTTTGATCTGTTCTTGTGGCGTATGCGATATGGCAGAACGGACAGACGGCCGGTTAGGTAGAGAGCTGGTTAAGCTGGTTGAGATATAGAGGGAGGGTGAGATGGACGGACAATTAGACGGGCGATTAAGCGACGGACAGATGGGCGGATAGCCAGGTGGGTAGATAGACGCCCGACGGACGGATAGTCAGACGGATGAATAGAGGGGCCAACAGACGGACAGCTAGACGGACGGAAAGACATGGATGATATGGACAAAATGACGGACGGAGGGATGAACAGATAGACGGACGGAATGAAAGATTGAACTGTAAGGCAAATGGGCGATCAGATGGACATAGATATAGACGGGCGGATGGGCAGAGAAATGGACTGCAGGCGGACGGAAGGACGGACGGACAAATGGTCAGTCGGACGGATAGTCAGAGGATGAGCTGGGCGTAGGCATGCACGGATGGACAGCTCAGCGCCCATTATTCAGATATTAGCTCTGTAAGCCACGCCTGCTGCGCCTCCACTAGCCCAACTAATATACCCTTTACACCCGTTTCGAAAAAATTGAAGAACAACACAAAAAAAAAAACCCGATTCGGGCCGGTGCTGGGCCCGTCGTGTTTTGTTTACATTTTGGACAATTACGCAGCCGAATCGTCGGCGAGAATCGAATTGAAAATTGTTTCGAAAATCAACAAAGCTCGCTCGCTGCTCAAATCAAAAACAAATCAACATTCGAACCGTTCGAATTGTGGTTCGAGCCAAAAGAAAAACGATGTGAAAATTGGAATTACAAA
Source organism: Drosophila mercatorum (assembly GCA_961210405.1). NCBI lineage: Eukaryota > Metazoa > Arthropoda > Insecta > Diptera > Drosophilidae > Drosophila > Drosophila mercatorum. The sequence continues at coordinate 20,493,132 of CAUIUS010000001.1, read as the reverse complement.
AAAAAAAAAAAAAGAAAAGAAAAGAAGAGAAAATAACAAATTGCAAATGAAATGCAACTGAACCGAGCCGAAGCGACAACAAATGAAAGAAATTTTTTATAAATAACTCGAAAACAAACAGAAAAATATTGTGACTTTTTCTTTTGGTTTTTGTTTTGTGGTGTGGACTTTGTGTTGTGTTTGTTGCGTGGCATGTCGCCTGCCTCTTGCATGGAGAACCAATGCAAGGGCAGTCTCTATCCGAAGGTATCGTGTCCTGGCACTGGCACTGGCACTGGCACCGGCACCGGCAGCGTCGCCGTGCCAGGCACCTGCCCGGCTGTCAATATTGCAATGCCAGCGCCGGCGTTGCCAGCGATGACGCGCACCGCCAGCTTTGGTGGACGCGTCGGTGGCGCCACGAATGCGTCGCGTCGCACCTCCCTCTGGCTGGAGACGTTGCGGCAGACGCGCAAGCTGTCCTATGCTAGCGAGCGTCCAGTGTTGGTAAGTTGCGCAAACAGTGAACCGGCCGAGGAGGGCCCTACCCTTAGCCCTACCCTTAGGCCTACCCCTGCCCCTGCCCTTATCCATGACCATGACAAATGGCCTAAGAGGCAGCCTCTATGACGTAGTTAGGTCTCTCGATGTCTCGACACACATATAATGTAATGTGTCCGGCCGTATGACATACGCATCCAGGTTTCTGGTCCACGTTCCGGCTGCCCATCGAGTCGAACTATAAAAATAAATAACGCACCGTTTCGCTACGGGGAAAAGTAAAAAGACGGAAAACAAAATAAAACTGGGGCTAGACCCAAGCTATTTTCATCCAGAGCATCTGCAGACACAAAAACAACACACGCACACACACACACACACACACACGCACACACAGATTTCTAGAGGAAATCAAAACAACAATGAAATTCTGTTTACATTCATGAGCTGAACGACTTCTGCTTGCGCTTTCCAATGCTGAGTGCGAGTGCCTGCCTGAACTTCTCTCAGCTTTGCCTGAACCTGAAAAGAAGCTAAATTTCCCTTACATGAAATTTCCCTTAAATTTTCCCTTAAATTTCCCTGAAAATATCCTTTCAACTTCCTGGCACTTTGTTGTCAATAAAGGAAATTAATTTAGAGTTGAATAAAAAAATCCCAAAAAAGGGAAATTTGTATACAAAATATCCCAAAAAAAGGAAATTTTAATTATTGATGATGTGAATATTTCCCATGAGAAAAATAAACTTCTAAGCTGCACGAAACAAGGGGAATTTCAAATTGCCCACACAGAAATTTCCCTCAGAAAAGTCTGGTACTTTTTTTGTGTTAATACAAAATTTCCCAAATGAAATCAAATGTTCTTTATAGATCACTTCTGTCTATGCAAAAGTTAACCTAACAGTCTTACCTTCTACTGCTATATGGAAATGTTAACTTAACAGCGTGTCTTAGTCTCTGTTAAGCTAACTTAACAGTGCTTAGGGAAATTTTAGCCGTGAATTGCTAATCAAGTCTCAAATTAGGCTATAATTTGTATATACTCCACCTGCAGAAGAGCATAACAAATGTGGGAAATTACACACACACACACACACACACACACACACACACACACACACACACACACACACACACGTATTTGTATTGTATCTTGTTGTGTTTGTATCTGAATTGCTATCGCAAACAAATGCCCATAAATACTTCGGATTCGATTCGATTCCCTATAATATACGAAACGTATGCGAGCCCCGCCACACGTCCCCACTCTCTCTCTCTCCCTCTCTCTCTCTCGCTCTCTCTGTATAGCCTCCGTTCATTGTTTTTGATATATTGTTTAGAGTGCTGCTGGCATATGACCTAATCGATTTGCCGCGAAGTCATCTCTATTAGCAATTGGCTATACAACATATATGCCTATATATATATATATATATATATATATATATATATTTGTGTATATATATCCTATATACATATATTCCCATTAAATGGGATGGAAAACAGAAAACAAATGGAACGGAATTCGTGGTAAATCAAGGTAGAACCCCATTGAGGAAGGCGCTGCCAGGCTGCGAGTGGGCAGCTCGTCAAGGGGTGTTTACGCAAACATAAGAGCTACAATTTGAGATCAAGGAAGATATGGGCTATAGCCACATAGAGCAAGGCAGGTATTAGAGGGGTCTAAGGGTGATCTAAGGGGATGTGAGGGGCCTCAAAGAGGTGTCTAAGAGGGGTCTAAGAGCGGTCGAAGAGGCGTCTAAGAAGACTCCTATATAGAAGTCTCGTGGGACTACCGAAGGGTCAGTTAGCATAAAGATACAACGAGAGAGAGAGATCATAGGAAGGTATCCTAAGGGTCTTCAAGGAGCCTGAAAAGGTGCTTATGAGAGGTCTTCGAGAGGCCTTCCATAGCTCTTCTAGAGGTCTGGGAGAGCTGTTCAAGAGATCTGCGAAGGGTCTGCGAGAGGTCTACGAGAGGTCTTCGAGAGGTCTTCGAGAGGTCTTCGAGAGGTCTTCGAGAGGTCCTGGAAATGTCTTCGAGAGGTCTTCGAGAGGTCTTCGAGAAGTCTTCGAAATGTCTGCGAGAGGTCTTCGAGAGGTCTTCAAGAGGTCTTCAAGAGGCCTTCGAGAGGTCCTGGAAATGTCTTCGAGAGGTCTTCGAGAGGTCTTCGAGAGGTCTTAGAAAGGCCTTCGAGAGGTCTTCGAGAGGTCTTCGAGAGGTCTTCGAGGAGTCTTCAAAATGTCTTTGAGATGTCTTCCATATGTCTTCCTAAGTTCTTCCGCAGATCTTCCAGCAGGCTCTATATGCAGAGCATCTCCGAGGCTCTTTAGATACTCTTCAAGGGATCTTCGAGTATTCTTCGAGAAGGCCCTTAGTAGCTCTTCAAGAAAATAGAAGGGCTTACAGGACTGACTGTCTGGTATTGGCCAAATCTCAACGAGGTTTTTGAGGACTCTTTGATAACTCTTAATGGAAGCCTAATCGAGTCTTCCGAGGCGTTTCGCTTGAGAGCACTTTCAGCTCTACGATGACTGTCCAAGATTTCCTTCGTGGTTTCTCAACTTGACTAATGAAGTCCAACTGCAAAGTGGGCCAGAAACAATGCTTTGAGTTCAGGGTCAGGCCGGGTAGCCATAGCCCTAGGTGTAGGTGTAGGTGGGCGTGGGTGTGTGTGTGTGTGTGTGTGTGCATGCGGCTCGTCTAGCACTCGTCAATTACCTTCAACATTTCCTGCGGGCCAGCCGAAAAGCAAACAAGTTATCGTCACCTTGTGGCACCTGCTTGAAAATCGATTCGTTGCCCAAATAACAAAACCAAAAAAAAAAAAAGAAAAAAGAAACTCCCAAAAAAAAGAAAATGAAAACGAAAACGAAAAATAAATACAAAACATTTTTTAGCTCTGTGTTAAACGGAGCGCGAATTTCGCCCGCCCTCGGGCCCCGCATTTGGTATTTTTATTGTTGTTGTTATAATAAATTGCATTACGCTTGACATTCGCTCCGGCTGTTGGGCTAAAGGTTCCATTCCATAACAGTATTTCTTTGGCGCTCGCTCCACGCGCCACGTCCTCAAGTCCTCCAGTCCTCCAGTCCTCCAGTCCCAACTGACAATTGTCAAATGCCTGACAGCCATTCATATAAATGTCTAGCCATTCATTTATGCATAGCCGCAAGCTAACAAGCACTTTAACTAGCGGTCTGCCCTTTGTCGCCAAGCATATATAATTGCCCTTTCGATTTGATAAGGCCACTTTCGCTTGCTGTTAATTGCCAACTGTTAACTGTTAAGTATTGACTTCTCTTTATTGATTTAAATCAATTGTCAAAAGCTTCACGGTATAGGTTAAGCAATTTACATTTGTTATACATCTGTTAACTTGATGTTAACACACTGTTAGTTAACATTTTGCCATAGATAATGTTAATATCTATTATTATCAGTTCTTACATGTTAAGCAATTTACATTTTTGTGTACTTCTGTTAACTTGCTGTTAACACACTGTTAGTTAACATTTTACCATAGATAATGTTAATATCTATTAATATCAATTCTTACATGTTAAGCAATTTACAGTTTTGTATACTTCTGTTAACTTCATGTTAACACACTGTTAGTTAACATTTTGCCACAGATATTAATAATATTAATAATAATATCTATTATTAGCAATTTAACTTTCAGTCTTACATCTTAAGCAATTTAAATTGTGTTATACATCTGTTAACTTGATGTTAACACACTGTTAGTTAACATTTTGCCATAGAATATCTATTATTAGCCATTTAGCTGGCAGTAGAATGAATTTTAGAGCTGTTAGACACTTAACAGCTTGTTAACATTCACTTAACATACGTTTAACATTATGTTCTCCATTTTTTTCACTCTGCAGTCGCATAAATGCCACGCCCCGTTAAGCTGTTTAGCCCATCAATAGATAGTCAAGCCATTTATCTGTCTCTGCAAGGCCTGATCAGCTTAACAGGCTATATATTATTATATATATTATATGCACATACATCAGATATCATTTATAGTTGCTTTTCGTTCGCTTAACATGTGCTCTAACCAAAATCTCGATAAATGTGTTTACGAAGCGTCTGGCAACGCTGAAAAAATGATGTGGCCATATATCAAGTGCTAGATAAGTGCAGCCACTATAAATGTATATATATATATATATATATATATATATATCAATAATTTTCTGAATGGAGCATCAACAAAGCTTTGCAGTCTCATAAATAATTTGATAAGGATTTTCTTGTTGTTGTTGTTATATATTTTGCTAGCTTCTTTGGCTTGTCGGCTTCTCGCGCTGCATTGACCTATTGAACTTTGGACTTTAGAGCTGCGGTAATTCTTGTGATATATGGTCGATGCCAAAGATAAACGATGGAACACCAATTTAGCAGCCATAATTAATGGCAACGCTGCTGAATGGCTGAATGGCAATCGAATGTTGACCAGCTCTTGATACCCTGTAATTGAGGAAAAAGGAGGAAGAAAGAAGAAAGTGTCTAGGGATGAGTGAGACTGAGACTGAGAGAAGGAGAAAGAGAAAGACAAAGTGAAAGAGAAAAATACAGAGAAAGAGAAAGAGACAGAAAGAGAGAGAGAGTAAGAGAGCAAAAGAAAGCAAGAGAGAGAGCAATAGAGAGCAAGAGTAAGCAAGAGAGAGCAAGAGAGAGCAAGAGAGAGCAGGAGAGAGCAAGAGTAAGCAAGAGAGAGCAAGAGAGAGAGCAGGAGAGAGCAAGAGAGAGAGAGAGAGAGGAAGGGAATGAGACAGAGGCAGAGGCACAGATACAAGGAATCAGCCTAACAGAGACATATGTATATGGAGCTCTCTACTCGACTATCGGTACAGATCAATCAGTCAATCAACCCAATATCTACCGTACAGGGTATCTGCTAGTCGAGCAATTCCAACAGCTCTAGCCCTTAATTATTAACAACTCTAGCTAGCTGAGCTCCGATTGGTGTTACAGTTCCACATGGAACTAGAAGTCTGATTATGGATGGCTGCCTTACGGGGCCAGGGATAGGTTGACTGAATGAATTATCGATGCAGCTGACTGGGACATGGGCGACATGTGCTCTGTTGTGTTGTGTTGTGTTGTGTTGTGTTGTGTTGTGTGCTCTATAAGCAATAAGCAAACACCTCCAATCGTTCTTTCATGCCATATTTAGCTGATGATAAATTTTATATGCGCCAAAGTGGGCCCCCAACGAGGGCGACTTTAACTGTTATTCCCAAGTCCCATGGACAGTTACACCCGGCTGCCTCTCTCTCTATCTCTCTCTCTGTCTCGCTCGCTCCGGGTCTGGTTGCCGGAACCTGTCTTACTCTCTAAAATATTAAAGGCGTTTGCGTTAACACGACGCGTCGTTGCCCAATTGCAACAGCGGTCAGCCCATATGCCCATATGCCCATATGCCCATATGCCCATACATACATATGTCCACATACGTCCGTCCGTTGAGTTCGTTCCGAGTCCGGGCCCGTAATACGCCTTGCATATCCGTGGCATGACCCTGACGGCGTTATTTAAGTCAACTAACGGGCAGGTGGCCTCAATCACCAATAGCTTATAGCCGGCTCCGGGTCTGTGTACGGGTCCGTGTACGGGTCCGTGTACGGGTCTGGGTCCGAGCTCCCGGCATAATTTGCCACAAAATAGTCGAAAGTACTTTTAAAATTTTAATGATAATTTGCCAGCCACTGCGGCTGCTCGAGCACGCTTCAAGCGACTGCACCATTAAGTAGTTGCACACAACAGATATATATATACGTCTATATATATATATATATATAGTCGATATATCGTCTCGTATGTATCCATTGTCCAGCCTAAGTTGGGCCATCAATAATTTATGACGAGGCGCATTAAAGCGTTCTCGATTGCTGCCCATTGAAATTGCTTTTCCTTCAGCTCGATCAATTCGTGACTCATGCGAACTAGTTCACATGAATGACGCACGAGTGAATTGATTTCGCTGTGTTGTGAAATGGGAAAACACTTGATCAATACAGCCTGAAGGTCTGTTTTTTTTTTATCGATTTCTAGATCGAGAGCTCATTCACTCGCAGTTTCCAATGTGTGACTCATTGGAACTAGTTCAAGTGGATGATGTAGGAGATGCTTATTTTTGTTTTTACTAATTAGGCAACAGTTGATCAATGAATATAATAATATAAAGTTGGAACTATGAGTCATTGGAACTAGTTCATATGAACAATTCAGCAGATTTTGCGCTAGCTGGCAATGGTTGCTCCTATATATTCTATATTCTAGATATTCGAATTCACTTTTTGAATTTTGGTTCATTGGAACTAGTTCAAAAGAACAAGGCATAGAATTGCGAGCTAAACTCTAAACGAGTTCCATTTTATCTCTTCATTATAATTGAAGTTCTTTGAGCTAGTTCCATTATGTTTTGCTGGTTCATTTGAACTAGTTTAAATGAACCAAGAACAATGCACCTATAGTTGGACTCAAGAAGAGCTTTCATTCCAAATTGGAAGTTCTCCGAGCTAGTTCCATGCTGTTAACTACGGCACAAACTCTCGTTGTCCTTGTTCCAGGCTCGCAGGATCAAGCTGCATCGAGTTGCCGAGTTGCCGAGTTGTCGTTGGCATAATTTATTCAAACTGTTAAAAGGGATGAAGCTGGCAACTATATTTCGCCGCGTGTTGACATTTCCATTAACCTAGCGAGCTGGCCGACACGTTGGGCTAATGTCCTTGCTGTGCGCCGATGTTTTCATGTTCCATGTCCTGTTCACAAATTGTGGCTCAATTGAATGTTGCTCAAAAGGCTCAACGACTTTGCTTAATGATGGGTAGCAAATTAAAGGATGTGACGGGAGCATAGGGGCGGGGCGTGCTGTTCGCGTGTCCTTGATGCCAGCGAGTTGATGGTTTGGTTTTGGTTTGGTTTGGTTTCTTCATTCTCTCTCTCTCTCTCTCTCTCTCTCTCTCTCTCTCTCTCTCTTCTCTCTCGTGCACCATCCATCAGCAGTTGTTGCTAGGCAAATCCATTTCCAAGTTCATCATCAGCAGCGACGACAAGGATGCATTCCCAGCGATGCGTGTGTGTGGGTGTGTGTGTGTGTGTGGGTGTGCAACTAAAAAATATTGCTGAACAACGTGACTACGACAACGACAACGACAACGACAATTGCCGATGACAAAGCAACGCGCAGCAGCTAAACTTTTAGATTGAGAATCAGTGTGAAGGTGGCAACTGCCTGCGTGTGTGTGTGGGTGTGTGGGTGTGGGTGTGGGTGTGTGTGCTAGTACTTCACAGCCAGCAAGGAGCCATTGCTGGAGCCTGGCACCTTACGCAAATCGGGCCTGGCCCAATGCGCAGGACCAACCGAAGGACACGGGTAACAGGGCAGCTAAACTGTGCTCAAATGCAAAAGAACAGTTGGCTCTCGCAGCACCAGCAGCAGCAGCAGCAGCAACAACAGCTGCTGAAATTCATTTCCTTGTTGTATTTTTACGAATTTGATTTTCAAAATGGCAATCGTCAGGCAGCTTAATAAGCATATTGATATGCGCTCTCTCTCTCTCTCTCTCTCTCTCACACACTCTCTATGTCCTTCTCTCTCCCTCTGCCGCTCTGGGTGCAAAGGATTAACTTGTAAAGTTCAATTTTGATTTTCGTATCGCGTGCCAGTCGCAAATTATGTTTAGATCAAGCTCAAAAGCTCAAAGTTCAGCTCGGCTCAGCTCCTAAGAGCAGCAGCAGCAGCTGCAGAATATGAAGAAGAGCAGCAGCAATAACAACAACAAGAGCATGGGCGAGCAACAACAACAGCAATGCACACAAAGAGCATGGGCAAGCGAGCGAGCAGCAACAACAACAGCAATGCACACAAAGAGCATGGGCAAGCGAGCAGCAGGAACAACAAAACTGCACACAAAGAGCATGGGCAAGTGAGCGAGCGAGCAGCAACAACAACAGCAGCAGCAGCAGCAGCAAAGCGTCGCTGGCACGCTAAACCGCTATCAGGCGGCATTCTAACTGTTGTTGCTATTTCTCTTTTATATTTGCTGCTGCTGCTTCGGCTACTGTGCTGCCGCTGCCGCTGCTGGCTGAGTGTAAATGTACCCAGCCCAGGCACAAACAACTGTGCCAGACAGAGATAGCTAGAGCGCACAGACAGGCGCCAGAGCGAGCGAGCGCAATGAGAGAGAGAGAGAAACACACGCGCAGAGAGCACACGCTGAGCACATACGTGTTAAGGCGTTAGAGAGCAGCATGCTCACTCACACTCACACACACACACACACGCATGACAATGCCAATTCATAATTGTCAAAAAAATGCCACGAGAAACAAAAGGCCAAAAAATGGCCTGCCAACACAAAAAAATGGCTAAATAAATGAATTTTCGCAGGCAGCTAAAATAAAAAAGGCGAGTTTTGTGGCGAGCACAAATCAAGCGAAAAAGTGCAACGCTGTCGCTGCCGCTGTCGCTGTCGCTGCTGCTGTCGCTGCTGCTGCCAGCTGATGTTGTGAGCAGCACCAGCTGAGTCGTCGCTGGACCTCGCCCCTAAAACCGTTGCTTGCGAAAAAGAAATGAAAAGAAGCTGAAGAAGCAGCAGCAGCAGCAGCAGAAGTAGAAGAAGAAAAAAAAGCAGTCGCACTCACTTTCATTTAAGCAGGACGTTCGTCAAATGAGTGGCCCGTTAGTCCGGCTGTCTGACTGTCGCTCGGTCGGTCGCTCGATTGCTTTCAGCGTGCGTGTGCGTGTGAGTGTCTCTCTCTGTGTGTGTGTGTGTGTGTGTCTCGTTTCGCGCTGCTCGTATTTGTGGTCGAGTTAATTCGAACTTGCTCGTCATCGGCAGCGTCGTCCTCATCGTCGTCGGCGTCGCTGTCGCCGTCGTCGTCGTCGTCGCTGGGCGTCCTCCACAAAGTTGTCGGCGTCGTCGCCATTTGCCAGTCGCCAGTTAAGATTCAGTCTGTATTGTGTTTACACCCATGGCTGACGTAGCAAGCGGAGAGCTCCATTCAAATTACACACTTACTTAATATATCTACTAGCAATAAAAACAATACAAGTATACAACAACAACAACAGCAACTAAAACAATAATAATACTAACAAAATAATAATAATAATTAAATAACAAAAAAAAAAATTACAAAAAATTTCAACTGTTTTTCTTTTTTAAATTTTTTTCGAGTGCGCGCGTGTGTGTGTGTGTGAGTGGGTGTGTGTGCGTGTGTGCGTGTGTGTGTGAGATATAAGCGAAATACAAATTCAATTTCGATTCGTATATAGAAATAGCTAAACACAAACACAAAAAAAAGAGGCGTAAGCAGAACAATTAAAATAACGAAAGAAACAAAAGGAAACAACAACGAACAAGCGACAACAACAAACACTATGAAAGCCGAAACGATACGACGGATGTGCCAATGCCAATGCGATACCGCTTCAATGTCGTAAACAACAGCAACAAACGCAACGGGCTATCCGCATCCGCATCCGCATCCGCATCCCCTCGTAAAAGCGACGCAACATCGAGGCATACACAGAAAAAGTACGCTCTAACCATATACATATATATATATATAACTAAAGCTATATACCTATCTCTATATACCCCTCTATATACCCATCTATATAGCATGTATAACTAACAGCAACAAACAACAAACAACAGTCAACAAACTAGCCATAACTTTGCCTTTTCAATTACAACACTCGCAAATGTTTGCTTGTTACATTTGCTTTACAACACTGGCTTTTAGTTTCCGCACTCGTGGACTCATTCAGCCTTTCCGCTTATATAAAGCGAACAAATCAACAAACAGCAAACTAACAACAAACTTTCTCGCAGTTACTACACAAATATGCCTTTAATTGGTTTTACAACACTGGCTCGTTTGCTAGTAAATTATAAAGCTAGTCTCTAAGAGCTTGACAAAGAAACTAGCTATGACTTTTCTACTAAAGCACTTGAGTTGCTTGCCAATTACATTACAGTTTTACAACACTGTTTTTTGTGCAGATTGCAGTAGCGTTCCAGTGTTGTTTAAGATGCCAGCCCTAAAGAACCTAAGCAACATTCTACAACTTAATTTCAATTGCCCATTAGAGTGCATTCAAATAGTTTTACAACACTGTTTTTTCTCATTATATTCCAGAATCAAGTCAGACTTCATCATAAAAGTTTTCATGTCAAAGGTTTCTAGTGATAAGAAACAAACGCTTTTGCAACACTGATTTTAATACGTTTTACAACACTGCTTTCTTTTTTTTTATACTCCATATCCAGTCAGTCGAGTTTGAAGGTCTTATATAGCCCGCAAACTGAAACTTCAAATGTGTTTTACAACACTGTTCTAAATGTGTTATACAACACTGATATTTGTATTGCCCAGTATTCACCCTATTTTATGAGGTCTCCCATCAATAAACAGAAACTTCATATCAAGCACTTACAATGTGTTTATCAACACTGCTCTAAGCTTGTTTAACAACACTGTGCACACAGGTCTCACGGGTTAGCTAAGGTTAACTACTGTATATAACCGACTTATTTGCATGAATTACATATGCAAATTTCTTGAATTAAGGATGATATATATCGCTCTAAAGTCTTCCATAAAAAGTAAGGAAGGAAGTCTCAATTATATTCAGCAATAAGTTGGGGAAGCCTACAAAGTTGCGAAAGTTCTCCAAATGAGATTGACAGAGACCAAAAGACCTTGAAAATCCCCCATAAAAAGAAATGCCACAAATAAGCTTCCGAAGTTTGCAGCAGGCAGGAAAATGCGAAAGGAAACGCAAGAGGCGAAGGCAGAGGCGAAGGCAGAGGCGAAGGCAGAGGCGAAGGCAGAGGCGAAGGCAGAGGCAGCAGAAGAACTTTCACTTTCACTTTCAGTTTCACCTCTTGCAGTTGATAGTTTTTGGTATTTAGGCAGAGCGGTTCGAAGTTCCTCCTAACGTAATCTTGTTTACTTTCTTCTTTTTTTCTTCTTCTTCTTGCTCTTCTTCAGTTTTTCCTTTGCATTCGCTTTATCAAATCCATTTTAATTAATTTTGAGTGAAAGTTTTTCGAAGCTGTCAAAGTTTTTGCGGAACTAGTTGCTGTTGTTGCTGTTGTTGTTGTTGCTGTTGTCTGTTGCCTCAATTAAGGCGATAAGATCCACTAGGAAAACTTTCGCCTTCGGCATTTTGATTGACAACTTTTGATATATATCAAACAATTATTAGTTATAAACAATTAGGGAAATTGCAATGCGATGCCAACGTTCTTCCGTTCGAATATGCCCAAAGCTCGAAGCTTAAAGCTCACAGCTAACGGGAAGGGCTATCAAATGGTTGTATCTAGCTGGATATAATTGGATTATGCGACTCTCAATGAATTTATGCCTTTTGCTGTAGGCAACGTGCCTAATTTCTAGTTCCAGTTCCCATTGGAGTTCCAGTTCCGGTTCAAGTTGTATTTCCAGTTCCCATTTGAGTTCCAGTTCCGGTTCAAGTTGTATTTCCAGTTCCCATTTGAGTTCCAGTTCCGGTTCAAGTTGTATTTCCAGTTCCCACTTGAGTTCCAGTTCCGGTTCAAGTTGTATTTCCAGTTCCCATTTGAGTTCCAGTTCCGGTTCAAGTTGTATTTCCAGTTCCCACTTGAGTTCCAGTTCCGGTTCAAGTTGTAGTTCCAGTTCCAATTACAAATTCTTAGTCTTATATAGAGCAGAGAGTATAGTTAGCTTGCTTGTCCATTGATTCTCAGTTTTTGCATTAGCTCCAGTTTCAGTTCCGGTTCCATTTCCATTTCCACTTACAGTTCTAGTTCCAGTTCCAAAATCTTTGTATCAGTTCCTGACTGTACTCGTTTTAGCCTAATTACCTTCCATTCGTTGTCGGTTCTCAGCTCCTGGCTTCAGTTCCAGTTCCAGTTCCTGTTCTAGTTCCAGTTCTAGTTCCAGCTCTTAGATTTTAATACCTTAGACTTCTCATTGGTTGTCCGCTCCCAGCTTAAGGTTTGGTTCCAGTTCCAATTCCAGCTCTAGTTCCAGTTCCATTTCTAGTTCCAGTTCCATTTCTAGTTCCAAGATCTTAGTCTCTGCTCCTGCCCTTGGCTCTCACTTCCCAGCTTCAAGTTTCATCTTGAGTTCTCACTCCTAGATTTTGTTCCTAACACCAGAACTAGTTCTAGTTCTCAGTATCTATATATAGGCTGAATGTGAGCGAGATATCAGCAGCAGCTCTTAGTACCAGTACTTAACTCTATTGTGGTTCCTGGTACTAGTTCCAAGTTACTGCTGCCTGTACTACTTCTCAGTTGAAACTAGTTCCAAACTAGTTCTTAGTATATATAATATATACAGAAATAAGCCCGTCTCTGCTCTTAGCTGCCCCCTTTCAGCGCTAGTTCATAGTGCCAGTTCCGGTTCCAGTTCACAACTAGTTCATGCTAGTCATGTAAATATCTGTTTATTGTTCTCAGCTCTCAGCTTTCCATATCAAATGCCAGTTCCAGTTGTCCGTGCTAGTTCCAAGTAACAGTTCCCCCTATGCAGTTCACAGTACCAGATCTACGTATCAGTTCTAGTTCTCAATTGCCCATTGCCAGTACCAGTTCACAGTACTGGTTCGCACTACTAGTTCGCAGTTCCAAACTGCGTCTAGACTGTCAGTATGCGCTTCTCAGTTCTTAGCTTGCCAGTTCCGGAACTAGTTCCAGCTACTCGTGAGCATAATCAACTAGAAACTATGGACTACAATCAGTTTATAGCTTCCATCTGCTCACTTCACTGGCTTATAGCAGTTCCCTCACACTAGTTCCCCAGTTCACACTAGTTCCTGGTTCCGAAGTAACAAATCTCAATTTGCAGATTGCTCAACACTTTCCACTGCCAGTTCAGTCTGTTAATAGAGTGCGAGTGTGCGAGTGTGTGTGTTTAGTTCCTCTTTTTTTGGGGGGGTGTTTTTGGGGAGGGGGGTGTGTTTGTAGGGGTAGTCGCAGCTAACCGGCTGTCAGGCAATTGCGAAAAAATGCTTCATCAAGCCGGTTTCAGTGGCAGTTGCCAGTTTCCGGCTTGTTGATTGACATTTCCGCTCGGCGGGGGATGTTCGGGGGGGGGTGGATGCCGCAGCTCCGACTGGACTTGTGCTGCTTGTCACATGTTTTCTGTCGTTGCCGGCAGATTGTTGTGTGCAGACGCAACTTTGCTGCAGCCTCTGCGCTAGCTTATGCAATTCACCCAGAAGCAGATGCTAACTGCCCCCCCCTACACACACACACGTGTGTGTGTGTGTGGGTGTTATGTAAGTCATATGTATGCAAAAAACAGAAGAAGAAGAAGAAGAAGCAGAAGCAACTGAGCTGAGCAACTGTCGAGCAACGTGCAAAACTTCAACAATACAAAAAAAAAACAAAAATGAAATGAAAACGGAAATAAACAACAAATAAAGAAGGGCAAAAAAAAACTGTGTGTCTCCCTCTCCCTCCCTCCCTCCCTCTCCCTCTCTCTGTGTGTTGGGGCAACGTTACGTATGCGCAACGTTGGCCCGTGCACGTTGCGTATACGTCACGTGGCTTTAGCTTTGGCCCAAAAAAAAAAAAGTGCGCTTAATCAAAATTATAATTTCAAGCAATTCACATTGCGCATTCATTTGCCTTCATATCATATTTTGATTGGCGAAACAATGGGAAGGAGCAGGAGGAGCAGGAGCAGGAGCAGGAGGAGCAGGGAAGAAAAACTGTTGAAGTTTTTGTGTGTTGCTTTTGGGCAAATTGAAAAGTTGCGCCGCCAAAGCGAAGCGAAATCGAGTTGGGCTTTGTGTTTGCCCATTGAAGTTGTTATTAATTTTGTTGCTTGGGCTCTGCTTTGTATACCCTGTACCCAGTGGAAATCAGCATAATAATGTTGAACGTCTTTTTTATTGGCCTTTTCTGAGGCTATTCAACGCAAGGCGAGGAGAGTGGAGAGAGTGGGCACAATCTGAAATCTATATGCCAAGTGAATTATTATGCTTGCCCGGGCTGTGAGAAGCGCCGAGAGGGGCATGTGGCAATGTAGCTAACCTATAAATGCATATCTATATCTATATAGAGTGTAGATCTAGAAACTGGTTAATTACACGCCGCAAAAGCCTTTTATGTGCTATGAGAATCACAGAGAGAGGCAATGAGAGTTAGAGCAGATTGCGTTAGGGCAAATCGCTCTCTCTCTCTCTAAGGAAGTTATCTTCCCTTTAGCAAAAGGCAGGCTATGGCATGCCTAATATGTACTATGAGAATCGCTGAGTAAGGCGTTGGGCGACAGCTCTAGGGGAAGCGCTAAGGCACAGTTTCCTAAAATCATATAGAGTATAGGCAACATGTAAAATAGCTTGAGCTAACTTTTCAGCTATGAGAATCAGAGAGAAAGGCGCTAAAAATAAGATAGACTGCATACCTTTAGGCTTTCTGATTGTGAACTGTATAAAAACTCAATTTCTTGGCATATGAGCTATGAGAATCACACAGAGAGGCGCCTCAAGAACTATGAAGTGGATGTGATAAACGGGCATACGTAGGTATATCTAAGTCATATGTATTTGGGTCTATAAGAAAGGTGAAGTGCTTCACTCTCTCTCTCTCTCTCTCCCTCTCCCTCTCTCTCTCTCTCTCTCTCTCTCTCTCTCTGTGTGTATTTAGTTGTTAAATGTTAATGCCTTGACCTGCGCCACGTGCAAGTCGAAGACCCTATATAGCATATATAACTATTATTGTAATTATATTGTTTAATTGCTTCATATTGACTTGCAATCAGCCAAGGGCAATCAATCACACCTGTCATATTGCTGTTAACAACAACAGCAGCAGCAGCAGCAGCAGCAGCAGCAGCAGCAAACCATCAAATAAAAACAGAGCTGCAATTGAATATACGATATGTATCTATATCTATATATATAGATATACATATATATTTATGATTTTTCTTTGTTGCCTTGCCTTGCCTTGGCCCGTTGCTGATTCCGGAATCAATTGCTGTCAGATGCCGTCTAAAGTGCCTGCAACTGCACAGGTGTAACGCTTAAAGGTAACTGCTGCAGCTGGCATATTTGACTCATATCAATATATATATATATCTATATCTATATCTATATATTTATATCTGTATTGAGATATTGACAAGCCAGACTCCATGACACACGAAAACAAGTTGTGTATTTGCTTCCCTTCCTTCTGCCCCTTGACAACTGACAACAATTTTTCAGTATTTTATTTTTTCTTACTCTCTAGCCTCTCTCTTTCTCTCACCCCCTCTCTCTCTCTCCCTCTCCCTCTCTCTCTCTCTGTGTCTCTGTGTGTGGCACGTTTGGCTCGTTTCAACTTTGTTGTCTACGTGACCCCAGCGCACACACGTTCAGCGTCACAAAAACTTATTTACTCCATCTCGAGAGAGCGTTTTTTCCTTCTCCTTCTTCTTCTTCTTCTTCTACTATTTATCTCTCTGCTGCTCTGTGGCGCATTCTTCAGCGTTTTACTGGCAGCGCTTAAGAACTATGAATATCGATTTGGAAACTAATTGATTGAGTCACCAAGGAATTGATTGATGGACTTGCTGTTGCCTCTTATACTAAGCTCCGACTTCTGCTATAGTCCTTTGCTCTGTTGCCGAATCCTTAAACGTTTTACTGGCTCTAAGTTGACCTCTCTCTCTCTATATGTATCATTATATGAACTAGTTGATTGAGCAACTTAAAGACTGATTGATTGACTGCTGAAATTTTGTGCTTTTAGCTCTTGTATGGCTTTCGTAAACGTTTTACTGGCTGCACCTTTGCCAGAGCTCTATGCTTGAACTTATTGATTGACTACCAATCGCCTTGATAGCTTGATTGATGGATTTGTTACTTTCTTTGACTCCTGCCTTTTGCTTCTGTTCCGCATTCCGAAACGTTTTACTGGCACCACTCTTTATACAGATATATATACTCTATACTCCCTGCTAGCCGACTTTCATGAGCAACCTTTGACACTCTCATACTTTCTCATACTTTCCCTCTTAAATTTGCCCAAGTCAAAGTCCAATTTAAGTCGCCTTCAATCGAAACGCCGTTAAATGCTGCTCAATTTCGCACAGTGTACGCACGCATATTTCTCATGCGCTCAGCTTGTGGGCAAAACAATTTCTGCTGGGATTTTAATAGAAATAAGCCGCTTTTCTTTTTGCTAGGCAAATGTGGCGCTGTGAACGCACACACTTGTAGAAAGTATATCAATATATATGTATGTGTGTGTGTGTGTGTATATATATGAATATAAATATATATGTGTGTATGGGGCATAAGCTGTGCTGCTTGTTTTCGTTTGGCAGCAGCTTTGATAAGTCTAGCTGAGTCTTAAAATAAGTAGCAGACGATGAAAGGTCTACGGCATTTGCTATGCATTGATGTGAGCAGCAAACAAATTGAATGGGAAGTCGAACAACGGAGAGTCAAAGTCGAAATTGTGGGTGGGGAGTGTGGGTGGTAGAGGTGTAGCTATGGGTAGAGCTATGGGATGGAGGTAGAGCTAGAGGCAGAGCTAGAGCTAGAGCTAGAGGTAGGGGTAGGGGTAGAGGTAGGGGTAGAGGTAGGGGTAGGGGTAGGGGTAGAGCTAGAGGCAGAGCTAGAGTTAGAGCTAGAGCTAGAGGTAGGGGTAGAGGTAGGGGTAGGGGTAGGGGTAGAGGCAGAGGTAGAGGTAGGGGTAGGGGTAGGGGGTAGAGCTAGAGGCAGAGCTAGAGCTAGAGCTAGAGCTAGAGGTAGGGGTAGAGGTAGGGGTAGGGGTAGGGGTAGAGGCAGAGGTAGAGGTAGGGGTAGGGGTAGGGGGTAGAGCTAGAGGCAGAGCTAGAGCTAGAGCTAGAGGTAGGGGTAGAGGTAGGGGTAGGGGTAGAGGTAGGGGTAGGGGGTAGAGCTAGAGGCAGAGCTAGAGCTAGAGCTAGAGGTAGGGGTAGAGGTACGGGTAGGGGTAGGGGTAGAGGCAGAGGTAGGGGTAGAGGTAGAGCTAGAAGTAGAGCTAGAGCTAGAGCTAGAGGTAGGGTATCTACTAGCTGATCACTCCTGTGACTACAGAGTGTTGAAAGCATTACAAGAAAGTAGTTGTGAAAAATAGTAGTAGAAAATATTAGTAGAAAGAAGTAGTAGAAAATAGTAGTAGCTGAGCAAATTTAGAGGGTATCTGTTAGCTGTTCAGAGTCTCTTTCATTAATATGCATGACAGAAAGTATAAGTGGGAAGTAGTAGAAGAAAATAGTAGTAGAAAATAGTAGTAGAAAACAGTAGTAGATGAAGTATATACTCGAATGTGGAATGAGGAAAGTAGTAGATGAAAATAGTAGTAGAAATAGTAGTAGATGAAGTATATACTCGGCATCTACTCATATTTAAATGCATAAAATAAAAGAATGTGGAAAGTAGTAGATGAAAATAGTAGTAGAAAATAGTAGTAGCTGACGAAATTGATAGATTATATCATAGGAAGAAGCTTTAAGCTTGAAGTAGTAGTCGGCAATATTAATAGACAATAGTAATAGACAATAGGAGTAGAAAAGAGTAGTAGAAAATAGTAGTAGAAAATAGTAGTAGAAAAGAGTAGTAGAAAATAGTAGTAGCTGACGAAATTGATTAGCTTTAAGCTTGAAGTAGTAGTCGACAATAGTAATAGACAATAGTAATAGACAATAGTAGTAGAAAATAGTAGTAGAAAAGAGTAGTAGAAAATAGTAGTAGAAAATGCTAGGAAGAAGCTTTAAGCTTGAAGTAGTAGTCGACAATAGTAATAGACAATAGGAGTAGAAAAGAGTAGTAGAGAATAGGAGTAGAAAAGAGTAGTAAAAAATAGTAGTAGAAAAGAGTAGTAGAAAAGAGTAGTAGAAAATAGTAGTAGAGAATAGAAATTGGCTGCTAGGAACAAGCTTTAAGCCTGAAGTAGTAATAGAAAATAGTAGTAGAGAAAGGTTATAGATGGGAGTAGAAAATAGTAGTAGATAAGGAAATATATGTATGTAGAGTATCTCCTGCTAGTAGGATGCCTTAAGCCTCGACAAAACTGACAAAAAGTCAAAGTCAGAAAGTAGCAGCAGCAAAATAGTAGCAGCAAATAGTAGTAGATAACTTGCAGCCATCCAGTCTCGTCACTCCTGGCGCTGGGATGCCCAACATTCTCCAATCTGTCAAGAAATTCTTCGAGTTTTTGCCCGAACCCGCTGAAAAATGCCAAAACTTGTGTATGCATAGATTGTAGCGAAAGAGTTTACAAACTATTGCTTCATAGTGCGATACAATCTGACCCCCACCCCCTTCAATCCCCAGCCGCACCCTCTCTGGCCCCGCAACACGGCCATAGATGGCGCCACTAGATTGTGCAGAGAAAAAAAACAAAGCGTCTAATCTGCATATGGAGTGCCGAAAAGCCGGACCTAAGCCCAATACATTGTGCACGTGTCCAGCTATAAAAGCACAGGAACTCACCCCCTACACAGAGAGAGGGGGTGAGTGGGTGAGTGGGAGAGGGAGAGAATCTTTCTCTGCCCGTAACGAGCTGCCTAAACGCTTTTTGATATGCTCTGGCCTAAATAGGTTTACACACACAGACAGACACAGAGACAGACACAGACACAGTGTTGTATGTAAATAGAGGTCCTGCTCCTGCTCCTGCTGCTGCTGCCGCTGCTGACCGAAGCTGCCGTTGCCTGGTTTCGAGTTGCTGCGCCGCGTTCCAAAATATCAAACAATATCAAATTATTGTAATTGAAACGAAATTGGTTAGCCAGCCATGCATAAGCTGTTGTGCAATTGAAACCGTGGTTTATGCCACCCCCAATCACCAACCCCCTCCCCCCCCACGACAAATTGACAAACATGGCGTATGTGGGCATTGCTCATACGCCAGGTGGCCCCGGCCCACAGCCCAGCCCAGTCAGACCGCGCGCATTTGCGGCTAGTTTGAGCCAGCGTGAGGCAAGTCGTTTACAATTACCATGCATACCCGGACACAGCCCGGCCAACCCCCTACCCCCGCAACAACAAAAATATGAAAGGTATAATAAAATAGTAATAAAGACACACGTGAAAACACTTCAAGTCAAGGCCAATTGAGCTTTGGCTTATTGTTTATTAATTATTTGCTTAGCATTGACCTATGCACAGCCCCCGTGTCTCACCCCTATTTCTCTCCCTCTCTCTCTCTCTCTCTCTCTCTCTCTCTCTCTCTGTCTGTCTGTCTCTTTCACTCTCAATATGAATCCATTTGACGCCTCAGCGCTTTGGGCACTTGATGATGTTTGCATAAGGGACATTTTCATGTGCTTCCTGTGTATCTGTATGTGTGTGCGAGTGTGCGTGTGTGTGTGTGTGCGTGTGTGTGTGTGTGTGTGTGTGTGTGCGTGTGTGTGTGATTACAAATATTTGAGCTGCAAGTTTGCATGGAAATTATAATGAAAATGGTTGCGCTTGACAACAAAGTTGCAAACGGCAATGATAACAACAAAAACTTCGAGTCGAGTCGAGTTGAGTCGAGTTGAGTCAACTCAGGTCGAAACTGCCACAGTGGCTGCAGGCTAAGAGCGATGGGCTGACTTTAGTCAGTCAATCAATCAATCATGTGTTCAATAACAACTACCTTTCAAGCCAATCAATCACTGTATAAGCCTCGTCGTACCTTAATCCATCAGTCAATCAATCAAATTCAGTCTGTAAGTGAACTGCCTGTCTATCAATCAAGTCAATCATATATGCCATCAGTCATCAGTCAATCAATCACATTAATTAATCAATAGCATATTTAGTCAATCAAATTTGTATTCAGTCAGTGTTTCAATCTCTCTGTACATCAGTCAATCAATCACATGGGTCAATCATTTAGAGAGTCTGTCCATCAATCAATCAGTCAATCACTGGCAAGCAGATGTTCGTGTGTCAATAGGCCAATCAGCCAGTCAATCAGCGTACCAGCTAGTCTATCAATCACGCAGCTCAGTTCTGTAGATC
This sequence comes from Drosophila mercatorum, assembly GCA_961210405.1. Taxonomy (NCBI): domain Eukaryota; kingdom Metazoa; phylum Arthropoda; class Insecta; order Diptera; family Drosophilidae; genus Drosophila; species Drosophila mercatorum. The sequence continues at coordinate 20,472,661 of CAUIUS010000001.1, read as the reverse complement.
ATCAATCAAGCAGTATACCAGCAAATCAATCAATCAATCATTGAACCATTGAATCATGTAAACTGTCTATAACTATATAGGTATGCCAGACAATCAAATGGATTACATAGTCTAGTCAATCAATCAATCATACTCTAATATAGCCTTTGTGTTAGGCTATCAATCAAGCCATCAATCAACTAGCTGCTGGGCCATATTAGGCTTATATGTAGGTCGCTCAATCAAGAGACTCATTTAGTTCAGTTTGTTAGCTCGTCCATCAATCAATCAGTCAATCAATCAGTTAGCGAATGGACTCCTAAAACACTCTCGAAGCGCGCCGAACTTTGATGCAATGAAAACTTAATGAGGAAAGTAATAATTAATGCGATTCAATGTATTCAGTGCTCACTGTAACTCTGGCTGACTGACCCCAAATATATATATATATCTGTTATATATATATATCGTGTATATATATAGATTATTTATGTGAAATGCAAACGCCAACATTGCATTGAACTCGAGTTGGAATTGGAATTGAAATTGGAATTGGAATTGTGGTTGGAGATGGTATGCGCTTGTGGTGCCAGTGGTGCAGTGGTGCAGTGGTGCAAGTTGTGGTGGGGCAATGGCAAGCAATTGTGACTGAATGGCAGCCAAGCTCGAAAGACATTCGTCCGAACCAAGTGGCACATGTCTTGGCTGCGATTCATAAATTGTCTGTCATATAAGGGTTGCACACACACAGAGATAGTGGGGGTGGGGGTGGGGGTGGTGTCTATGGCTATATATATATTGATTTTCGATCATAACAACCTGCAAAGTCCACGGCAATGCCAAGCAACAACAACAACAACAAGAGAAAGTCTCGTCCATTTGTGACTTATGTGAGAGAGAGAGAGAGAGAGGGGGGGGGCTGGCTAGGGCGCGGGAGGCGTGGCGAGTGGGGCTTAAGAAATTTCTTGTCATTGTCAAGTTATCATTATTTATTGGATGCGCCGCTTTGGCACGCGTCCAACACAGCGAAGAAGAAGAAGAAGAAGAGGCTGAAGAGGCAGAGGCAGAGGCAGAGCAAGAAAATAATTTCATGCTCATTAAAGGTTGAAAATGGTGGAGTCCGCACGACTAGCGGATACCCAGCCTGGAAGAAAAGCGTGGCATACTGATGACGACTATCAAGGAAGCTCTGTCTATAACTCAGGGAGTGCACGACTAGCTGCTACCCTGTTATAGTAAACCAGTTGGAAGCTCAGCCCATAACTGTGGGGAGTGCACGACTAGCAGTTACCCTAACCCGTTATCATCTTAGATATTTGTGTTTGAAGTTCATTGGAACTAAGTCAGCTGAACTAGAGTATGTCTAGTTCATGCTGAGCGGAACCAGTTCATGAACGATAGCTAAACAGTTCATTGGAACTAAGCCAGCTGAACCAGTAAAAATATAGCTCATGCTGAGCGGAACCAGTTCATGGACAATAGCTAAAAAGTTCATTGGAACCAAGCCAGCTGAACCAGAGTATATATAGTTCATGCTCAGCTGAACCAGTTCATGAACGATAGCTAGACAGTTCATTGGAACTAAGTCAGCTGAACCAGAGTATGTCTAGTTCATGCTGAGCTGAACCAGTTCATGAACGATAGCTGTACTGTAGAACAACTAAGCAACGAGTTTGCTGCCTGAACCAGTCTCAAGGCACTTTAGTGGTTCATTTGAACAAACCCTTCCCACTCTCCAACTCCCTAGCATTAGAGGGTATCTTAATCATGTTTAGCTGATGCCCAGGCATTGCTTCGACCAAGCGATAAAAGTGATAAGTGAAGTGTGCGACGGCCGAACAATGAGTTCTCAGCTTGGACTTGACAACCCTAAGGAGGAGGGGGCGAGGGGAGGAGGGGGAGGGGTGTTTGTCGACACATTCAATATATACAACACTGACCGAGTTGTGCACTCAGGGCGAACTAATTTACTAATTCAAAGTTTTCAGCTCAAGCCTAGCCACAAAGTGAAGCAGGCACAAACACTCTCACACACACTCACCCACACACACTCACACACACACACACGTAGGCTGATGTATAGAAAATATTACTTATACGCCTAATTAAGCTTCAACAAAGCGAGCACTTCATTATGAATTTCCTGCACTCGAGACGAAAATAAAAACAAGGCCTCTACAGAGCGACGACGCCTTGCCTGCCCGCTGCCCTACCAGAGAGCCCTTTCTCCTAGAGACCCCTCTCTGCTGGAGACCCTGCCCTTTCTATAGACCCCCTCTCGCTCTCTCTCTCTCTCTCTCTCTCTCTCTGTGTTGAGCCTTTGCTTACCAGCAGACCCTCTGCTCGATAGACCCCTCTACAGAGCCTTTCCTTTCAGCAAGCGCCTCTGCTCTACAGAACCCTCTCTCCTATAGACCCCCCTCTCTCCTACAAACCCCTCTCTCCTATAGACCCCCCTCTCTCCTACAGACCCCTCTATCCTACAGACCCCTTTCTCCTATAGACCCATTTCTCCTACAGACCCCTCTCTCCTATATACCCCTTTCTCCTATAGACCTATTTCTCCTATAGACCCCTCTCTCCTATAGACCGCTCCGCTCAACAGATCTCTCCTCTCTCTCTCTCTCTCTCTCTCTCTCTCTCTCTCTCTCTTTCTCGCTCTCTCTCTGCCTTAGACCCCTCTATAAAACCTTTCAGCGCACCCCTCCGCTCGACACAGTCCTCACTCTCTGCAGCCCTACCATTCAATAGACCCCTCCCTACCAACTGTTGACCCTGCTCCGTTGCCTAAACCACAACTAAACGTAAATTACGCTAAATTTATTAGGCAACACTAACGAAAATGAAGGCTGGCAACAAAATCATGTGCACCACGCTGTGAGCTGTACAGCTATTATATATATAAGGGGGGTAGGCCGTTGGGGCCGTTGGGTAGTTGGGCCGTTGGGGTTGGCGCGAGTCCTTGCGCGTAGCCAAAATCTAAACGTTGTCGTTAAAGCAATAGGCAGTCAGCTCCAACGACAATTTCAACTATGGCTAAAACAAGAGCAACAAAGCCAACAACAACAACAACAGCAACAGCAACATGAGCGACAACAACAAGGAGCAAAGGATATTCAAGTTCAGTGGGAGCTGCCGTAAGCTGCGTGTCAGACGCGTTTTGTATAGGAAACTCGATAATTTCCACCAATTTCCTTCAAGTACAAACATGTGTGTGAGTGTGTGTGAGTGTGTGGCTAGTGCCTTATAACGACCTGTGTCCCTGTCCCTGTCCCTGTCTCTCTCTCTCTCTGTGTGTGTGTGTCGTATGCGTGCTCTGCGCCTTTCGCCTGCTCGTTAAAGTTTTCGCCCCGCAATGGCTATGTTAATTTTCTGCTGTGCAGGTGAAAGAGGGGCGTGGCACAATGGCAATGCGGCAAGCCATAAGCCAAACAGAAAGAGACATTTCTCGTGCAAACACCTTAGCGCGCACACACACACACACACACACCTACACACACCTGCACGCGCACCTGTGTGTTAGCGGCAAAGCAGGTAAATGGAAAATCATTTCTATTTTTGAAGAGCTGCCAAATGTGAACTTCCCGCCAAAGGGCCTGTCCGTCCGACCGTCTGACTGTACGTCTGTCTGTCTGTCTCTCTGTCTCTCTGTCTGTCCGTCTCTCTGTATGTCTGTCTTTCCCTTTCCTTGGTCCGGCTGTCTTTTCCTCCGTCCGTTTCTCTGTCTATCTGTCCGTCTGTTAATCCGTCCGCCTCTGTCTATCTTTCCCTCCGTTCGTCTGTCTTTCCTTCCCTCCGTTTCTCTGGCTTTCTGTCCGTCTGTTAATCCGTCCGCCTGTATCCGTCCGTACGTCTGTCTATCCGTCCGTCCACCTTTACGTCTGTCTATCTTTCCCTCCGTCCGTCTGTCTATCCATCCGTTCGTCTCTACGTCTGTCTATCTTTCCCTCCATCCGTCTGTCTATTCGTCCGTCCACCTTTACGTCTGTCTATCTTTCCCTCCGTCCGTCTGTCTATCCATACGTCCGTCTCTACGTCTGTCTATCTTTCCCTCCATCCGTCCGTCTCTACGTCAGTCTATCTTTCCCTCCGTCTCTCCGTCCGTCCGTCCGTCCGTCTGTCCGTTCCGTCCGTCCTTGTGTCTGTCCCTCAGTCAATCTGTACGTCCCCCTGTCCGTTCGCCCCTCCCTCCATCTGTCTGTACGTCCTTCTATCTTACCGTCCGCCCCTCCGTCCGTCCATCCGTCTCCGTCTCCGCCTTTAAAGTCTCAATTGCGCCTCGAACGACAAACGACAATTATTATTATGCATTATGAAGGGCGGCACTGCGAAAAGTTTGCTCTCTGCGCAAATGCGAGACCCAATTTCTTGGGCTTCACCATCGACTGCTCCGGCGAAAGTTCCGTGAAATTGTGAATTGTTAATGGACGGCACATTACGCTTGCAGTTGCCAGTTGGCAACGGCGACTTTCATGACGAACGGCATTAATATTTATGGCGGGCACATATAGAATTATAAACTCGTCCATAAATAGCAAATTTGGAAGCTATAGACTAAATGCAATTGCTACAAATGCATTCCAGCCAGAGACAATGCACATTTTCCCTCACATTTCTTAGTGAGCAGCCCTCATAAGCATGCTACACTTTTTTTTTGCCAACTTCTTGCGCTCAAAGATTTATGAGTTGAAGTCTTGTCATAAAGCAACTGGCTCTTTCCTGCATGAATTTCCGTTAAAGATTCATGAAATGCGCGCCGTGGAGCTCACATGAGTACGCTTCACTTTTGGGCTGGCAGCTGCTAGCCAAGCGCTTCGTACAACAAACGAGCCCAAATAAGTATGCTACACTTTCTTGAGGTAAATTTCGCACTGCCCATATAAGTATGCTATGCTTTTTTAGGGCGTCTTCTGAGCTAGACTTAGCTGCCAGAGAGTGAAGAAAACGCAAGTTAGCTAGATTTTAATGTTGGCTTGTGGTATGTACCTCGCCCCAATAAGTATGCTATATATTTTTTGATTCGCTGTTCATTGTGTGTGGGCTGATTGGCATTGTTTCTACAGGAAAATGCTCTCGATTCATGGTTAAATATGATAAAACGCTAAAACTGTTTTGGACATATTAATATAAAGCAAAAATACTTCCAATTATATATATATATAAAAACCTGACAGATACAAATAATTTATAGTTTCCGGCTTCATAATTTTTTTGTGTATTTTTTTTGGTATTTTTTTTGCGACGTTTGCGTTTGTTTCGTTTCAACTTAATTAAGAAATCCAATTAACATCATTGGCATTAGATGTTCCAGAATATGCGCAATTTATTTTATTTTATGTTGTCGTGCGTGTGTGTGTGTGCGCGTGTGTGTGTATTGGTAGCTCTTTGGGCTCTGTGCATATGTAGACAGTAGCAGGATCTGTGTCGCCGCTGCCGCCATTGATAACGCCTCCCAGTTTGTCATTGCGTGTGGCCCCATGTTGGCGTGTGTGAGTGTACGTATGTGTGTGTGTGTGTGTGTGTGTGTCTGTTTGTGTGACACGCAAAGTTCAAAACATTAACAACAATGACAAACAACTCGGCAATAGCAGCTGCTTTTCCTGTTAGCCCATACAATTTCAATGCTGTTGTTGTGGGCGTGGCAGCAACACACCCACAGCCAGCTGATCAGCTTTATGTTTATGCATTAAAAGCGAGACAGAGAGAGAGCGAGAGAGAGAGAGTGAGTGAAATACGCCCATCACTAAGCAACAGTAATAGCAACAACAACAACAACAACAACAACAAGAAGAAGAGCAATCACCATAAGCCTGTCAGTGCATTGAGCTGCGAGCTTAACTCTGCCATTTCAACTCAACTCAAGCGAGCTTAACTCATCGCATAGCCAAAGTCAAAGTCAAACTTAGCACAGCTTTGCTTGCAGCCGCACTCTCTCGCCCTCGCTCTCACTCTCTCTTGCTATTATTAGCATAAACAGTTACAGTAAGAACAACAGCAACTAGAGCCTACACATTAAAGCAAATCTACTTAGCATTAAACCAATTCTACTTAGTTAAAGGGGGTAAGAAAGGACGATGATTCGCACAGCTTTTGTGAGCATTTTCATTAGAGCGCACAAAATGCGAAAGCCAAACTGATTAAGGCCTCAATTCAAAGACAACATTCAGCCAAGCCCCCCCTCACACTCGCACTCGCACTCATATGTAGCGGCGGCTATGTATGGATATGTAAGTGCACCAGAGCGAGACGACAGAACATAAGCAGAAAACACGCTCACTGCAATCTACCTGCTGCTCAAGCGAGAGTGAATGCGAATGGGAATGGGAAAGGGAAAGGGAATAGCACATGGGCATGGGAGTGTGAGTGCGAGTGCGAGTGAGACGAATGCGAGTGCGAGTGCGAGTGCGAGTGCGAGTGCTCGCATGTGTTAATATGCAGATTAGAGATGGGCGCAGGCAAATGCTTTTATCGCAGCCCTTTGGGCATCGGACTAAGCAAAGACGTGCTTGGACCTCAAATGCTGGCAGCAAAACGAAAGCAACAAAAACTGCAACAATTAGCAAGGCAACTATCGATAGAAGGAAAGATGTATAAATATGTATGCGATGTATATATTATATATAAATTTGTATATATTTATACATGTATATATATATATATATATATATATATATATATATATATATATATATATATATATATATATATATATATATATATATATATATATATATATATATATATATATATATATATATATATATATATATATACATGTATGTATATAAACAGCACACGACAGCCTTTTAGCTCTGCTTTGCGATAGCTGTCTTCGTGCGCTCGTGCACCGCACCCATCTCTAAGGCAGATGAACTGTAACAGTTAGAGAGACAAATAGAGGCGACGACAACGACGACGACGACGACGCCGGCAGAGTGTAGCGTGGAGGGAGGAGCATAAGCAAAGGCAAAGCTCAAGCATCAGCACAGAGGCACGTAACGGGATTTGCGGCGCTGTGAGTTGCTGGTGGATTTTATAAACAAATATTTGGATTTAACGGCGAAATGCGACGCGTGCGTCTATGCGAGCGCGCATTATGCTTAATTTAAAGAAAATTTCTTGTACGCCTAAGTACCGCACAGGCACACACTCGCTGCGTCTCGCTCGCTCCCACTGCATACGTATGTATGTATGTGTGGTGCGTGCGTAGCTTAGCATTTACTTAGTTACAGTTAAACTAGAGCTCGAAATAAATAAATAAATAAGAGCAGAAAACCGCACCCAAGTTGAGATTACTTATCTTTAGTTTTCCATTTAAATATGAAGAGCCAAGTGCCCGTTAGTGTGGCCGAGTGTGCGAGTGTGTGTGTGTGTGTGTGTGTGTTTGGTGTACTTTCATTTATTTGGCTGCTTTTGGTTTTCTTTCTACTTTTACTTTATGGTTTTTATTTTTCTACTTTTTTTAACGTTTTAGCGTTTTTTTCCACTTCTTTACACACAGAAATTCTTTACATACTTCGTCGTATTTTGTTTTTTTTTTAGATTTTTTTTTTGGGTGCCAAGCCTCCGTCAGCCTTCGGGCGGGGCCACGCCCAGCCCAGGCCACCCACAGAGCAGCGCACTTGTGCGCCTTTTTTTATGTGCGATTTAGTATTTTAGTATTTTCTGATTCTACCCCCAACGCACACACACACACACACATACATATATACATATACATATATATATATGTAAATATGTATATATGTGTATGGAGAGCTTAACGGTATATTCCGGTTTTATTTCCAAGTTAGTTGGGCTACCAAATAATTGAATTTAGAGAGAGAGCCTCAGCTGGACAAGAAAGCCAGATACACACACACACACACACACACATAGGCACATACCTACACACACACACACAGATAGAGGCTCCATGCGTGTGTCTATGTGATGACGTCAGTTTGCTTTGAAGTGCGTCAAAACAAGCAGCAGCCGCCTGCCGCCTGCCGCCTGCCAAGTGGGCGTGGCACACATACCGCCAAGAAGTTGGGCAGTGCCAAATGGGAAGCGGGGGGCGGGGGCGGGGCACTGGCTTGAAGCTTAGTTATGAGATTGTGGTTGATAAAAAGGATTAGGCGACCGGATTCTGATGCTGCTGTGGCTTCAATTGAGCCAATTATGATGACTGAATCAAATGTGGGAGTGTGTGAGTGTGTGTGTGTGAGTGTGTGTGTGAGTGTATGAGTGTGTGTGTCTATGTGTGAGTTGTATAATGCTCGACTCTAGTTTTCATTTTATTATCGTAGCATTACTGCTGGCATCGAAGCCCTGGTTCGATAAACAGAAGTTGACTCCAGCTGGGGTATGCACGACTGGCGAACTACCCAGCATGGTAGGGAGTCTCCTGTATATGAAGCATATGTGACTATCATTATGCATTAGACAGACAGCCCCGACTTGGGGCGAGGAAAGGGTATGTGAAGAGATGCATGGAAGTCATATATAACAAGGGTATATCTAAGGGTATTTGAAGGATCATATGGACAGAGCTGACGAAAGGAAGGGTGTAACGAAGGATATATGGAAAAGTATATAGAAGAATATATGGAAGGACATATGGAGGGATATGTGTAAGGATATATGGAAGGATATATGGAAGGATATGAGAAAGGATATATGGAAGGATGTGTGGAAAGGCATATTAAGGAATATATAGAAGGTTATGGTGAAGGACATGTGGAAGAGTATATGGAAGGGTATATTTAAGGATATATGGAAGGATATGTTAAAGGATATGTGAAAGGATACGAGGAAGAGTATATGGAAGGGTATATGAAAGGCTGTATGGAAGGGTATGGGGAAAGGCATATGGCAGAGTATATGGAAGGGTATATGGATGGGTAAACAAAAGTCTATATGAAAGGTTATAAGGAAGGATATATGGAGGGGGCATATGGGTATATATGGAGTCCAAGTTTACTTGCAAAGGAATGTGTTAGATTATACGTAAGGGTATATAAGAGTATGTGGTACCCTATCAAGCCCATGTAGGGTATATATGGCATGATTTGCTCTCAAATGCTTATGAAGAGTTGTGAGTGAGGGTATTGCTAAGCCTAGTTGTAAGCTATAGCTATAAGACTATCTAAGTTAGGGTATTTGTAGTCGAAACCCCCCCACTCGTTCCACTGCACCAAAAAAGTAGTTTTGCACGGGACACGTGTTATGCTGCCTGATTGAAATGCTTGAGATAATGATGGTAATGTATGACAGATCCACGAGCACACACACCATATGTACTATATATACTATAGATAGATATATGTACCCGATATGCATATATACACTTAGAGTTTTCAGCGAATTCTTGTTGAGTTTTAGTCAATTTCCAGCACACACACACACAAGTATATACTCTACCTCTCTCTCTCTCTCTCTCTCTCTGTCTCTCTCTCTCTCTCTCTCTGTCTTGCCATCTCTTTCTAATTTTGTGATTTGCGTGCATTTTTTGTAGCTCCGCAAGCCAGCGTCGACACTGTCAATTCCTGGCTCGATGAAAACACCTTCCATTGCGAACCGGGAACAGATCTCATCTGGATGCAACGAAGAAGCGGCCGAGGCTTTAGTGGGTATCCACTCCGATTACCCTAGGTATGAAATGTATGTATCCCGAGTTCCAACCGAAATGCCCGCACTATATATCATTGCTATAGACTCTTAGCCATCACATCAAATCGAGCGACCCCGTCCCCGCCCCCCAACCCCCTACTCCATATAACTTTCGACTAATTAGCTGTCAGCGCCAGCAGGGGCACATTATAAATGTCACACACACACACACACACACACACACATATAGAGGGGGAAACTAATCGGCAACAACTGTGCAAGTTAATATATAGAAAAAGTTTTTGCCAACTATCAAATCAAGTCCAATCGAAACGCCTGACGAGCATTCAATTTGTTTGCCATGTATTATAAAGTAACTGTAACTGGCTATGGAGTCTATACACAGACACACATACAGTACACACACACATATATATATATAGCTATATATATTGCCATGTGTCCAGAGCTGAATCTCTTTTGTTGCCTGCGCCAAGTGACATACATTTTTGGCAGCATTTTTGCATACCCTGTACGCAATTTCCATAGGCAAGTGGGGTAGCCTGTGGCGCTGGTTAGCATAGGAAACTATGGGAAACGAGAGCTGCCTTTATAGCAACTTTATATATTGAACTGAGAGAGAGAGAGCTAAAGAAGAAGTATTTTATAAGCAGATTTATATATAGAAAACCTATGTATATATGTTTAATTGTAACTAAATTTCGTCTCATTTATTATATAACTGTAGCTGTAGCTTGAAAATACAATTTATAGCTAGAGAATCGCTCAAGCCAATTTGCTTTTATAGCAACTTTTTATGGGTTCAGGCGGCAGCTCGTGGAGTTCTTTGGGCCTATGTTTGCTGATCGATATATTTATAGATATATATATGGGTGTACTATATATAAAGAGGGTATCTATAGGTCTCGCATGCAGCTCAAATCTGCTAGCTGCCTCCAGCTGCCTTGGAGGCAACTGAACAGAGTAGAGCTTAGAGCTGACAGCAATGCTTGGCCTGCTGAGATTTGCAATTTGCCAGGAATATGACTATATATATATATAGTAAAAGATAATGCGCTTAGTCTAGATCAGCTTTGGGGCCAGCAACTGCAAAGAAAGCTGCTTAAGACTGACCAAAGGCTAGAGCCATAACAGGAATAGGTATTACACGGCCTATCAAGCCCAGCTGCAATGTTAGCTATACCTCTCTCCCTCTCCCTCTCTCCCTCTCCCTGCCCCTTTATATGCTTGTACACAAATTGATGTGACAGAAATGCTCATGAGCTGGCAGCCAGCCTGTCATCCATTAGTCGAAGATTTATTAAGCAATGCCCCCTCATGGATGATAGATATAGGTATGGACAGATGTACACATATATATATATATATCTATATATAGATAGTTGAAAACATTGGCAAATCAGTCAATGTCTTGGGCAGGAAGTAGTTAGTTGGCTAGTTACGCGGGGAGGTCGATGTGGTGGGATGGTTTATCAATTAGCATTGAGTATACACGGCCCGCAATCGACATTGGTATTGGTATTTTGTTGTTGCAGGTATATGGAAGAGCGTGCGCTTACTGGCGGGAATACCTCCAGGAAGCCATCGACAAACTCGGCCAAACACAAACCGAATGTGGGCTATCGCCTGGGCAAGAGAAAAGCATTGTTCGAGAAGCGCAAACGCATCAGCGATTATGCCTTGGTCATGGGCATGTTCGGCATCATTGTGATGGTGATTGAAAACGAACTGAGCAGTGCCGGCGTCTACACAAAGGTGAGTGTTAATTAATGACAACCGACGAGTGACGACTGCTGAGTGACGACTGACGAATGGCGAGTGATGAATTATAGCTAGCGACTGGCTAATGAGCCGTGATGAATATAATAACTGAAATGGAATGAAATTAAATTTAATTGATTGACATGACAATTGCCAGAGGCGTGGCGGGAGCGAGAGAAAGAGTAGGGATGGAACACGTGCTCGAACGAGTGCTGCTTAGCGAGTGGAGTTAATCATTCACATTGATCAGGCAAAGGAGAGTCTTAAAGAGAGATACATAAGCGATAAGTGGAGTAGCTACTCGTTACTTCTTTAGTAAGCTGAGTGCAGCGAGTGGTATTAGCTACTCGTTACTTTTCTCTAATGTGAACTACGAGTAGAAGACGAATGGGTGGAGGAGCAGCTACTCGTTGCTGCTTACATATGAAAACCAGGGCAACGAGTACCGATTACTCGTTACTTTTTACATATGTGACTGAAGCGTAGAAGACGACAAGTGAGATATCTATGTATGCTCGGGCGACACAGCTACTCGTTGCTTATATAGCTTACTCGCTACTTTTACAATAATCGAGAGCCATTAAAACAACAAGTTGAAGAAGATATAGATATAGAAGCAAAGTCAATCAGTCAAGGATGCACAAGAGCTACTCGTCACTAGCTCGAACCAACGAGTACATTTTGGTTTTGGCTACTTACTCGTTATTGCTTACTTATACTTCAGCATCTGGAATAGGCGTTCAAAACTTAGAATGGCACTCGTTACTTAGTCAGTTACTTAGCAAGACAACGAGTAGTAGTAAAAGACTTCAATGGCCCGAGTAATTCATGAAGTCAAGCAATCTCGTTCGCTTGTCGAGCTGAGGAGTGAAGCGTCCACAACTCTACTCGTTGCTTTGACTGTGATGGAAATTGAAGTGCTTCCTTGTTGTTGTTTAGAGAAATGTTAGTAGAATCTATTTGGCTGAGACTTTTTAGTCATTTACTAACGAGCAGCTGAAATGTGTATATAACGAGTAACGAGTAACGAGTAATAATAACTGACGAGTATGTGCTGAGGTCTGAGCTGTTGAGCTGAAGAGTAGCGAGTAGCTGGGAAGTAACGAGTAGCTGGAGCGGAGATTCCTTGATGTAGCGAGTGCAGTTGGACTCTAGATGGACTACTCGTTACTCTTTACCAAACTCTCTACAGCGAACCTTTATCTATATATATATATATATATATGTATATATATCTAATCACTTCTAATTTTTTTTCATTTCGCAGGCATCGTTTTACTCGACAGCGTTAAAAACCTTAATATCTGTTTCGACTGTGATTCTTTTAGGACTTATAGTAGCTTACCATGCTTTGGAAGTGCAGGTGAGAGTGAGTGCAAATTGTATCTTCTCTTCCAGATGTTTATTGATGGTCGTCATCGTTATTGTTTAACGTTGCCATCGTTTTGCCCGCCCGCCTGCCCCCCGCCCGCCTGCCTGCCCGTCCCCAAAACCCCCAACCCCCAACCCTCCCCCACCTCGCTCACTGTTATGATCCCTCAATGTCCACTCATCAAATCCAACTCTAGCGCTACGGCCCAGGCCCCCTAGGGTTTTCCCGATTCCCAATGCTCCACACACCTCATTGCAGTTTGTTTGTTGTAAAGTTTGTGTGTTCTTTGTCTGTTATTTCTTCAATCTCTAAAGTAATTTGCCCGTAGCTCCAAAAAAAATACCAAAAATACCAAAAAATACCAAAAAAAAAGAGAATGCCAAAGAGTAAAAACAAGCGTGAAAAGAGAAAAGAAAACAGAGTCTTGCACTTTGCATTTAACGTAAACGTAATCGTAATCGTAGTCTCGTTATCGTTATCGTTATCGCCGACGCCAGCATGCATGCCAGCTGCCGTTACGGAGCGCAACTGTACCCAACACAAAGTGCAACACTTTGTTTATTGTTTTATCTACATATATAGTACATATATACATATATATACATATATGTGTACTATATGTATATTTCTTTATACGTTTTGAATGTCTTTTTGTTATATCTACTATCAAAATCCGTTCCGTTCATTCCACATATATATAGCGCATATATATGTATACTATATAGAGAGTGCGTTCGACGAACAATGATCCCTAGACTCTTAGAGACGCTGCTGCTCTCAGTTAACTAGAACAAACAGCAAGAAAACAATCCATCAATCAGACAAATCAATCAATCAATCAATCGTCAAGCATTCTTTGCTAGACACATGCCACATCAATCAAAGTCAGCTCCAATTTCTCTTCATTTGCATGTACACAGCACTCAGCTCAATCATCAGTCAATCAATCAATCACACTCAATCACTATCAATCTGAGAGTTCAGCCATACACATATATCTCCATACGCATGTTTAGCTCAATCAGTCAGCTCAATCATCAATCAATCAATCAATCACACCTAATCACTATCAATCTGAGAATTGATACGCATGTTTAGCTCAATCAGTCAGCTCAATCATCAGTCAATCAATCAATCACACTCAATCACTATCAATCTGAGAGTTGAGCCATACACATATATCTCCATACGCATGTTTAGCTCAATCAGTCAGCTCAATCATCAGTCAATCAATCAATCACACTCAATCACTATCAATCTGAGAGTTCAGCCATACACATATATCTCCATGCGCATGTTTAACTCAATCAGTCAGCTCAATCATCAATCAATCAGTCAGCTCAATCAATCAATCAATCAGTCAGCTCAATCAATCGATCAAACTCAGCTCTATCAACCATATGACCTATTGCATGTACAGCACTCAGCTCCGCTCAGTCAATCAATCAATCAGTCAATCAATCAATCAATCAACCCTCATTTCATCTCCTTCGACTCCCGCATTTGCCTTCCTTCATTTCTCGCTCGCTCTCCGTCTCCCCCTCTCTCTCTCTCTATATATATATATATATATATATATAGATATATATATATATACATATAATCGTATCACATCTAATCAAAATGTTCGCATGAGTAACGGTAATTGATACTACATAGAATACCCGAAAACCCAGAGCATGCAGGAACCACCTTAAGCATTTCGTTATTCCTTATTTTGTACAACATTCTTATATCTACATATATATATATATACATATATCTCTCTATATATATCTTAACTCTAGTTATTTTGCATCTCGAACATGTGTTTTTCTTTTCCAATACATTCGATCACTGAACATTGCACACAACTTACTCGTATATCCAATAATATCAACTGATAATTCATAATCAAATACAAACGAGCCCAGAGGAGAAGTCTCGCCAAATATCGATATATGCCAATACATATATATATATATATAAAATAAAATTAAGCAAATCGAGAATCCGTTGCGCTTTCGACTCAATGAGAAAGTCCTGTGATATATCCTGTGTTTCTTGCCGAAAATAGAAGATCAAGAAGAACCACCGCTCAATCTAGCCAATGTATACATATATATATATATAGTTCGGTATATATATATATATATATGTGTATACATTCGTGTATCTGAGCTAAATCATATAAACATCTTTCGTCCATGATTCAGATTCAGTTTCAGTTTCAGAATATATATGCATAACTTGAATGTTCAATCATCAGTCAATCAATCAACCAATCAGCCAGCTCTAATCAATATCAGCTCTATATATACATACATACATATGTATATATATATATATAGCTGAACATATCAGTCGTCTCTCATACTCTCGTTATCTTCATACTTTGTTATCGACTATATAAATCCGATTAAATGTTTAACTCCCCCCCTCCCGTTTTTCTTTAATGTTGATGTTTAAAGTAAAAATTTTAATATATGTAATTACCTTCCAATTATGCTTTGCAGAATTCAGTAAGTAATACTTATATAATATACATCATAAATATTTGTGAGTAATTCCTACATGCATAGTGTTATGTACCCCATACATACTATATATGGTTAACAGTACCAAACAAACAAACAAACAAACAAACAAACAAACAGCAACAGCAACAGCAACAACAGCAACAACAACAACATTCAACATAGAGTAGCTTGACAACAACAACAACAACAACAATACGCCACAGCCATAGATACATACATGTACCATGTACCATGTACCATGTACCATGTACCTCTGACTTGTATTTGTATACATAGTAAATGTACCTTGCTTCGTGTACCTAATACATAATGTACCCAATGCTTGTGTGAGCACATGCACCATGTACCCTAAACTTGCATTTCCTACATACATGTACCAAGTACCTAATGCTTGCCATCGTGTACATGTATTGCGTACCTTAGGCTTGTATATGTACATGTACCTAATACTTGCATATGTACCCACTACTCGTGTGTACCTAGTACTTGCATATGTAAATGTACCATTAGCCTAATACTAGTTTGAGTATATATACATATGTATGTACCACTCATAGTTGTATGTACATTATATGGTACTTAGGTACATGTATTTGTATAAATGACACTTAGGTACATTTGGTATATGTGTACATGTACCATGTACCTAATGCGTGCATAGGTATACATGATCTGTGTACCTAATACTTGATTATGTACATGTACTATGTACCTAATACTTGATTATGTACATGTACCATGTACCTAATACTTGATAATGTACTTGTACTATGTACCTAATTCTTGATTATGTACATGTACTATGTACCTAATACACACGTACTATGTACCTAATACACATGTACCATGTACCTAAACTTGATTATGTACATGTACTATGTACCTAATACTTGATGATGTACATGTACTATGTACCTAATACTTGATTATGTACATGTACTATGTACCTAATACTTGATTATGTACATGTACCATGTACCTAATACTTGATAATGTACTTGTACTATGTACCTAATTCTTGATTATGTACATGTACTATGTACCTAATACACACGTACTATGTACCTAATACGCATGTACCATGTACCTAATACTTGATTATGTACATGAACTATGTACCTAATACTTGATGATGTACATGTACTATGTACCTAATAAATACTTGACCTTGTACCAAATACTTGTACCAACAAAAAGAATACGAAAGTCGCAGTGAAAATTAGAAAATCCGTTTAAATGTCTAGTATGTAGACAAGTGCATTACTATAATGCCAGATATCGATGTTCAAATTAGATCGCTTCAAATAGTTTCCAATTAGCTGATCAAAGAGAATCAAGAAACTGATCCGTATGCGAGTGTGTGTGCGAGTGTGTGTGCGAGTGTGTGTGTGAGCGTGAAGAGCTTAAGGAAGGAAAACCAATATTCCAAAATAATATTAATAATATATACATATAAAATATACATATAACAACAACAGCCAATGCATACGAATGCGCCTTTCCATAATTTCGCTCTCTTTCTCTCTCTCTCTCTCTCTGCCATTTCATTGCACTCGCAAGATGCCATTGGTCAAGCGCAGCTTCAGGCAAACGATGCTCATATAGCTAGCTCGCTCTAACACATGGCAATGGCCGCTGCAGCTCTTTGACTCGCGCACGCACACACACACACACACACACATACAGAAAGGCATACAGCTGATCAAGCAGCACCGACTACAACAACAACAACAACAATAACAAAACCAAACAGCAATAACAGAAAAAACAAAAAAAAAAACCGTTGCTTAGTTCTGCACCAGAAGCAATCAACCAATCACCGATCTCACCAATCGCATTTGCGGGGCCTTTTGTGTAGTGCTAGTCCACAACTGCAAAACTGCATATAGTATGTATGTATGTATATGTATGTATATCTATGTATGTATGTACAACAAAAAGGGGAAAACATGACACACACACACAGACACACACACACACATACATATGAGCATTCTCATTGCTAAGTCGATTCCATTTTGAAATCACCAAGATTCGAACGGTGCTTCGATTTGCCAAAGAATATAAAAAACACAAAGCAATTCACAGGACTTTGTCAGAGCCTAGAGAGAGGGAGAGAGAGAGGGAGAGAGTGCGTGTGTGTGTGTGTGTGCCTGGTTTAAAGTCTAGCTTAAATCTGTTATAGTTCAGTTCTTTAATCGGCTTAACTTGCGAATGACTCATATATACTAAATATACTATCGTAGCTATCGCAACTATCGCAACTATCGTATCTACGTAACACACGGCCACGGCCACAGTCAATACTCGAACAGCAACAGCAACAACAACAACTACTCGATAATACTCCATAATACTCAATAGCAAACAGCTAAGTGTCTGCCACGCCCACTACCTAGCCGCCGCCGCCTTTTAGCCCCGCCCCCCCCGTAAAACCCTCACGCAACATTCACACCATGTGATTTGTTTATCCAAAATGTGTGTGTGTGTGTGTGTAGAGTGTAGTGTAGTGTAGTGTAGTGTAGTGTAGTGTAGTGTAGTGTGGTGTGGTGTGGTGTGGTGTAGTGTGGTGTAGTGTAGTGTAGTGTAGTGTGGTGTGGTGTGGTGTGGTGTGGTGTGGTGTGGTGTGGTGTGGTGTGGTGTGGTGTGGTGTGGTGTGGTGTGCTGTGGTGTAGTGTAGTGTAGTGTAGTGTAGTGTGGTGTAGTGTAGTCTGGTGTACTAGATGCTCCAGCTCGCTTTTAAGTGTTCGATCCGCCTCACTGCTATAATTAACTAAGTCTAACTATATATATATATATATATATATATATATATATATATATATATATATATATATATATATATATATAATATAGTTAGACTATAATCCATATACGATCTATATGTATGTGAAAACTCGACTAGAAATCGCGTGAAAATCAACCAATTACTTGACCCCGATCCGAATCGCTATCAAGATTGATCCATGCTCGCTGATCTGAAGTACTCCAACTATAACCAATCTTACCTCTAGCTCGATATATGATATATGATATATAAAATCAGTAGATACTATATATATATATACATAAGTTCTCGAGATAATTGGATAATCAAGTAAATTGAGCTGTACCAGGGTCTCCTCTATATCTAGTATCTAGGTAATACCCTCCTCACCCATATCGGCTATGGTAAATGGTACCGATATGTCCCTATTACTATGATAAACTTGTAAACTGGAAATTTTGCCTAAAACAGGAACTGAACTGTACCAAGGGCTGAAGAGTTTTCCACTACTCATTGTACCATTGATTTAATTTGGACTTAGAATACAGATTGTACCAATTATAAGGATTCTGTAATGTACCAAAGAATTAAATAGGCAAATTGTAAGGTACCAAATATGTAAATTGTACTAAAAAGTCATTTTTGTTTAAGTTTTGCATTGTACCAGAGGTTTTCTCGCTTTGTACCAAAAGGTATGCTAAGAATTTGAGCTGTGTAGTGTACCTAAGGCATATAAGAATATAACAGTGTACCTAAGACTCGTCAGCTTTGAATTCTGCAATGTACCAAAGGTGTTTAAGCTTCAAATCTGGCACTGTACCAACAACAGTGTACCTAAGCTGCTTAAGTTTTGGCTCTTTTAATGTACCAAAGATCGCAATGATCGCAACTGCATTGTACCTAGGTGTGTGTTCCGTGCTGTCCTTCCGCTTTATACCAAAGGTCGCCCTGCATTGTTCAGTTAAGCTCACCACTTGCAAGTCTGGTCACACTCGCGCTAAGCGCCCTCTAGCGAACTAAATTAGTTGACGCTCGTGGTACGAGTGGGCTTCAGGAAACTATTTGCGTATTGGCAGCCAAACACTTGACCTAATCGATGGCTCCCCTAAGAGACGAAGGGAGGGGGAGGGAGAAGGAGAGGGAAAGAGAGGGAGAGGGGAAGAGGGAGTGAGAAAAAATATGTTTAATTATAATGAAAGCGATTTGGCTTAGCTGAAGAGCTCGAGTGCAGTTGCAATCGATTGAGTGAAATCAAGAGACTCTCATCAGAGGCGAGTTGAGTGCCAAAGCGAACGATTTGGCTTAATTCAAGATTGATTCGAGCCAATTAAAAAGAAACAAGGTAAAAGCAAAAGAAACAAGAAACAAGAAAAAAGAAAACGGGAAAAGAATCAAATTAAACAAAAACAAAAGAATAATAATAATGTGCTAACAACACGAGAACACGCACGTCGCCCACCTTTAAGCAGTAAGTACTTTGCACATGCACACGCACCCACACACACACACACACATACACCTGCACACCTGCACACACACACGGCTTGTGTTAGCTAAGCACAAGTAGGCAACAGCAGCACGACCGAGGAAGCCAATCGGAGCAGCAGCAGCTAGCAGATTCTATAGTCTATCGTTATCGTTATCGTTATCGTTATCGTTATCGATCAGCAGACAGCAGGTACTGCAAGCCCAATTGTTGCCGTCAGCATTATAGAGAGACAGACAGTAGACAGCTACCACATTATCGATAACAAACAGCTATCGAGCTTATCGTTGTGGTTATCGATAACACGCGGCTAGCAGCCTATGCACACTCTGTTATCATTATCGTTATCATTAGTGGACAGCTTAGGTTTATCAAAAGATTTTATTATCATTATAATCGATATCGATTACCAATCTTTATCGTTATCGTTATCGTTAAATATAAAAAAACAGAGAACAGTTACAAGATTTTAGAACCCATTGTCAAAGTTATCGTCAACAGGAAGCCAACAGCAAGTAATAAATGTTATCGATAACTATCGTTTAGCCACTAACAGGCTTCACGCGCACTATTGTTATCGTTATGAACAATAGCTAGCTAGATTTAGATTATGATAAACATTTGTATGGCAGTTATCGATAACAAGAGGGTCGCAGCACTTGCGAACGCTGTCGTTAGCGTTATCGATAACAATCAGCTAGCGGCGCTAACAGGTACAACACACACACACACATTTTTGTTATCGTTACAGTTACAGATAGATGTAGTATACACTTGTGTTATCGTTATCGTTATCGATTAGAGTCGAGTCAAAGAGCAGGTCTCGCTTACAACGCCCCATCGCTCGCTTGCAATGCAACAAACTGCACCACGCACACACACTGTCTCTATCTCTCTCTCTCTCTCACACACACACACACACACAGACACACTTAGCCATAGACATGCCTATATATACCAATACCAATACATGTACACCTCATAGACGTCGTAATTTGTCAATTAATTCCATTGCTCGTATTTTTGGGTGTTTTTTCATTTTGTTTAGTCGCAAATAAACAAATCAATAAAATTCCAATTATAATTAATAATTAATTTCTATTCTCTTTCTCTCTCCCTCTCTCTCTGTTTCTCTCTCTTTCTGTCTGCTGCGCCAAATGGAAAAACTGATTAAATATATCTAATGAAACTCCATATATATATACAAATCTGTGTCTCTCTCTGTGTGTGTGTGCGTGTGTGTGTGTGTATTACAGTTATTCATGATAGATAACTGCGCCGACGATTGGAGGATCGCAATGACATGGCAACGAATTAGTCAAATAGGGTTAGAACTTTTTATATGCGCTATACATCCAATTCCTGGCGAATACTATTTCCAGTGGACGACGAAATTGGCCAATAAAAACAAAACAATTGGCACCGAAATGGTGCCCTACGACGTAGCTTTATCACTACCTATGTTCCTTCGATTATACTTAATCTGCCGTGTCATGCTGCTACACTCAAAGCTATTCACAGACGCATCATCACGGAGCATCGGCGCTCTCAATAGGATTAATTTTAACACAAGGTAAGTCACCATCGCCATCGCCATCGCCAT
The DNA here is from genome assembly GCA_961210405.1 of Drosophila mercatorum. Lineage (NCBI taxonomy): Eukaryota > Metazoa > Arthropoda > Insecta > Diptera > Drosophilidae > Drosophila > Drosophila mercatorum. The sequence goes on along the minus strand of CAUIUS010000001.1, from coordinate 20,451,562 downwards.
CGGCATCGCCATCAATCGCAATCGATGCCAATTAGCTCCATGCAGAGAGAAGCTTTAGGCGAAGCCATCGAGTGCCGTTTGGCTTTGCTGCCTTCTTTTCTTGCCCATTTAACTGAGAGGTGAAAATCCAGTTGGATCTGATGCAAAGCTGCATTAACTTCTCTCTTAGCTACTCTCATGCTGTGCTGCGAGCAGCAAAAGATAAGCGAAAGCTGCCCTTACTTCTCTCTTTTGCTTCGACTGCAGTTCTATAGGTTTTCCAGCTGCCGGGAGAAGCAAGCTTGATGATAAGTTGATTTAACTTCTCTCTTTTGCTTCTCCTGCATCACTGTAAGTTTTCCAGCTGCCGGGAGAAGCAAGTGATAAGCGAAAGTTTAGGCAAAGGACTTATAGAGCTAGTTGAGCTTCTCTCCTTGCTTCTCTCTGTATCTCTCTGATCGCCGGGAGAAGCAAGTGATAAGCGAAACTGTGAATAAAGCTACTCTAGCTTCTCTCACTGCTCTTTATACGACTAAGGGGATACCCTGAGCTCATGGAAAATGGGAAATCAGGGTATTATGATTGTGTTGAAGTGCATGTAACAGGCAGAGGGAGGCGTAACGGACCCCGTAAAGTATATATATTCCTGATCAGGGAGACAAGCCGAGTCGATAAAGCACTGCCCGTCTATCCGTCCGTCCGTATGTATAAGCCCGTCGAGCTAGTTTTACTTCTCTCTTTGCGTCGCCCAGGTTTTTCATGGATTATCCGGATGTAGTCTATAATAAGCGAAAATTTAGATATATATACATATATGCAAATATACTCTCTAAAGGATAAGCAAAAGTTTGGATAAACCAGTTTTATAGCTGCTTTAGCTTCTCACTTTTCTTCTCCTGTAAAAACAGTTGAAGGGAAGGCAGAGAATGGGGGGTAGAGACCGAGAGAGAGGGAGAGAGAGAGAGAGAACTGGAAGTCGTGCATCTAGAGTTGCTCTCCCTTTCTCTCTGTCTGCTTCTCTCTTTCTCTCTCTCTATTCTTCTCTCTAACTACTTCATTCAATGTCAAGAAGTTAGTTCAAGAATCAAAGTTAATATTGAAGTAGCAAAATATTGTTATATAGAAATCTTGAATCTATCTTGCATCTAGCCCCATACTATCCCTATATATATATATATAGTAACTTCTTCTCTTCTGCCGCCTTTAGATTTGTTTTAAAAACACTTATGACAATATGCCCGGGAACGGTTCTATTGGTCTTTATGGTCTCCCTGTGGATCATCGCATCGTGGACGCTGCGGCAGTGCGAAAGGTAATGCAATTAACTATATACCTAAAAAAAAAAGACTTAATTTTTATTAAAAAAAAAAAAGAAGAAGAAAAAAGAAAAGAAAAATAATATATAATAGTTATGTTTACGTAGTTATTTACAATGTTGTTTCCGTTGTTTGATACTTGATTTTTTTACTCAACTTTCACGATTTTTTATTGTTTTTTTTTCTATTATTTTTATTTTATTTTTTTATTTATTTTGTTCTTTCAATTTCATACTTTTTCTAAGTTTTCTTTTGGAAGCCCGATTTAATGTATGCCACTAATACCTTGACATAGCTATATACATACATATATACATACGTACATGTGTGTGTGTATGTGTGCGTGTGTGTGTGTGTGTATATATGTGTGTATGTGTACATATATACTACTATATGCCTAACCCAAACATACTTTATACATGTACATAACTGTATGTGCTCAGCATTACGTAATGTCTTCAACTTTCCAATCAAAAACAAAAACAAAATAACTGTACTATCCCAGCCATGAGGCATACGAAATCAGAGATTTTCAATAGAGACCCAACTAAAGCAGAAACTCCCGCAAGTACTTTTGTAACTGTATCTTTTTTAAGTGAGCGAAATGAATTGCTCAAAAGTTTTTTTCTTTCTTTCTTTCTTTCTTTCTTTCTTTTTTTCTTATTTGCAACTTGCATTCCAAATGGGGCTTAAGCACAGCACGCACACACACACACACAGAGACAGACAGACAGACACACGCACACAGACAGAGGCAGAGACACAGCGAGCAGCTGCAGCCAGCAGCCAATACGTGTTTTGTATCTTCTTTCGTTAACTTTTGCAGCTGTGTCTCGCCCTCTCTCTCTCTCTCTCTCTTAATACAATCCACTGCCATTCACACACACACACACAGAGTGCTCATGTCACGTGCCGAAATATAATTTCTGCATGCAGCTCAATTTTATTTACATTTTATACATAATTCCAGCTGATGCGAATTGCTCTCTCTCTCCCTCTCTGTCTCTCTCTCTCTGTCTGTCTCGCTCTAACTTGTTTTTATTTTGAATGATATTCCATTGGCGATTGCATTTAGCTGTTTGTCTGTGTGCGTGCGTGCGTGCGTGAGTAGCTATAGCTGTCCCGCTCACACCAGCTAAGCCAGTAGGCAGCGAAAGGCAACAAAGAAAACGATTTAAATAAAATATTCCCTACGATTCTGCTCGTGCTCAATTTGTAGTCCATTTAGCTAAATTAGATGTATTTACATATTATCATAAATTATATAAAGTATTTTCTTTTTTTTTTGCTGCCTTGCGTAGTTATATTATATATATACATATATATCTACTTCGTATGCTTAGCTTTAACAAAACACACATCTGTCTCTGTCTCTCTCTCTCTCTCTCTGTCTCTCTCTCTCTCTCTCTCGTACTTCTACTCTTACTCTATCTTCTGCTGTCTATCGATAACACTTCGTTGCACATATCACTTTCGATAATTGAGAGTTTTTGTTGCTTGCCATGCACTTTGCAGTGTGACCATATCTGCCCAGTTTAGTTTTCGACTTTTTACTTTTACATTCTTTCTGTGTGTTCAATATTTATTTAACAATTCATTTGTTTTTTTCTTAGGCTATTGTGCAGGTGTGTGTGCGTGTTGTGTGTTGTGTGTTGGTGTGCGTGTGTGTTGTTGTGTTGTGTGTTGTATTTGTATTTAGTACAGCTGTGTAACAGAGAGTTGAACTCTTGAACTCGTACATTGTATTTATTAAGCTTCCAATATATGGATTGAACTAACGCCTGCATTGCTCTAGAAATCGTATATCGTATGCATAACAAGTAACTATATTTACTATATATATTTACATACTACAACTACAACAAACATATAAACAAATCTACATATATAAAAAAAACATACATATTGAATTCAATTGAAGTGAAGAGGAACCTGCAATCAGTGTAACCGAATGTGACTGCAAAACGTACGAACTCACACATACACAGAGAGAGAGACTCGCATACGTATGCAATAACTGGAGTTTGCCTTGCCGACAACGACTACACGTGCTATGCTTGCTGCTGCTTGTTGTTGTTGCTGTTCTCGCTGCCTGCTGCTTGTTGTTGTTGTTGTTGGCGCTTGGCTGTGCATAAATATAATTCATAAATAAGCCGCAACATTTACAGCGACAGCAGCAGCGACAGCGACAGGGGCAGCGACAGCCGCAGCTTTAGACACACAGCGCTGAGCGTTTAACCGTTATATATTTGTATTCTTTTTTGTGCTGCGTAGGCTTATTTGTTTTTGCCAGCGACAGCGACGGCAACGGTGACGGCGACTGCGACTCCTTCGACTTGGCCACTATGCGACTTTGCTTTCCCGTTACTTGTGTCGTTTACATTTTTGTTGTTTATCTCTTTTTGTTTTTGTTTTTGTTTTTGTTGGCTTTTTTGCTTATTTCTGTGCGTTCTTTTTTCCCCGGTTATCTTGTTTTCATTCCGTTATTCGGTTTTGTTTTTTGGCCTACGACCTTTGGCTAAGCCCTCATGACGCGGCAAATGCTACTCGTGTTCACATCCTCACCCCCACCCCCTCTCCTCTCTCTCTCTCTCTCTCTCTCTCTCTCTCGCTGCTCATCAGTTTTATAATGAAATGCCATCGCTAATGCGTGTCCTTCTATGACGTTCTTTCAATACTTTCCCACGAACTGTGTATCGGTTACACTTTTCCCTTTTCACTTTCGTTTCTTTTTCTTTTTTTCTCGATTTTTTCTTGTTTTTCCATTTCTTTTTTGTTTTTCTTCTTCTTTTCCTTGAGTTGTTTGTGTAACGTAAGCGATGATTATCATCTTTCTATCGATACAACACAGAAGTAGACACACGTGCGCAGATATATATACTATATATATGTATATATTTGGGTTAAAAGATAAACTATGCGAATTCCATTTAGGGAAGAACTACAACAACAGCAACAACAACAACAAACTCATTTCGTATACAATTTGTGCTATTTGGTGTATTCCTTACTATATATATATATATATATCTATATATAAGAACTGATTGATATATTGATGTCCATTTATACATAATACTTGGTTCCTATATACTACCACTACCACTACTACTACCCAATATACCCCACAAACTAAACGTTTGCATTTTCCCAACTTTTCCTTTACATTTTCTTAGATTAAAGATTGCCCATTTAATTATCATAATATCTAAATGTTGTCCTTTTTCCTTTTCCGTTTTACTTTCATTTTCATTTATATCTTTTTACTGTAGTAGGTTTTTGGCTAACCGAATTTGAAATTCCATTTCTTAACATACATGAATACATAACTGTTTCCTATAAACAAAGAAGTTGAGTTTGAAAAGTCCAGATAGCAGAGGAGATCTCCAATATATACATAGTTCAAGCTGTACAATGTGAGATGAGACATCCTCTTGGTATCTGAAGAACCAATTAGAACTAGCGATTAGAGTGTATATAGATTACATTCGAGATATATCGATATATCGATAGGTAATGCTCTTATGCATCTAGTATTGCTTTATGCCACAGCCAGCCATATACCCATCAGCTATGTCAATTGATATAGACATATCGCTCAGCTGATGTCATCGATATATACATGATATAGCATATAGTGCAGTGGGATCAGACCCTGCTAACATCGATATACAGTGGATATATCGATGAGCGAAATGCTGCCGTTTACACGATCGATATACATACCACTGTTGCTATCGATATATCTATATCTATGATATCGATCAGTAAACAGAACAGAATATACTAGTAAAATATATCGTAAAGCTAAAGCTGGACACTTTTTGCAACATCGCTGCACAAATATCAATATTAGACCATATATCGATATATCGATAACATTCATAGTATGCATTATCAGCGCTTTAGTCAGCAAATCCCATAACTTGGCTCGTTTCATTTTGTTCTTGTAAATAGAAAACGTGTTTCCCCCAGCTTAGCCATGTATGCATATGCAGTTATCGAAATTGAAATCAGATTCAACCAATGTGTGCGTGTGTGTGTGTGTGTGTGTGTGTGTGTGTGGCATTATATATATGTATATATATGTATGAGCTGAAAGCAAGCGCTGAGAGGCTGACTGGCATGCGTTTTATTAAAGCCACAGCGATAACGATAGCGATAACGATACCAATTATGCAGAAGACAGAGAGACAGCGACAGCGACAGCGACAGCGGCAGAGAGCTTAACGAGCTGCTCGAGGCAAAGTGTTCGTTCGCTCAGTTTGTTTCCCTTTTGTTTGTCTTAAGGGCCATCAAAGGGACATTTTGACATTTGCTTGCCACAGCACACACACACACGTTTTACAACACTGCACACACACTGATAGAGAGAGAGAGAGAGAGAGAGATGTACTTAAGCAGAGCCAAGCACAGCTTCCGCTGCATAGTTGGCTCATCATTTCATGTTTGCTCGTCAGCTGCTGCTGCAGCTCGGCTTCATTAGTTTGCTCACATGAGCTAGCCACGCCCACGCCCATCGCCCACCGCCCCTCGAGCTGGGCCCTTCAGCTGTAATTGCCGTCGACAGCATTTAGCAGTTATGTGCAGGCTCAGCTGCAGTTGCAGGTAGCTAAATTTTTGCTCTTAACTTTAGTTGGTTGAGGTTAACGGCGCGCGCGCGCGCGTGTGTGTGTGTGTGTGTGTGTGTGTGTGTGTGCGAGGCATTAGTCTTGATCTAATTGAAGCCATTAGCCTCCTGCAGGACACACATGCTGCATCTGCGCTATCTCTCTGCCCGTCTTCCTCTCTCCCTCTCTCTCTCTCTCTCTCTCTGTTAATCCAATCAGTTAAGTCAATCAATTTAACAGGCAGTTTGTCAGTCACTTTGCCAGCTGGTTAGCTGGTGTGTGTGTGTGGCATTAATTAGGAGCATTACTTACGGACCGACTCAAGCTCCCTCTCTCTCTCTCTCTCTCTCTCTCTCTCTCTCTGTTGATTAATCCTGTTACTTCTTAACAGCTGTTAGCCAGGCAATCTATCAATTTAGCAGGCAGTTTGTCAGTTACTTTGCCAGCTGGTTGGCTTTTATGTCCCTCTCTCTCTCTCGCTCTGTCTCAGCTCTTTGCTTAGTCCATCAATTAATTTAACTTGCAGTTTATCAGTCACTTTACCAGCTGGTTAGCTTATAGCTAACATCCAGTTCAAGCTTCTATGAGACTCTCATTCTCTCTTTTTTTCTCTCCCCTTGTTAGCTCTTAACAGTTAGTCAATTTATCAGTCAGTTTAACAGGCAGTTTGTCAGTCACTTTTGCCTGAACACACACACATGTATACACACACACACACACACATACGATATGAAGTCAGGTCTCTCTCCATTCATAATGCATTCGTTCAGCTTGTGCCTTCAGCTTAAGCCTTATGAAGAGTCTATAAAAACTTAACCTAACTTAACTACTTGCTTAACCCTAATGATAATCAATCGTGTCATTGTATATTTTATAATTATATATATATACATATACACATATATATACGTATATATTCCCCTCGGTTATCCTATTCTGTTCCAAACGTGATTCCTTCTATTGACTCTACGCTCTATCTACTCTATCTCTCTCTCGCTCTCTCTCTCTAAATATATATATATATATATATATATATGTATTCGTTCGTTCTATGTTCGTTTATCCTTTTTGTGTTTTCATATTTGTTCTCTTCATTCGTATCTATTGATTTGATAATTATATATGTATTATATATATAGTTTATGATTCTTTGTTCGATTTGTCTAATACTTAATTATTATACAACAACTACAAAAATGGAAAAAACAACAACAACAAAAGAAATTTAATATATTTGTACTATTCGTTATTTGTTTGTTTGTTTTTTTCTTTCTTTTCGATAATGAAAAATACCAAACCAACAAAAAAAAATACCCAAAAAAAAATACCAAAAAGAAAACAAAATGTTCACATAATTTCACATCTGTTTATTTGTTTACTCCACTTCTCACCCTACTTCTGTATCCACAAATTGCAAAATGAAAATTCAATCTGAAAACCAAAAAAAAATAAAAAAATATTAAAAAAATACGCATACGCATCCGAAATACCGAATACTGAATATACCGATACCGATACTGATACCGATACATATATATCTTTATATATATATATGTGTGAAATATGATATACTCGCAATGCCGAATACCATTAAAAAAATACTAAAAATAAACCAAAATTTGCATATATATCGATAAATATGTACATGGCTATATATATATACCTCTCTATATCTATATATATGTATATATGTGTGTATATATATGCATATATGTTTGCTATCAACTGAACTCTGCACTCTGATACCGATAACGATAACGATAAAATCGTATTGACAACTGAAACCGATAACATTAACGATTGTTATCGATAAATCGATCCAAACAATGCAAACTTGATCCAATGTATTGCACACATCACATGCCGTATCGCATATCGAATATCGCCTATCGAATGTTGACTATCGAATATCGATATACATGTCCCAACCGAAGGTTCCACGATGAGGAGCACGCGAATTTGCTAAACACCATGTGGCTCACGGCCATCACATTTCTGTGTGTCGGCTATGGCGACATTGTGCCAAACACATACTGTGGACGGGGCATAACGCTCACCTGCGGCATGGTGGTAAGTATACCAACTAGAAAAACAAACAAACAAAAAAATACCAACAACAAAAAATACCAACAAAAATACCAACAAAAATACCAAAAAATACCCAAAAAATATAAGTAAATAAAACAAAGCAAATATATAACAACGTCAAGAACAGAGTAAAAGAAACCAGAACAAATCAACAGAACAGACAACCAACAACAACAGTTAACAGTTAACAGTACAGACAATGTTAATAACATATGTTACACAACATGCATACGATATAGAGCTAAAGGCAAGCACACACAGATAGAGTATGTGTGTGTGTGTGTGCAGTTAGCTGATTAGCTTGAACTTCTTCTTCTTCTTCTACAACAACAACTACAACAACAACAACTACAACAACAACAACTTATAATCCTGCTACGACTCGAGCAACTTCTGCCTCTGGCGGCAGCTGCTGCTTCCTTCACTTTGCCAGGGCAATGCGCGCGCGTTTAGTTCATTCCATAAATCTCAATATTTTGAGAGCAGACAAGTTTCTGTTAAATATCATCAAAAAAAACAACAACAACAACAAAATAAAGAAAACACACACAAAAACCACCCAACCACAAAGCCACCCAAACAGCAACAACAACAGCAACAATTCATGCATAAATCGTATTTTTTGTGTGTTTCCTTACCCCCAACTACATGTTCATCTGCATTACTTCTACACACATATATATATATATATATATAATCGTACATACACTATACATATATAGTATATATATATACATATACATATATACTCTTAAGCACACACACATGCACACACTCACACACACACACTTATAAGTATATATTCATATGTATAATCTGCATATGTCTTTTAACACTATTTTGCTCTAGCTCTGATTGTCTCTCTCTCTCTCTCTCTCTCTCTCTCTCTCTCTCTGTGTGTGTGTTTGTGTGTGCCTGGCAAACTTTTGTTTTGTGTTTCCGTTACCACAAACAGGCAACAAATCCTTGTTGACAGCTCCTGCTATACACACATGGTATATATACTATATATATACTATATTCCTACAGCTGTGTACATATGTATATATCTCTCTCTGTCTCTCTATGTGTGTGTGCGTGTGTGTTGTGGGCAAAACTGTGTTCAATTTTAAGTCACCTACAAAAAATATGTTGTGCACTCTCTCTACACTCCACTCTCTCTCTCTCTCTCTCTCTGTCTCAAAATCAAAAAATTTGTTGAAAATTCTTCAAATTGTCACACGGTTTACGTCGCTGTCCTTTCTGTCTCTCTCTCTCTCTCTCTCTCTCTCTCTCTCAGTTTATATATATATATATAATATATATATATATATTTTTATGCCTGTCATCAGTTCGAGTTCCACTAACTATCAGTTGCTACTACTATATGATTAAAACTAGTTTATTTTCAGCCGCTTTTCGTTTTTTAGTATTTTCTTTGAGCCTAACTTTTATTGTTTCGTTTTCGTTTTTGTTTCGTTTTTGTTTCGTTTTCGTTTCGTTTTTCTCTTTGTTCAGTGAGTAAACAATAATATTTACGACTCTTGATTTAAACATATTCTTAAATACTTATTATGTGTTCGTTTTTGTGTATATTAAGCCAAAACAATACGATATTTTTCTCTATCTCTCTTTCCCTTTCATTTAATACTGAATAATACGCTCTGCGCGCTCGTATACCCGTTCCAAAAAAAATTATATATATATATATATAAAAAAAAATACAAACAAACAAAAAATACCGTATTTTATGCCCCTGACTGCGTTTTACAAATTACATACCGAAAAAATACTGCAAAAATATACCGAAAAAATACTGCAAAAATACCGAAAAAATCTAAATGAAATATGTCGAAAATATATATATATTATCACATATATATATATATATATATGTATGTATGTACTTAAAATGGATACTATAATGCAAATGCAGATTTCATGACGAAGAACATGCGAATCTCTTAAATGCAATGTGGCTGATAGCGATAACATTTTTGAGTGTTGGTTTCGGTGATATTGTTCCGAATACGTACTGTGGACGTGGTATCGCTGTCAGTACAGGAATAATGGTGAGTTTTTAATCTACAACTAAAAAAAAAATACCAAAAAAATACCAAAAAAAATACATATTTTTTAGTAAAAAAAAAAAGGAACTGTCCAACAACTGCACACACATCAAATTAGCAATTAAAATTAACTGTCTCTAATCGAATATCCCGCTCATTTCGTTTATCGATAACTGGGCTTATCGATTAATTCATATGTAAATAATGACATCCTACAACAACAACTATGAAAAAAAATACCTAACTCACTAAAAACAACAACAACAACAAAATTAGTCAGCAATGTTAAACCTCAACCCAAACTCCGCCACGCCCCGCCCTCTAGCTTAGTCTTACTAATTAAGTACTTCCATCATGTACTTTTGTCATACACATACAAACATACATACATACATACATATATACATACATAAATACATATCGATAACCACACATCTGAGCATCTGTAGAGCCGATAACCGAGAGGACCACGAGCTGTACCAGAACTCACGCTTTTCACTCATTCCTGGATCTGGCTGGCAATACGAATAATAGTATGCATGCGTGTGCTATTGTTATTCAACACTTATCGTTATCGATATGCTATCAAAAACGGGGCCGTTACACCTAACTCTAACTCCCTACCCGCTCTCTCTCTCTCTCTCTCTCTCTCTTTGTAATACAAATTAATTTCTTGGCTCTATCCTTAACTCTATCTTATCTAGCTTGCTCGCTCTCTCTCTCTCTCTCTCTCTCTCTCTCTCTCTCTGTCTCTCTCTCTCTGTCTCTCTCTCTCTCTCTCTCTCTCTCTCTCTGCATATTGATCATGTCGTAGTCTTTGAAATTGAAATTGTCATACAAAACAAATACCTTAAAAAAGTAACAAACAAAAAAAATACTAAAAACTCTCTAAAAACCTTTGTTTTCTCTAGACTCTTTTGTTACGTATGTGTGTATCTAAAATACTAAAAAGAAACAAAGCTCTAACTGTTGTATTACATATAGACAGCCTTGAGAACGTATTCTGCTTCCGATTTATATACATATATATATATATAGACATATAGATATATGTCCATATATATTCCCAACTAACTTGCGACAGCCACATTCGAAAACATTGCACTCAGTCAGTCATTTCATCCAATCCAATCTAACTGCTCTCCTGCATTCTCATCTCTTCGCATTTCTCGCTCATTTTTGTGTGATTCAAAGAATTCGAAATACCAAAAAAAAAATACGCATAGGCAGAGGCGACAGCAATACGAAAAATATGAAAACAAATAAATACCAAACAAAATTATTGAGAAGCAACATAAGTTCTGGACTCAAAACAAATCATTTCAATGTCTAATCCAAGACAATTAACTGGCATTCAAAAAAAAATACCAAAACGAAAACCGAAAGAAAACACTTTACTAAACGACTGATTCAATCATGATTGATGGCCCGCTGCCCAAGCGAAATCTGGATGCAATATAGAAGCCGATTCGCTCTCTACTTTGCATCTGCTTCCGCTGCAGTGCACTCAATGCATTTCAAATACCAACAACAACAACAACAACAATAACAACAAAATACCATCATATACGTGTGATAAGCTAATATCGATTGATCTGTTATCGTTTTACAGGGTGCTGGCTGTACGGCTCTCCTTGTCGCTGTTGTCTCACGCAAGCTGGAGCTGACCCGCGCCGAGAAGCATGTGCACAACTTTATGATGGACACGCAGTTAACAAAAAGGGTATAGATCGTCTCCATATTTAGTAACCATAGTATTCTTTTCTTCTTTACAAATACCACCAAAATATGTCTCGAACACACACCAAAAAAAAAAAAAAAAAGTCCCAAAAACTCTTTAGAGTACCATACCATACACAGACGTCACTTAGTCAAAGTTATACACATATGCCGAAACAAAAATACTAACTCTATAGAGTACCGTTACGAGTAGGCATCAAGCTCAGTGAACGTAGTAGAAAACCAACAACAACAAATACTGAAATCTGGGCAGGCAACCGGGAAGAGTTCTGCTAGATGCTGACATGACCTGAGACAACTTAGTAATATACATGAAAAATACTGAAGTAATACTGGAAAATACTGAAAAAATACTGAAAATACTACAAATACTTTAAAAATACCAGAGGAAAAGGACAGAAAGAACTTTGAGATACTGAAAGAGTTCCGATAGAAAGTAAAAGTACATGAAAAATACTGAGAAAAAAACTATAAAAATCCTAAAATACTACAAATACTATAAAAATACCAGAAGAAGAGGACAGAAAGAACTTTGAGATACTGTAAGAGTTCCGATAGAAAGTAAAAGTACATGAAAAATACTAAAAAAAATACTAGAAAAATCCTAAAATACTACAAATACTATAAAAATACCAGAAGAAGAGGACAGAAAGAACTTTGAGATACTGAAAGAGTAAAAGTACATAAAAAAATACTGAAAAAATACTAGAAAAATTCTAAAATACTACAAATACTATAAAAATACCAGAAGAAGAGAACAGAAAGAACTTTGAGATACTGAAAGAGTTTCCATAGAAAGTAAAAGTACATGAAAAATACTAAAAATATACTGAAAACATGCTACAAATACCATAAAAATAGCAGAGGACGAGGACAGAGTACAACGTTACACACAGACCCAACCTTAATGAGTTTAGTTGTGGACCGAAAGACTTTGGGATACTGAGAGAGTTTCGATAGATCGTTTGGTTTAGCTAAGTACTCGTAGCATAGAGGACCACAACTACCCCACAACTCTAATAATTTCTAATAATTCATTTCTTCTCATAAAAATATAGCTGAAAAATGCTGCGGCGAATGTTCTACGTGAAACTTGGCTCATTTACAAACATACAAGACTAGTAAAACGGGTTAATCCCGGCCGTGTAAGAACCCACCAAAGAAAGTTCCTTCTAGCTATATATGCGTGAGTATTTTTAGAGATCTATCAACAATATCAACAACTAACTGTCAGAAACCACCAACAAATATAAATCAATATTTATAACAAGAACTTGTAACTGAGTTAAAGAAACAACAACAACTGAATCCTCAATCAAATGAAAGGACTCAAGCAATAACATATATCCTATATATATATATATATATACACACACTTATATATGTGCATCTATATATATATATATATATAGTTAATAGATCTGTTGTACAATGCAACCGTATAGCCTGAACGAAATCCCAACTAAAGCTCCGTTACGAACAGCTCAACTAAGTGCGACTAAGCCCCATCATCAAAATCACAATTTTCAAACAATTTTTTTGGTTATGTTCTTGTCCTTTGTCCAACTGTCCTTAAATGTGCGTCTATATATATAAATATACCTAACTATCTGTGTGTGTGTGTGTGTGTGTGTGGGGCACCTGTTGTCATGGCCGATTGGCTCCAACATCGTTAACTGTATTTGTTAGCGATTATCGATCAGTTTTGTCGATAACTGTTATCGTTAGTACTATTGATCATTGGCTAGCTGTTATCGATCGCTCTTATCGATAACTGTTGTTGATAACTGTTTTTTCCCGAAACAGCTATCAATAGCTCAATCGATAACTTCGCCTGGAGTTGAATAATTTAGATGATTTTGCAGTAATCGATAACAGTTATCGATAATTCCGTTTGCGCTTGAATAATAAACAATATCTTTTTATCGACATCTGTATTCAATAATTGTTGTAGACTTGTGTGTTATCGATAACATTGATCGATAGCTTGTATCAATACATGTTTTCATTGACCACTTTCAGCAACTGTTATCGATAGTTGTTATCCAGCTTAAGCCGATCATTGCTTTAACACATTCTTAGGCAAAAGCTTTTAGCCAATACCCAAACCATTAAAGCAGCTCTCATTCAAATTAAGCTTCTCGAACTTGGATAGTTGACCTATTGAAGGATATGAAGATACTAATAGGTTCCCCATTGTATCGAATACATATATGTATATATGTATATTTGTCAGATTTCGATTTCATTCCAATTGGCATGCCCCCAAAAAGTATGCTATGAAAACTCTCTTCAACCCTCGAATACATTCTCTCTCTCGCTCTCTCTCGCTCTCTCTTAGCTCCCCTCTAAACTATATCCAAGCTTTCGTCTTGATCTGTTTTTCTGTTTTTGCTTTTCGCCTAGATTTGTAATGTGAATGTGAAGAGTCTCTGCCGCTCTATATACCATATGTGTTAAATACTATCCCCAACTGTACATAGCATTACAGAACTAATACGATAATGAACAGCAATCGATGAGTGCGATAACCAACTAAAAACGAATAATTTCAATGAACGAAAAATACAAAAAGAAAAAGAGAAAATCTACATAATTAAATGATTGAACTCGTTTTACTAGCCTGTAAATAGGTTGTAAAGCCCTGTTTTTACGTTATGATAATACCGAAAACTAGCCACAAAATACCTAGCATGCAGCGTTAATTTTCCAGAAACTCATATCTAAAACTATCGGCAGCTTTTGCAACACTCCAACTTAACCAACACTAGACATTGCCCAATCTATCCTACTCATACTATATATGTATATATCTATCTATATGAAACTCATGCATTCACACATCCATACACAAGAGCTTTTGTAGACTTTCAATTAAAGCTTCTAATGCAGTTCTTAAAGCACTTCAGCAGAGCTTTCAATCAGCTTTTAAAGCCAAGCAGGTTTTCCATAATACTAACAATAGATTCATAAGAGCTTTCAATTTCCATTGAGTATATTTAAAATACTACTCTAAACTAACAATGCAGTAGCTTTCCAGAAAGCTCTCCGCTCATGTTCTAGAGCAGATCTCCAAAAGCTTTCCATGCTTTTCAATGCAGCTTTCCAGCCACATCTAGTGTAGCCTTCACAGCAGCTTTCAGACCCGTTCAACAGCACACGCCTTCGATCATCCCATGCTGAGAGTAGAACAAAGTAGCTTTAAGCTCATGTGTAGAGTTCGCTTCCCATTGAAAGTGAAAGTCCACTTGTCTGTTGATCATTTCTGATATGATTTTCTGCAATCTTAACGCTAAACCAAAAGCAATTCAAACCAACAAAAAAACACACAAAACTTTTTATTTTGGCAAAAAAAAAAAAAAAAAAAAAAAAACATTTTAACGCACACAAACAAAAGTTCAAAAACCAAAATTTTCAGAAACAAAATTATGTTTTTATTTTTGTATTTACTCACAATCAAATTGCGATATACAGATATATATCGATATATATGTCTATGTCTATATCTATATATACATCGAGGCATTGTCCGTTGCAACCGAGTTGACATGGGCGTCAATGCACTATCACAATGACAAATGAATGATGTAACGAAATAATGAATTAGATCTTGTTCGTATATATCCAATAATATCGTTTATAAACTTGATGATTCTTCCCGCCCCCCTCCACCTGCCCACTAGGTTGCGAAAAGTCAAAATGGATCAGCGCAAACTAATGGATAATGCCAACACAATAACCGATATGGCCAAGGTAGTACCGATACTCCAGTTATATACATTTTAGCATTATTTATCGAAAGCCCACAAAAACTATCGAATACTTTCATCGCAGACACAAAATACGGTCTACGAAATAATATCGGAAATGTCGAGTCGACAGGATGCCATCGAGGAGCGCCTAACGAATCTCGAGGATAAGATGCAAAGTCTACAGGTGAGTGGAGTTTGGGGCTTTAGTTATCGATAAGTGTCATCGATTAACGATTCGATATGTTTAGGAGCACATGGAAAGCCTTCCAGATCTACTATCGCGCTGCTTGACCCAGCATCAGGAGCGCATCGAACAACGACGCAACTTTCTGCACCCGGACACAGCGGCCGCTGCCATTCAGCCATCGATTCAGCCGCCCACGCCCCAATCCATGTTCAATGCGGCCCCCATGCTGTTCCCCCACTCTAGGTAAGTGGCCCATCGACCATATTTGCAATTAGCTTATGCATTACATCATCATCATCATCATCATCATCATCGTCGTCGTCGTCATCGTCGTCATCGGCATCCTCATCACTCGCACATATTCGCATCGACTGCGCACATAGTTGAAGTCCACTCGACGCTAAACTCACTTGAAACTTGACTGCGAAACCAATTAGGGATAAAAGAATTTATCGAAATATTGTCAAGGGTATTCCCTACTTATGCACAAACAGAATTCAAATGCGGAAAGCGACATAAATAGTATAAAATAGTATAAAGATTTCAAATTCAATTCAAATCCATATCGATATGCATCGATAGGCAACTAACAGGGCAATTCAAGCCAGCCACAATAGAAAACCATATTTGTTATCGATATATACGAAAACAATCATCAATCAATAACCACAACGGTTAGTTATGGTGGTTATCGATATATATCGATCAACAAATCGCAAGCCAGCAGATATCAAATGCTTTGCAGCAATAGAAACACATGTTTGTTATCGATATATATATCAAAAATAATCAACAATCACATTAGTTCGATATCGATATCGATATGCGCTTATCACTTCACTTGTTTTATATATCGATATACAGCTATGTATCGATCTATATATTGAGAACAGTGCATGATCTGGCAGTTAGCAACTTGCAAGCGCTTATCGATACTTATCGTTATCGACACCGACTGCAGCCAGTGGACTTCAACTATCGCCACATTTGTTATTATCGTTTCGTCTCTTTCGTTCAATGTTCTTTTCGTTTATGTGTGTGTGTCTGAGTCACTGTGACAGTCCAAGTAGTTCCAGAGATCCCCCAATCCCACTCCCCACCCCCCCCCTCCCCTCCAGCTCATCGTACAAATCTCTTCTTCTATGCAAGCTGCATGTGATTATAAGCAAAAAAAAAGAATCGAAAAGAGAAAACAGTGAGAGAGAGAGAGTGTCTGTGAGTGCCATCAATTTGCATTTTGGAATTGGAAGAGAGCGAGAAAGAAAGAGAAAGAGAAAAAGAGAGAGAAAGAGAGAGAGAGAGAGAGTAAAGCGAATGCTGAGAGTTGATTTGATTGGTTTGAGAATGCATTCCATGTGGCTTTTTATCTCATATCATAGAGCTATAGCTGTCTATCTATCTATCTATCTTTTTGGCATATTGATCGAGCTCACACACACATTCAACCATTGACATAATCTAATGCTAATGCTAATGCTAATGATAATGATAATGAATTCATAATTGATAAAATGAAAAGCGAAACGCCGCAAAGCGAATCTGATTGAGAATTAACACATATATATATATATTATATATATACTGCTTTTTGCATAGAAGTGTACCCTCATCCAATAACGCCGCTGCTACTTACCATTGGCCAACAAGCCCTATTTTGCCACCTATATCTAGTAGAACACCACATTTAGTGCCTGATACTCACATGCCATCAAATGGATCTGCAGTTAATAGCTACGCATCTTCCAACAAATACGGCAGCTGAATATCAGACAGAGAGCGCTCCAACTCCGTGATTAACATCGAGATGCATCCACTACGACCCATGACCGCAGAGCTAACATCATCTATAACTAAAACTGGAACAACAACAACAACAACAACCCGAACAACAACTGGAGGAACAACAACCATGCCCATGTCGAAATCGATGTCGCCAACGCGAACGACCACCACATTGATGGAGACGGCGCTGCGACAGCGTTTCGCCCACTCGCCCACATCGTCGATGGAGCGGGAACAGCAGCTCATCGAGCTGCAGCACTACCAATCGCTGCATCAGCACCCCCCTTCGCACTCGCACTCGCATCAGCGTATCGTTGAGAGCACTAGCATACCGGCCATACCCGAGGATGTAGAGAGCAGTGCGATAACAGGAGGTGATATCGATATCGGTATCGGCATCGATATCGATGGCGAGGCGAGTGCGCTGGCGTTGGGAGCAGCGTCGATGGCCACGAAGATCACTGAGAATAAGTTTACTAGAAAAAGAGAACGCATATGCAATAATAGTAGTAATAGTAACAGTAATAGTAATAGTAATAGTAATAATAACAGTAATAATAATAATAACGGTAATAGTAATATTAGTAATTCTACAAGTCTTATTTCGAAATCGGCCTTTTGTAAATAGATCCACATTCGAAATGGGCGAGACAAAAGTCAAATGTTAGCATATACATAACTATATATATATATATACATACTATATATATATATATATATATATCTGAATAGTGTTTTTTTTTTTTTCTAAGCCTAGCATAATGATCTATCTAGTAATTCGGATTGGCATTACCCTAGCATAGAGTTCAAATTTAAGGAAAAACTGAGTGAATGAGAGAGAGAGAGAACTACAGTTGAAGCCAAGTCTGCTAAGGGAGAGAGAGAGAGAGAGAGAGAGAGAGAGAGAGAGAGAGAGGGAGGGTAGAGCAAAGCTTTTGAAGCCATCGCAAATGCAGATAGAGTTGACTATAATAGAACTATATTAGACTTAGCTAAACTAAAGTAAAAGTGGTTCGACAGTCGGGCATAACCGACTGCACAATACTCGGTCACAGCTCAAATTCATCGAATATACATACATACATACATACATAGTATATACATCTATTTATAGAGCCAACTTTACAGCACTATTAAGCCCGTTTCAACTAGAGAACAAAACTTTATGCCACGCCCCCTATGGGCGTATATATACATACATATATATCACTTAATGGTCAGTCTATACTGTAGTGGAAATTCTGAATAAATATCAAATATAGAGACAGACGTGCAAAGCCCATATGCCCACTTTGAATTGATTGAGCGAGTATTAAAAAAATACCCAAAAAAAAAAAAGAAGCTTGGAAAATATTTGGCATTTTTTGATTTTTGTTTAGGCAGACTTGGCTAAGTAGCGAAGGATTGTATGTGTGTGTGTGTGTGAGTGTGTGTGTTGTTTTTTTGTATGTGTGTGTGTGTGTGTGTGTTGCATATATAGGTATAATATACACATTAAAGATGTTAATACGAGTATTCAAATTGTGTTAAGAAATAAGAAATTCAACTAAGTTCAACTAAAATGTTGCTATACACAGTATATATATATATATATATATATACCACTCTATATATATATGCTACAGAAATAGCCCAAAAACCAATAATAAAGAAGAGCCCAAGAATTAGAAACTCAATTAAGAACCTGACTAGCTTTTGAGAGAGTTACGAGATGAGATAAAAAATAAATTTAAAAATTAAAAATTGAAAACAAACCGAAATTAGTGAAGTAAAATGAATTTTAATTGAATTTTGTAATATATATTTAAAACCAAAAATAATTCAACTCTAGTTGTAAACAAAAATATACCAAAAAATACCAAAAAATACCAAAAAAAAATGAAGTAAAGAAAAAAGTTAGTTTGTAGTTTATAGGGGAGTGGCACAGCTACGAAAGTTTTTCTAAAGATTCTAAAAGGACGAAATGAATGAAGTATTAACTGCGAGCATCGAAGTTAATTGTTTTTTTTTTCAAAATAGGTAAATGAAGTAAAATTTAAAATAGAAAAAAATTATATATATATATGTGCATAAATATATATATATGTGTGTATGTAAAACGCATAAACTATAAAAAGCTTTTAGGCGAGTCGCAAATAAGTAAAAAAAAAAAAGAAAAAAAAGAGTTCAACAAGTTTTACAACTGAATTCCCCCGAAATGCATATGCCAATGAGAGAAAGCAAACAACAGGAACAGAAAATACCAGCTAAATCGAATGGATCCCAATCACAAGCCCAAAAAGAAGATACCCCCCAGAAGAGAGAACCTTTTTTTTCAACTACCAAGCGCTGCGTCAATTAGAGCCAAAAAAACAAAAAAAAAAAAGAAGAAAATTATTGAATTTTATTTCAAAATTATTGATTTCAATTTGAGTAGAGTTCTTAATGACATTCCAAATTAGTTCGCGTGTTGAAACAGCTTCGAAATCAAATCGATTTCTAGTTTTGCTTTAGCTTTTCTCGACGATCTGGCAGCACTAGTTAAGTTGGCTGCGCCACAGCGAATTTTTCTTAACAATTTCGAGTTTTGTCTTCTTGAGTAAAAAAGTAATAAAGAAAATTTAGATATATACATATATATGCCTATATATAGCCTACAGATGGAAAAGCGACTAGAAACAAAGCGAAAAACCAAGTGAAGCCCTTAAACCAAACAAAAGAAGAAGAAGAAGAAGAGGAAAAAAAGTGTATACCTATTTATATGATATTGAATATTTAAATTGAAATGAACGTTCAAGACTGCTGTCAAAATAGCTTTATCACAGAATATAACACACAGACAGAGACACACACACACACCCACACACACGCACACAACACGAAACGAAACGAAACGAAACAAAATATGCCCATTTCGCCATGGGTGCAGGGTATACAGACAGTGGGAGAGATAGATAAAGAGAGAGAGAGAGAGAGAAAGAGAGTATGCCCAGCTTTAATGGCTTATTAACTATTTGGGTTTCAACACCTCAACTAAACAACAACAACAAACAGAACAACAAAGAAACAACATTTTTTCCCGCGTATGAACTGGTTTCCTTAACAAACAAACGAAACAAACGAAACAAACAAACAAACAAACACAATACCTTAAAAAATGAATAACTTTGATATGAGGGACCGAAATTTCAAGACAGGTCTTAAATTATACAAAAGTAGATGCAAACCCAATATATATATATATATATATATATATATATTACTAAACTAAACTTAACTCTAAACTAAACAATATATATACATAGGCTGCTGGCTGATTGAGTGCGTGCACAGTGGTACACAGGCAGCGAAAATCAAAAATAAAAATTAAAAATAATCTAAAATAGTCATAGATATATATTGCTATATATATATATATATATATATATATATATATATATATATATATATATATATAGATATATTGTACTTTTCTAGAGCCCAACTTTTTAGGCAATCGTTTTTTGTTTTGTTTTGTGTTTGTTGTTGTTTTTTTGACTAGACATTTTGTTTGTTGTTCTTGATGCTTGAGGAAAACAGGTGTGCGCAACCACTGTGCACACAGTGTGCGTGTGTGTGGGTGTGTGTGTGCGTGTGTGTGCCATTGAAGCTTCAGTTCACAGTTTTCCAGCTAAATGAGTGCGACAAGTGCAAAGTGAACAAAGCACAAGAATTTTTTTCAATTTTTTTTTTTTATTTTTTAGTATTACTCATACACTGTACAACACAGTTGAGCAACACAGCGACACCCAGCAAACACTAATAACTATAAACTATATAGAAAAGAACGAACTCAACGCGTCAAAGGAAAAACATAATAAAAGAAAAAAAATATATATATATATGTATACTATATACAAACAACATACTATATATATATATATATATATATAGAGAGAGAGAGGGAGGAGTAAAAATTGAAGATCATATTTGACTTTACATTGTATTATAGAAAATGTATTCAAAACTAGTTGAACGGAAGCCGAAGCAAAGACCAATTTATGAAGCATAAACGAAAAATGATGTTAAACTAAACGGATTAAACCAATATATATACTATATATATGTATATGTGTAAACGAGAAACAATTTTTTATTAAAAACAAAAACATTTAAAAAAACACAAACTAAACTAATCCCAAAATTAAATGCTAAAAAAAAACAAAAAAAGTTTCTAAAAGAAATAAAAGCTAAAAACAAATATTGAAAACCTAAAAAAAAAATGTCTAAATAGTTTATTTTGAATTTACAATATTGTATATTTCAATTCATATATATTGTTATATATGTATATGCATGTATGTATATATATATCTATATATATATATATGTGTGTGTATATGTATCTTAGCGAGAAATCGTGTTTTGCAAAAGCTTTAATATTTAGGGTGCCTACATTTGCTAAATTAGTATTTTACGATTTAAAAGGAAACTGAAAACACACACTAAGGACAACAATACACAATACAAACACACACACACACATACAGACACACACATACAGAGACACACAGTTATATATATATATTATATTAGCAGACGAACATAAATGAAATTTAAAAAAAAAAACTAGTTCTAAAACGCATATAAACAAAATGTTTTTTTTGTCTAAAAAAAAATTATAAAAAAAATAAAAAAATTTAAAAACAAGCAAACAAAAACAATTACTAAAATATATATATATGTGTATATATATACATGTATATATATATATATTATATATATATTTCTGTAATGAATTTGAAAAATGTTTTCTTAGATTTACGATTTGTTATTTCACATACATACATATATATATATATATATATATATATATATATATATATATATATATATATATATATATATATATATATATATATATATATATATATATATATATATTTTATACATGTATGTGCGTGTGTCTGTAGCATAAACTGATCTGATTTTTTGTTGCTCATTAAGCATTTACCTCATAAGAATTCCCCCACTAAATATTTATAGCAAATTTACCATTAAATAAAAAACGAAAATTAAAAAAATTAATAAAAAAAAAACCAAAAAAAACAAACAAAACAAATTGTACTGTTATAATGTACACGAAAATTTATAAAAAATAAAATAATAAACACTAATTACAAAAAATGAGAAAGAAAAGGAAAAAAAAAAACAAACAAAAATGGGAAGAAAAAAAAGCATTAAGTAAAAGTTGTAAATTATTAATTTATGAAGAAAAATTGAAAAATTTTAAACATAATAAAGGGCTTTGTATGAAAAATTAACCGTAAATGTCTTTGACTTAACTGTAGTTAGCTAAGAGAGTTAGCTAAGCTTGAAATGAAGGATTTGAGCTGGTTTGTGAACTAGTTCGTGGACATTATGAACTAGTACGTGATAATAGTGAACTAGTTCGTGGGCATTGTGAACTAGTGCGTGGGTAGTGGGAACTAGTTCGTGGACATTGTGAACTAGTGCGTGGGTAGTGGGAACTAGTTCGCGGGTAGTGTGAACTAGTTCGTGGGCATTGTGAACTAGTGCGTGGGTAGTGTGAACTAGTTCTTGGCATTGTGAACTAGTGCATGGGTAGTGTGAACTAGTTCGTGGGCATTGTGAACTAGTTCGTGGGCATTGTGAACTAGTGCGTGGGTAGTGGGAACTAGTTCGTGGGCATTGTGAACTAGTTCGCGGGCAGTGGGAACTAGTTCGTGGGCATTGTGAACTAGTTTGTGGGCATTGTGAACTAGTGTGTGGGCATAGTGAACTAGTTCGTGGGTATTTTGAACTAGTTCGCGGGTAGTGTGAACTAGTTTGTATCTCAAAAGATTCTAAATTTTACTCAGAGACCGAGCAACGCCGGGTAGCATGGAAGAGGAATTTCCTGTACTAAAACCAGATTCCAGTTTATAAATATAATTTATTTGCAAATTTTTGAATTATAATATAAAAAAAACTCTAAAATAGTTACGACTATGAAATTATTGTAGAATTGTACAAATTTATATATAAGTTATATACATATAGATAGAGTTCTGAACTGAATCTGAATAGAATTGTTGCAGCTTGGGCAAATGGAAAGGACATAGAACTAGGCATAGGCATATATACATAGATATATACATATATAGATAGATAGATAGATAGATAGATAGATAGATAGATAGATATAGATGGTAGAATCGGTTTAATCTCGGCCGCACAGGTGGCGCAGCTTCTGCTGGAAGAAGCCAAGCTTATTCGATTTCGCTTGGTTCGCCCGCTTGGCGGCCAAATCGCTCTTGAACATGAGCCAGGCAAGACGATTCTCTGGATTGGCGGGTCCCCACTTGCTGCTGGGCCGGAACGAGGCCACGAATGACTGCGAAAGATCGAATTAGTAACAATCTGGACCCTTTATAGAGCTGCAGACATACCTTGGCGAAGCTGCCACGCCTATGGGTGGAGATGTACCACCAGCCCCAGAGCGGGAACTGGGCTGCGCCGACGGCAAAGAGCAGCCAACCCGCGACTATATGGAGAGGGTATAGATAGATTATCGAGGTATACTTCAGTTTGCTAGCTTACCATCTCCGGCCACGGGAAAGTAGAGTTCGCTGTACCTAATCGGCTGTATCGTGGCCATCGAGTAGATGAAGATCACAATCATCATGACTGGCGTGAAGAAGGACCAGCAGAGGCGCCAGTAGAGCGAGACCTTTTTGTTGCTCATGAACTCGATGTCGTCGCAAAAGTTCTGAAGACCTGGCAAATCAGATTGGATGATATATATATATATATTCCACATAGAACCTTTCCCTTTCCCTTTCCCTTTCCTACCGTAGATCCACACAATGCCGGACAGCTCGAAAATGGCCAATATGAAGACCACGTAGGTGCCGCCATAGAAATCGACTAGGGTGAGCACCCATTGACCGCCCTGTCCAAAGACAACAACAAACAAAAATAGATCTCATTATGAAGAACTTCCAGCAATCCGTTATCTAGAATCCGTACCGGCGTCACGTAGACCAGGCCCATGAGGAAGCCGCAAACGGAGGTGGCGAGCGCTACCTTCCAGTACTTCCACGACTTGAACTGATCGCAGATGATGGTCACAATTGTGCTCTGGAGCGCCACGATCGAGCCGATGCCCAGCACGAACAGCATGAAGAAGAAGAGGGCCGAGAAGAGCTGCGGCACAGCCTGGAACTTGGATATGGCATCCGGATACGAGATGAAGGCCAACCCCGTGCCACTGCGCACCACATCCCGGATATTCTCCGCCTTCAGATTATGCGCCAGATTGCCAAGTATAGCGAATATGGTAATGCCGCCCAACAGGCTCGTCAAGGTGTCCAAGGTCGTCACAATCATGGCGTCCCTAGCAAGGCCAGAGATAGATAGATAGATAAAGAGAGATAGAGAGAGAGAGAGAGAGAGAGAGAGAGAGATGCTCACCTGTAGATCCCGTGATCGAATCGATTGTAGGAGGCGAACATGATGATGGGGCCACAGCCGACGGCCAGCGAGAAGAAGCACTGGACGACAGCCTCCTTCCACACGATGGGGTTGAGCAGCTCGCCCCACTGGGGCCGCAGAAAGAAGATGATGCCGTCGACAGCACCCTCCAGGGTGACGGCGCGGCCCAGCAGCGCGAAGAGCACCACGTAGGGGAACAGGGCCAGGAAATAGGCCGCCTTGCCGGAGCTCTTCACGCCCCGCATTATCACCAGGAATATGACGACCCAGGAGACAAAGAGCGCTATAGTCAGCTTCCAGTCGGGCGAACCGATGCCGTCCGATATATCCGATTTCTCCTTGATGACCACATTCCTGCAAAAGGAGAACACCTCATGACAGGCTGGCTGGATTCTAGTCTCCAGCTCCACTTACAGAAAGTAAAGCTCGGAGCTGCTCTGCAGCTTGGTTACGTTCGACAAGCTGTTCGCCTCGGCAGCCAGTATGGAGGTGGTATTCCCCACTGCCGTCTGCACAGCCTCCGCTGGTATCGAGTTGACGCAGTTGGCCCAGTCATCCCGGCAGTAGGACCAGGGCAGCTCCGATTGGAACGAGACGAACAAATAGTAGAGCGTCAAGGCCAACAGCGATGAGTAATACGTAATGATGCAGATCGTGGCGAAGGCCTGGCCATAGCCGACCCCCAGAAACGATGGGCAAATCGACCAGATCTTAACCGTGCCCTGGCTCGTAAACTGTCCAATTATCATCTCCAGATAGTACATGGGTTTGCCTAAGACAGAAATTTTCATTCATTACGCATTATTCATTATTCATCCCTATTTCTTATTCGTTATTCAGTATTCATTATTCATTATTAACTATTCATTATACATTATCCATTATATTATATTCATCATTCATTATTCTCATTGGTCATTACTCATTGAGTTATTACTCATTAGTCATTACTCATTACTCATTAGTCATTATTAATAAGCCATTGCCCATTATTTCTCTATTCATAACTCTTCATTCATTAGTCATTAGATATTATTTACTATTCATCAGTCATTAGTCATTAGTCATTATTCATTAGCCATTATTCATTATTTCATTATTTCGCTATTCTTTATTCCTTATCCATTATTCATTATTTATTATTCATCATTCATTATTTATTATTCATCATTCATTATTCTCATTAGTCATTACTCACTACCCATTACTCATTAGTGATTACTTCTTAGTCATAACTGATTATTTCTCTATTCTTTATTCATTATTCATTAGTCATTAGTCATTAGTCATTAGTCATTATTCATTATTTTACTTTTCATTATTCCTTATTCATTATTCTTTATTCACTAATCATTATCCTTTTTGTCATTATTTATTACTCATCATCATTCATTAGTCATCATGCATTGCCCACTCACCGATCAGGAAGAGCACTATGATATATGGTATCAGGAAAGCGCCTCCGCCGTTCTCGTAGGCCGTGAAGGGAAAGCGCCAGACATTGCCCAGGCCCACGGATACGGATATGCAGGACATGAGGAACTCCAGCCCATTCGACCAATTCGTGCGATTCGCGTCCTTTTGCTGTGCCTCCTTCTCATTGCTCTAAGGAAAGAATCAGACATTATATGCGTGAAGAGTTGCCAGACTAGCGAAAGCTATACGTGGAGCTACTAGTTCCTATGAAAGATGACTATCTCTGACCCACTCTACCTCCCTGCCTTTCCCTTCATAGATTAGCTATCTGAATGGCTGGCGTATCAGAGCCATCATCGTCGCTTGCATTATCTAATTTGATGCGGCTGGAATTTAAGTTCGGTCAATGTTATCGCATCCAGAGTTGATATTTGATTTATCTCATGTCTAATGTTGATGTTTGCACATAATTCTCCCAGACACGAGCACAAATATTTGGCTAAATTTCTGCAAGAATGCTAAAAACAGTTGACAATACTCGGAATACTCGGAATACTCGGAGATAAGAGAATCGTCGCTCGTCTCATATGATGTGTGAGAATGTACCAAAATAGGTACATTTCCAAGTTGTGCGGCAGTCGGGCGGCACTGACTGCGTCATACTTACTCACGGTCAGACGGACGTTCCACAAAACCAATATACTCTGCTTGCTCACGTCGTAAACGAGTATATTAAGCACCCATCAAATCTAGTCCGCGTCAAAGAAATTCTATTCTAGTTCTGGCTCTTTTATGGCACTCGTAAAAATTGCCATCGCCTTTATCTAACTTTGATTTTCCGCTTACTAGATCACAAGGTAGTTACGAACGTAGTTTAATGCTCGTTCAAGATATGAAAAGGGAGTATATTAGGTTTTCTCTTTTTTTTTACTTTGTATGTGGAGAGACCTGATATATCTCTATATGTACCTAAAGTATCTAAAAACTCAAGTTTAGTACAGAAATGGACAATATATAGTTTATGCCGATATCATTGACGCATGTCAGTCATATATATGTTATATAGCCTCATCAAGCTGAAACTAATTGCCATAAATGACAGAGTTTACAGCCAGATTTATTTACTGCTCGAGGAACTTTGCGCCCAGATTATGGGGCCCTATATAGTTAGTCACTGATTGAAGCTAAGCCGCAGACGGAACAGATCGCAGACTGATTTATGAGACAAAACTTTGATTTATTGAGTTCGATTAGATAGCGAGTTTAACAACTACTAAACGACAACTAAATTATGTTTTTGTTTTTTTTTTTTTAACAAAATTAAAAAAGGTAAAAAAAAAGTTAATTGAAAGAAAATTAGCCGCCTGCCGCCTCCAACAGCACTCGAACCCGAGCCGTCGTGACACCCCGGCAGCGTCTCTACCACAACGCCACCCTAGCCTTAGCCCTCCCGCTGTCAAATGCTAAACTAAACTAGCAATTCAAACACAATTCAATTGCAAGTTCTATTCAATTCGAATTCCAAAGTGAATGCATGCATATGAGTGTATGTGTGTGTGTGTGTATTTGTGTGTGTGTGTGAGCTCTAGCATTGGGAGAATGCCAGCGCTTGGCGCTAATTGCCGCGTGGCTCAGCCAGTTGGCCACACGTTTTCCTTAATAACTTTTGTCTTACTCAACGAATTCTAATGAAATTTTCAGCGCACGATCATAATATTACATAAAATATTTTAATAAGTTACAGAACATGTAATCTCCCCAAATTATTGTAAATATTAGCCATTGAAGTTCGACTTAATTGATTCTGCAAAATGAAAAGCTGCTATTCGAAATATAACAAAAATCAAAATTATATTTAGTAAATAAGAAACTATATACGAAATTTGGTAAGGCTAGCGCCAAAAATGTAAGAGTTATGCGCAAAAAACGAAAGGCCCTCTTGGCTGAAAGTTATCTTGACTTGATTTGCGTAAGCTATAGATGATCTACTACAAAGAGACCCCAATGAGAATGTATGTATATAAACTTAATGAAGTCTCCCACGACTCTTACTAAAATTTCCCATTTCAATAAAAAAAAGACTTTTTAAATGCGAAAAGTGTTCACAGAACTGTGACAAAAGCTAAAACAATTAAACAACTGCATGTGCAGTCACACAGCTCAGAATAGTTTCAGAATCTACATATGTCTCTAGAGAGAGAGAGAGAGAGAGAGAGGGAGGGGGGGAGACATGCATGTCATAAATATAATAGCAAATTGTTAGGAAAGCAAAATGTGAAACAAGCTTTGACTAATGCACGCCAGTTTGAAAACCAGCTGGCTTAAGCGCGGCGAGCATGCTCGACTAGAAACTACCCTGTGACTTGCTCTGGCAAGGCATAAGTCTGAAATCAAACTGCTACTAATGCAATTTCTATTTCTACTACAAATTCCAGTTCCTATGCTAAGTCTGCCTTTTTTATAGGGTATCTGGTAGCACAGCAAAGAACAGACCTTTATACTTATGTTCTACTAGAGTCTAGATAAAATAAAAAATATAAATAGGTTTATGTTTATTGATAATAATCGATACTAATCGACAATAATCGATATTTGTTACCAATAAATCAATATTTATCGATATAAATATAACTGTAGAATAGAAATATACAACTAACAGAACAAATTCTGCTTTCCAGCTAAAGTTCACACATCAGCCAATATGCCCCATGGGCATTCAGTGTCTACAGGGTATAGCATATGCAAAACGCAGTTTGGAATAGCCCTAAGCACAAATGACTATCGATAATATCTGCTACTTTTGTTATATTGCAATTAACGAACGATAAACCTGCTGATGAATCAAGTCCAGAAACTAAGGCGAAACAGAAGAAGAAGAAGAAGAAGAAGAAGAAGAAGAGGAAAACCCAGTAAGACGCGCTGACTCAAGCTAGTCATCGGTACTTAGTAGTAATACCTATCAGAGAGGGGGCCCTCAGTCTGTCAGTCAGTCATTACTATAAGTGTAGCTGTTTGCACAGCTTGTCAGAAAGTCTGGGCGAATGACATCGAATAGATCGGCAACGCCTGCTGAGGCACTTGCGGATCGCAGAGAAAGGCCCAATCGCATGAATACCAACAACAATTCTGGAATTTTTGTTTTATTTGTAGCTCAAATACCTTGCGACATGTTTACCCCATAAAGACAAAATATTTCAGATATGTGCGCATATATATTTATGGATCTTAATTATCTGCAAAGAGCAGCGGAAGAAATCGTCTTTGTTTGGCCCATATACGTACACTCCGAATTTATGCCAGACAAATAAGATTGAAGGTCTTCAAGATCAGCTGAGTTTCTTGACTACAAATGAGACTTGCAAGAGCTGAATGATCTATGGATCGTGCTATATATAGAGTACATATATGGAGTGAAAAGTTCAATTTGTTGGATTAAGTTGAAGATCGATAAAAGCGGACAGTGATCCATGATGATAAAAAGTGAACTGATCAAAGATGATCGAAACTGATCTACAATGATCAATGATGATCTGCCTTGATCAATGATGATCAAAGCTGATCTACAATAAGCTACAATGAACTACATGGATCAAGGGTGGTGTAGATCGACCTTCAATGCTCTATAATGATCAGCAATGATCTAACAGTGAGCTACAATGATCAGGGATGATCTATAATGAACTTTATGATCAACAAAGATCAATAAGCGATCTGCGATGGTCAAGGATGATCAACTGCGATCCAGATCGGCCTGGAATGATCTATAATGATCAACATTGATCAAGGATGATTTACTATGAGCATGGATGATCTACAATGGTTAACCATGATCTAATAATGAGCTACAATAATGATCTACATTGATCATTAATGATCAACAATGAGCTACAATGATCCAGGATGATCTACATCGATCTATAATGAACTATAATGATGATCAACAAAGATCAACAAACGATCCACGATGATCAAGCATGATCTATACTGATCAATAATGATCAAGGATGATCTACACTGATCTAAGATGGTCTACAAAAATCTTGGAACTGATCTCCAATGATCCACATATATCAAAAGATCAGTCTAATTGACGTCTATCTATTCATACAAGATTTCACACGATCTATTACCAGGCAAGATCAGCTGACAACAAATGACAAGCAGAATGTTTATATGAGGATCTGCACCGAATCTTCCACTCATTCATGCTCCTAATCAAGTAAGCTCTCTCTCTAATCACACTTGGCAACCGATCCGCAGACTAATATTACAGCTTTCCGCCATAGCATGGAATCTTTGGTACGAAATGATTTACAGCTGAGAAATTATCTTATCTGCCCCCAATAAATATCTCGCAATATGCATATATGCATATATCCAGAGAGATACAAGTTCAGAGTTGTTTGTGCCCCGGGCACAATAAGTTAGGGAAACACCATAAAGCTGCCAAAGGTAAGCAGATAAGTCGGGTTCTATTCGCACTTCCACTGTGTATGTTTGTAATTTACATAGTCCCCCTCCCCTCCGAGGCTGAGTTGCACTTTTTCGCCCCAGAGATAGTTATGGGCCTCGTTCTGTAACTTTGTTTTGTATTGGGATATTAGATAAGTTTGCCTTGGTTTATGGCTGCAGCCGCTTTGACGGCCTCAGTCATTAAATGATGCTCTATAAACTCATAAGACAAGAGAAAAGAATCATATTGTCTTTCCCAATCTGAAATTTGAACAACGTCAACGACTCTACTACCTCTAGTACTCTTATGACAGCTACTCCAAGACCTTTCCCTCCACCTGCCTCTCGCCCCTTACGCTACACCCGGCTGGAGAGCTTAAGCACTTGGACTGAGGCTAATTAAAAAGTTGGCGTTCTAGCAGGCGGAACTGGAACTGGAACTGGAACTAGAGCTGGTTCTAGACATGCTGATGAGATTTAATTAGATTTATTTCGATTTGGACGTACTTCAAAATCGAATTGAAAAATTGTTTGGAACTGGAACTGAAGCTGGAACTGGAACTGGAGTTTGAACTGGAACTAGAACTGGAGCTAGCAATCGGATCTAGAAATACTAATAATATTCAAGAGCCTAAAAGTACCTTAAAAACTAGTAAGGTAAAACGAAGAGGAAGCGGAACTGGAACTGGTGGCGGAAGAGTGCAACTGAAACTGGTTCATCTGATAATAATGAATGAATAAGGCACTCAACAAGGCAAGCGCCATTGGAACTGGAACTTGTTCTTGTAGTTCCGAATGTATACGATAA
Source organism: Drosophila mercatorum (assembly GCA_961210405.1). NCBI lineage: Eukaryota > Metazoa > Arthropoda > Insecta > Diptera > Drosophilidae > Drosophila > Drosophila mercatorum. The sequence continues at coordinate 20,419,929 of CAUIUS010000001.1, read as the reverse complement.
CTGCAAAGTACTTAGGAACTCTTACACTTCAAATCAGCTGAATATATATAGGATAACTGTGAGGAACTGGAACTGGAACTGGAATATGAACTGTTTTTGAAACTTTTCCAAAGAAATCCAAAATTTTATATGAAAATGCCTTCTATAAGCCAAGCGGAACTGGAACTGGAACTGGAACTGGAACTAGAGCTGGAACTAAAACTGGAACTGGCATTTCCAAATACAATCAATCAGTTGGAAACTTTTGCACTCGCATTTGCAAACTAGTTCCAACATCTATATCCTATATGGGTTATGGAATTGGAACTTGTTCTTCTACTCACATCTGGCTTGATGCTGCTGCTGCTATTGTTGTTGTTGTTGTTGTTGGTGGTGGCGGTGGTGGTGCCGTTAGTGTTGTTGCTGTTGTTGTTGTGCTGGGAGCTGCCATTGGCCCCATTGTGCGGCATTGTCTTTAATTCCATGTTGCAAGGCGAACTTGGCGACTTTTCCTTGTTTTTGTTTTTCAATAATTGTTAATGTTTTTATTTTTTCTTACGATTTTTACATAAATTAATTTCGTTTTTCTACGCACTGCTGCACATTTAATTAAGCAAAAATTGTAGAAAAAACAAAACAAAAAAATGTATAAAAATTAATGCAATTACCACAAGCGCCGCGTCAATGTTAATAATATTGTTTAAATGGGGTTTTTTAACGAGTGCCGAGAGAGAGAGAGAGAGAGAGAGAGAGAGAGAGAGATAGGGGAGGAGTGATAGAGAATTAGTGTAGTACCAACGGCCGAGTCGCGCTTAATATTTGATGGCTGAGGTTGAGTTGTGATGCCGTGAATGCCACGGCTAGAACTGAGGCGGCGTCGAGCTTTGAGCGCTTTAAGAACCATCACAACTAGCTGAAAGCAATTGGCATAGGTACATAGGTGGGCAGGTAGCAGTAGGTACATACACTGCCCCACAGCAATTGTACCTATGCAATCAAGCAACTGTTGGAAGCGTCAACAGCCTAGGTACATGTGCTAAACTTTATTTTATCTTCATTTTCTATATTCATCATCATCATCATGTACCTAAAGTACTTAACTGTACCAATATTAAGTACTTTAGGTACATACAGCCGCTGAATCATCATATGATCTTAATTCCATTAGCCGCTTCAGGCACCCACGCAAGGTAGGCTAAGGCAGAAGACAGAGGAAGATCGAGAGAGAGGGAGGAGAGGGAGAGAGAGAGAGAGTGAGGAGAGACAGATCGAGAGAGATGCAGATCCAGTAGGCAAGCTATAGCCAACAGTGATTAAGATTATTGGAGGTGAGCGAAGCAAATCGACAATTGGAATGCTCGACTAACAGATACCCTATAGTCGAAATCTGACATAAATGTGCATGCATATATGCCCGACTCGACTACTCGTATGCAAATGATCGACTGTTAAATACTCAGCTCATATTTGTGCACACACATATATACATATATCAACTCATTTGGCTATAGTCAAATATACAATTTTAAGCTAAGTGTACAAAATGATCGACTACTAGATACCCTGTACTCAATTCTAGAAGCAATTGCACTCTGTTTTACATATAAAGCTTGAAGCGAAAGAGTAGTTAAAAGCAACAAATAATATATCTGACTACTAGATACCCTGTACTCTTTTTTAAGTTTTTGAATTACTTTTAAATTCCAAATCAAAACCAATTTCTTATATTTACAGGGTATACAGCAACAATAAACATGTTTGATTAGGCTTACATAGTCTCTTCGAGGTCTTTGATACCGTAGAACACATGTGTACCTGTTGGGAATTCCCATCGAAAACCAAATGTCAATCTGGTTGGCTATGGTAGCTATGGCCGCTCGTCAGATACATTCTGTAGCCGCTTCCCGGATAAAACAATTATACAATGGTGAATACCCAGTCAATCGAACTACGACCAATCGGAGAATGCCATAAACCCGTTCCCGAGAGCACTCAAACTGCATGCATATCGCAAGGGAAGCACAGAGCCAAAAGCCGAAAGCCAAAAGCTTTATATCAAGTTGTAAAAGCTAAACTTGGCCGAGGTCTATTAGGAATTGAATAGAATGCGGCTCTTTCCTAGAAGACTAAAACTATATAGCCTGTATATATAGAGTATATGAGCTGATTGCACGCTATAAAGATATCGCTCTGTAAACTAACATAATGTTAAGCTAATGTTATCAACAGACTGCATAAAAGAGTGCCCTAGTCGGGAGTGCTCGACTTGAAGATACTATACTCGAGCAGCATACGTCGGCACGCGCTCTGCGTACTGCGCTTGGGCTTTACCATGGGCTTTACCAGTCCCAGAGTATAGTAGTAACTTCCAGTATGGTATATATGGGCCACGCCTCCTTCCGCCTCTCACAAAGCAAACATTTTGTTTTTAGATTTTTCAATGGTTTTTTTTTTATTTTTAATATAGTTGCTTTAATTTTTATATTTAGTTAATAGCTAAGTTTTTGTAAATTATTTTCACTTGAATGCGTCTATAAATTAAATCTTATGTGTATTTATCGTCTCAGCATTATTAAATTAAAGAAACGAACAAAATAGTATATATATCTATACATATACATATATATCTTTATGCATGCATATATGTATATATATTTGTAGAATAGAAATAGATAATATAACACGATAACTAGATGTTAAATTTACGATTTAATATGTGCTCTACGTCAAGTTCTCTTCCATGTCAGTGTGTACGTGGGCGTATGGGCGTGTCCGGTGTCTCAGTTAAGCCGTTAACAATTTTACAAGTGAAATTTTTTACAACGTGAAATCAATAAAACTAGAAAAAAAAACTTTGATAATCATAATCATAATAATAATAAAGATAAAGATAATGATAATAATAATAATCATAAGTAATATGTAATTTAATTTTTTACATATATGTATAGATAGATATCGGCTATATATGCTAACATAAGTATTTTGTTTATTCAGAACTCAGACATTGAAAAAAAAAAAACAATTATCAAAATCTTTTACATTTCTATCAAAATTTGCACTACGATTGTTTTTTTTTTTATATTTATTTTTATTCTTTTTTCCATTTTTTTTGTATTTTTTTTTTAAATTTTTTTTTTAGGTCAAAAGGAAAATCATAAACAAACAAAAGAAAATATAAAGATAATATTTTTTAAATTAAATTATGATTAAAACAAAATTAGGCGCCAAGTCTTACAAGTGTATATATAAAGATATATACATATATATATTTATGTGCATACATATATATTTATATATATATATACTTTATATTATATAATTATCAACACTTGTACGTGGTTTTTGCTATTACTTAACAATTTTTTAAAAATTAATTAGCCTTTTGGCAAAACGAATTTACTTGCAATTAAAATTGAAAAAAAAATCCGTTAATAAATATAGCATGTTGTGTGTGTGTGTATGTGTAGGTGTCTGTGTCTGTGTGTGTGTGTGTGGGGTGTGCATGATTTGATATTCATGTGCAACGCTTATGTTAGCAAACAAAATGAAAATCATAAATTTACGTTTACTTTCTGCTATAGAGACACACGCATAGCACTTCATTTGTGATCCGATAAACATATATATATATATATTATATACTCTTATATATATATGTGTGTTTTTGTTTTTGTTGTATGTTTTTCCTTGAAGTTAATATACAAAAGGCAATAGAACTAACTATTTCAATTTCTGTTATACTTGACTCGATTTTGTTAAGCAATTGTCAAACTATTCGATTTATATATAGATCATTGTATATATATACCTATATGTCTATATATAATCCTCTAAGTGTGTCTGTGTGTTTTGTTGTTGCTTGTTACAAATTGCTTTAGTTAAGTGTTGTTTGTTGGCATTCATGTATATACACAAGAGACGCGAGAGAATTCCTCTCTCTCTCTCTGTTTCTCTCTGTCTCTCTCTCTTTTCTCTTCATTTACTGTTTAGAAGACAAACAATTTATGTTTGTTGTATTAGTAAAAATTTGTATAGGCTGCGGTGTAAGTCTTTTTTTTCCATCTAAACTTTCAGTTAATATATCTTTTTCTGTTTTTTTTTTTGTAATTTTTTTTTAATTTTAAAATTTTTTTTTTTATTTTGTTTTGTTTTTGTTAAAAAAATAATACACATTTGTGAAATATGCTTGTACTATTCATGTTAAAATCAAAATTAAAATCATAAATAAACAAAAATTTTATGTTAATTAATGACTCTTTTTTTAAGAGAATATATAGAGGAAAGAGCAAAGGAAAAACTCACTATAATTATATACAACATGATTTTGTGAAATAAAGAAAACTTACAAGTTGAGAGTTTACTTTAAAATATATATATATATATATATATATATATATATATATATATATATATATCTTGCATGTATATATCTGTATCTTGTTGTATACTTCATATAAAGTAAGTTGCATATTCTGCCTTGCTCTTCTCTTTATATTAACAAAAAAAAACCTATTTACACTAAAGTAATATTACTTATATTCTGAGTATGGTAATATCTGAAGCGTTTCGTTGGTTTTCATGTGTGTTTAAGTGTGTGTGTGTGTGTGTGGGTTAGTGTGTTAGTGTATTAGTGTGCGTGGGCGACTGCCCAACGAATCTGACGATATATATATATATATATATATATATATATATATATATATATATATATATATATATATATATATATATATATATATATATATATATATATATATATATATATATTGTGTTGTTATTGTGTTGTTCAGCGCACATTCCTTAACATAGCTCAACCATCGAAACCCTTCTGGTTCTTAGGACTATACACATTCGAAACTAATCTAATTAGTTTAGATTTAGATTTAGATTTAGTTTTAGTGATAGATTAGTTAAGTTGCCTATATGCGGAGATCAGCTATGGATCAGAGCACAACAAACATATCGTAGAGGCATTCGCAACTAAAGCAACAAACAAACAAAAAATTATTGCTCATTTTCTTGTGTGTATCTTCTAAACGCCTTTTGTATATGAACGAGAACATTGGATATAAATGTTCTATATATATATATAGTATATATATATATATATCTAGTGTACGTCTGTGTGTGTTTGTGTTAACAATGCGTTACATGTCTGTGTGTTTTTTGTTTCAGTGTGTGTGTGTGTTCTGTTGTGTTTTGTATTTATAAGTAAATACGGATTCAGTCGCGTTCTACAACTTTCTTTTTGTTTGCATTCTTTGAAGCTTTTTGCAGCATTTTGAGACTTCCAACGTTTAGCTGTTAATTCTTGTTTGTTGTTGCTGTTGTTGGTTGTTGTAGTTTCCTATGTGTGTTAAGTTTCATTGTTCATTTGGGGCTGTTGTTAGTCATTCATCTCGACCCATTTAGCGAGATTACGGGCGACGAGTTCCTTATTGATAAATATTACATTCTGCAAAAGGAAAGAAATTAGTAAAATATCTAAAGAGTATAAAAAACATATTGCAAATATCACAGACAGAAACTCAGTTAGAAATCGCTATGCAGCTATCTCGCTCTCACACACTTGCCGTCTCTTTCATTTTGATGCAAGTTTTTACTTACGTTGGGACCTAGAGAAGCAAATAAATATATTTCTGGTACATTATGGCTATTATAGCCGGCGACTTGTGCTTGCAAGACAATGCCTTTGGTTAACTTGTTGAGGATATCGGCCGCATCGGGAGACCAGGTGTCGGCTATACACAAAAAGGAATGGATTAGATATATCGACAACTACAATATATATATATATCCGTATGGTATACTTTACCGATTGGCTCGATATTGGACAGTATGCATTCGGTTGCCTGGAATGGCAGCGCCATAAAGTCTGTGCGTATCTGACGCAAAACACCAAAGTTAACATTCATGTAGCCGCCAAAGTCCAAGAATTTGATCATGCAGTGCTCCTCATCGATGTTGGGATCGCAGTCCACGATCTGCACGCGATACCAACAGCCATTCACGGGCATCACACAGACGGCGCTGAGCTCAATGCTGGGCAACTTGGGTGCCTCCATGGCCGAATAGCTGTCGAGCATGGCCTTCTGCAGTGCGTGCAGCGATGGGTGCGATGGATGCAGTGGATGCTGAACGAACACATGGTCACCCGAGAGCACGGCGCTGACTTGCACATCATTGTTGATTCCCTCGATCAAATTTATCTGCGAAATGTGTAGGAATAGATACATTAAATACATGAAATGAAAGAAAATTAATTTAAAATCGATTAAATCGATAGTTTTACATTACTTTTAGGTTTTGTGTACGATTATAGCTTTCTAGGGATGTTATCGATCGAGACATACTTTCGATAAATGACAGCTTATCATATTGATCAATGTATCGTTCAGCATTAAGCATTCACTTGGCTGAGTTTATGATTATATTTGTAAAATCGAAGGATTTGTTAACTGTACGATATAGTTATCGATAATACACTTAGTAAGCTGATTGAGCTTCATGTTTGTTATCGATTTTCATTGCAATAGTGTACTGTCAACATTGTAGCTGTTATCGATAAGACATATATATATATATATATATATATATACGTGCTTAAGCTTCATGTATCGATTTTCAGTGGCATTGCTCATGCTATCGATGACAAATCGATTGGAATTACTAGTTCTATCGATCAACATCCCTACAGCATATAAGAATATGTATGTAACTCAATACATGCATAAAACTCTCCCTCTATATCATTGGAATATAGAGAGGTACAGATCGAGACTGGCAGTATGTGACTTGAACTCACTTGTAAGCTATAGAGGCTTTCAGTCGATAGAGGAACTACGGATTGCGGAAGCGCATAGTGGATTCTCTGCATAGAGAAATTTGGATAGCGTCTGGATGGCAAGCGCTGGCGTATCATGGCCAGCGCGGCCTCGATCTCACTGTCGGTGCCATCGACGGTGCAAATGCGCAGCTTGCCAGATGAATAGCGATTCTTGCCCAGGCTGACATTGGCCAAAGTCTTTGACTTGATCTGATTGATGAAGGAACGCCTGCGTCCATACAGCTGGCCAATCAAGCTATTTGGAAAGAAGAAGCGATATGAGGTCTTCACGCGTGAAGTGGCCTCCGAACGCGGCAAGCTGGAGCCTTTGCCCGAATCACCAGACTGAACGCTGCAAATGCTCAGCGATGGACTGGCTGCATCCACATTGCGCTTCTGATTGCCATTGGCTGCATCATCAACAGCAGCGGCGCCGGCAGCTTCATTGGCAGTGGCAGTGGCACTGGCAGTCGCAGTGGCAGTGGCAGTGTCAGTGGCAATGGTTGTAGCAGCCGAATTCTGATTCAAATCCACTTGCTTAGCCACAACTATTGGCTCCTCCTCAGTCTGTTTGATCTGTGCCTGCTCAACGGGCTTTATGGCCTGCTCCACGGCGGCATTCTCCTTCTCCTGCTCCTGCTTCTTGTCCTCGGCCTCCTCTAGCAGCTGGTCCTCCTTCTTATCGGCATCCGCACCTGGATTTGGCTCGCAGTTGTTGTTCTGCTCGCATTCCTTGGTGTATTTGCTCTCGAGAAACGAATTCTCTGGCGATATTTTTGGTGTGCGTGTTGCCGTGATGACCACCGGCTCCTCGGTCTTCTGGTTTGGCTTACGATTGTAGAAAGAAGCGCGGTTCTTCGATATCGAATCAGGTAGATCTCTGGGCGATGACAGATTCTCAAAGTCCTCGTCGATGGAACAGAGTTTCTTATGCTCCGCATCCTGGATCTTCGACTTAAGTATTTCCGTATCGATCTGTTGTTGCTGATGCTTGCCCGGCGAGGCGCGTCCATTGCTCTGTATAGTGATTGGTGCCGACTTTCCGTATAACATGGTATTTGGACTCTCCTTGTCAAAGTCCACTGGACCGTTGCCCACGCCCACACTGATGTTCATCGATTTGGTGGCACCTGTGCCAGGTACTGCTCCGTTTCCTGTCGCCAACTTGCCATTCGCTGCCTTGCGCTGTGCGCCCGGCTCGACGGCCTCTGTGATCGGCATCCCATTGGCTACGGCATCACTTGCATCGTCATCGTTTTTATCAATGCGATTTTTATTTCTACGCCGAAACCAAAAGACGCCGAGTATAAATGCTACACCGGGCAGTGAAAGATAGAGTAGAGGACGACCGGATACCATGTTCGCTGAATATTGGATAATCTGCAAATATAATCAAACGCACATCGATTAGTAATCTAGAAGAAATGTCCTACCTTAATAATACAATGTTAACCATAGAGCACAGCATTACTAGGAAGAGCCAAACCCGAGAGCAAGGCGAATGGCAAACGTTAAGTAATTCCACGAAAACCTTAAAGCGAATTGAGATAACTAAAAGTGTTCTTTACTTGATTACAAGTTTACCAGCACCGCAAAACGCTCCTTCTCCAATTCTATTGTCCAAACAGAAGACACAAGAGTCTCCCAACTTCTTCTTTCACAAATTTGCACTGAGTGGAAATGTATACAAAAACCCGAGAAGTCTGCGCTCTGATCTGTCTAGACAGAAAAATTGATATTTCTCGCCTGTGCTGTATTCGAGTTACGTTTAAAGCAATAAGGAAATCGAATGACTGAAATCTGATTTACCTCAATGCCTACTGCTTTATAGAAATAATAAACTTTGTGGCTGCTCATGAGATTTCATTCATGTGAAAGGAATAACAAAGATGACTAGATCGATTCAGTTTGTTGTCTTAATCAGGAATGTGAATGTACTTCATGGTCTCTCTGGTGCTTCCTGATGCCTGCTATAGGCGATTTCACAAAGCTTTTATACCCTGAATTGCCCTTTTCTATGGATTTAGGGTCTAAAAACATGGAAAAGAAGTTCCCGCTCAATCTCTTTCTCTCTTTATCTCTTCTGTTTACTCTCCTTCTCTCTCTATATCTTCTGCTCACTCTCTCTATATCTTTTGCTCACTCTCTCTCTCTCTCTCTCTCTCTCTCTCTCTCTATACAGAAATGGAGAGAGTCGTAGAGGAAATGTCTAAGAACTTTATGCTGCAGTGAGGTCTACAGTCGCCCAACAATGTCTTCGTACACTTGTAAAGTTAAATTTCACTGTCGAAAAAAAGTAGTTTCTGGTTGATTTTAACTATTTTTTTTTATGTAGACTAATAAATGAAATATTTTTCTCCTAATATCAACAAAAAGAAAACAATTTTATTGTTTCAATCGCAACTGGTAAGCTAAAACTAACAATAGATCACTAAAATGGCACCAAAAAAGTCTTCGTACATTTTGAGCGATGTTTCACGATCGGCGCCACTAAGCCCAGACAGCTCTTCGATAATAACGGTTTTATGCATACAATTTTTCAGAAGATAAATCTAATACACATTTTTGCGACGTATGTTCATTTTCGGTTTTGTTGTTCAAGAGATTCGGCTTAAATAATTACACAATGCCTGGAAAATATTTGTCTATCGAAGAGCGCAAGTTAATCTTGAATTTGCACGTTAAACAACAAAAATCATACAGTGAAATTGCTAAAATACTTTCAAGAAGCCGTTCCACTATACAAACGGTGATCGGGCGCTTCAAAAATGAAGGCAGAGTGGAGAACTTGCCAAAAACAGGCAGACCCCCATTCTGTCCCATGGTGATCACTTGCAAATAAAGCGAATAATTGCCAACGATCCCTTTATAAGTGCTCCAAAAATTAGTGCAGAGTTGCTTCAATCTCTGAAGATTAACGTCCATCCGGAAACAGTTCGCATAGCCATCAATGATGCCGGGTATAAGTCTCGGTCAGCTCGCAGAAAACCGTTTGTTAATGCAACAAATAGGAAGAAGAGGTTGGACTTCGCCAGAGAGCATCTGAACGCTACCCCCGAGTTCTGGAGGAACGTTATATTCTCCGACGAGTCCAAATACAACATTTTTGGATGTGATGGTAGACTCCGGGTGTGGAGAAAGTCGGGTGAAGCATTTAACCCGAAAAATACAGTTAAAACTGTGAAGCACGGAGGTGGCGGAGTTATGGTATGGGGCTGTATGGCTGCCAGTGGAGTCGGAAACCTGGAAATAATAGAGGGCATAATGGACCATCGTGCCTACATCGATATCCTCAAAAGAAATTTGAAGCCAAGTGCCGAAAAGTTAGGAATTACACAAAGTTTCTACTTTCAACAGGACAACGACCCCAAGCATACTGCTCATAATACGAAGATGTACTTGGCTTACAATGTTCCACACATGTTAAATACACCACCTCAAAGCCCTGATTTGAACCCCATTGAACATATGTGGAATAAATTGGAGCAAAATATAAGAAAACATAATATTTCGTCAAAAAATCAATTAAAGCAGGTGTTATTAGAAGAATGGGACAAAATAGAACCCAGTTATGCTGAGAAACTGGTAAAATCAATGCCAGACCGTCTTAAGGCAGTTATTAAAAATAAAGGTTACCCAACAAAGTATTGAAATAGCTAAAAAAATGTTTAATATCGTTAAAACACCTGTGAATCTATTAAGTGAACGAAGACTTTATTGGTGCCATTTTTATATACTTTTGTTGTTTTTAGACTGTAAGTGTGACATGAAACAATAAAATTGTTTTCTTTTTGTTGATATTAGGAGAAAAATATTTCATTTATTAGTCTACATAAAAAAAAATAGTTAAAATCAACCAGAAACTACTTTTTTTCGACAGTGAAATTTAACTTTACAAGTGTACGAAGACATTGTTGGGCGACTGTATGTATGTTGGCTTAAAGAATATGTTTAGTTGACAATTGGGCAATAGATGACATATGTATACATATATATCTGTACATAATATATATATATATATATATATGGATACTTCTTAGACCTTTAATAGTTTGAAATGCTGCATGAAGTCAATTTGTTTGGGTCGCGACCATCACGAGACCTATTTGGCATCCACAACCAACTAAGTCTGTGTGTTTGTGTGTGTGACGACGTATTTATAGCAAAAATACGTAATTATAGAAAAATCATTCGAACAGCGGCGCGCAGAGCAAATAAGGTGCAAAGCAGAAGCAGAATGCCACGCGGAAGCCAAGCGAGCAAGAGAGGGAGGAAGAGAGAGAGCGCGCGCGCTCACACACATATTTAGCGTGCAGATCGCGCAAGCGAGCGAGCGAGCAAGAGAGAGAGAGCGCATATTGTGCGTCTCACTTGCGCGTGCGCCGAGTGTCAAGTGTGAAGAAAAAGCCGCAACAACAACAACAAGCGAAAAGAGCAAACGCAAGCAGCTTTCGGCTAGCCAAAGAACAAGCATAAGAGAAGAGGAAGAGAAAGAACAACAACAACAAGCATTACGCTTACGGCATTTGTTATGAAATCGTTACAAAACAAACGTTGCTATAAAAAAAAAACTGATAAAAACAAAAATAAATAGAAAAAAGTAAGAATATATATAAAAACACATCAAGTGGCTGTCAAATGCTCAAAATCAAAATCCAAAAATTCGAAAATCACCTTTACAAAGCCGCCACACTCTGCGCACACTGATTCGTGGAATTTTCCAAACAATCAAAACTCGTATCAAACTCACACACACACATACACAAATATACTCGAAACTGATTTGTTCGTTAGTTTTCGTAGGGAATAAAAATATATATATGAATATACATATATTTCTTTATATTTTTTTTTTTTCTTATTTTTATTATATATTTTTTCTTTTTTTTTTTATTATTTTTTAAAAATTCGTTTTTCTTATTTACAAAAATAATAAAAATTTTATATTATTTTTTTTTAATTCCTTAAGAAATTTCGCTGGATTTGGTTGAACTTCGCTGAGCTTTGGCTCAATTTGATATTGATTTATTTATTTATTTAAATTTGATTCGTTGCTTTTGCTGCCGGCGTTGCGACTCGCAGAATTCGAGCTTTATGTTTTTTCTATGCGTATCTCCGCCGTGCGATGATAGCGCCTCGATATACAAAGGGAAACTACCCAAAAGCGTTTCAAATTTGTTTTTTTTTCTTTTTTTGCCACCCCCACCCCCGCCCCCTGTGTGTGTGTGTAGAGGAGGATCGTGTGATTTGCTTCGTTTTTCTATTTATTATTTCTAGCGAGAAATTTGCCATTTGTCGATTGTTGGCAATGCAAGACCAAAAACCACCCAAGACACCCACCCACCCACTCAGTTAAGGTGTCAACAGCCTCAGAAACAAAAATTCAATCAAAAATCGAGCAGACAGCAGAGAGACAGAGACAGCTAGCTGCAAAGAGCGCCCTTCGTCCAAAGCATTTCAATGAGACAATAAAAACAGTTAGCCTCGCTCTCTTTCTCTCTCGCTCTCTCACACACTCCCTCGCTCTGTGTGTTTTTGGGCAAACCTGTTGAACTGCTGCTGCGTGTGTATGTATGGCTGTGTTTTGATTTGTCTGTTGTTTATAAACTAGACACACACACACATACATTTATTAAGCAGCTGGTTTCGTCACCATTGATAAGCCCTAATCACAATATATAGGCACAAAGGTCATTCATATTAGCGCTGAACGATCAAGACAGACAGTTGCATGTGTGTGAGTGAGTGAAAGAGAGGATGTTCATCAATTGTTGTGATATTTTGAATTTGCAGCGCAAATGATGGTGTTGCCACCTGGCCAAAGTGAATGCCGCTAAAGCTGCGAAAATCATATGCATGTGTGCGTGCGTGTGTGTGTGTGTGTGTGCCTATGCAAACAAAACAAATTTGATGCTTTGGCGCTTGACTTTGAACTTGCAGCAGGTGGCAAAAGGCGGGGCTTTGTTTCAGTCAAATTCCATCTAATTTGTGTATTATGTATGCTTGACAGTTGTTAAACCAGCCAAGGCCTATGGTTTGCTTTGGTATTTACCTCGTTATCATACACAGACACACAGACAAAGGGTGTGTGTGTGTGCGTGAGCAGGCGAATTTCGTCTATTAATACACACACACACACACACGCAATAAGTGCAATAACGGATCTGCCTAAGAGTTGCCACGCTGCCCCCCCTCCGTCCCTTGTGCCATAATCTGGCAACGTGGTCGGCGATCATATGCTCAGCAACGGACGACGGCGACATTTTTGCTGTTCGTGTATTGTATAATCGTGAAAATGTGTGATATTTTGATTTGGCTTTAGTTGTTTGGCTTTGGCTGTTGCTTATCAGCCAGCAACAACAATTTGATTGAATGGCGGCACAGTGAAAGCCGTCAAACAACAAAACAAAACATAATGCGCGCACACACACACACGCACACTTAGAGACGGCAAACGAAAAATTCTATGGAAAGCGTAACAAAAAAATCATAACTAAGACAAAATGAGTCATATATGCATATATATACCTATATATATGATATATTGAAACCTAAATGTCATGCCTATACGCACTCCAACACATATATGCACACATGTACGCAGCGGCAACAAAATCTCATTGTATAATCGGCAAACGTAAAGAAATAAGGACCAAAAGCGATGAGCACATTGATCCTACACACACATACACACATGCATATAGACAAGAACGGCACTCTCAACACACATACACGCGCGCAGAGACACCAAAAGTTGCGGTATAAATGGTATGCCGCATGTATTAGCGACGGCAACAAAAACAACAACAAGACGAAGACGTTGCCACCTATTGATTATGTTGGGCATTTTTTGCACTCACACAGACACAAATAAAAAAAAAAAACAGCAAAAAAAAATTGCCGACAAATAAAACATTTCTGTTCTGCTTTCCTATTGCGTTGCACTTTACAACAAATTGTCTTCGCTTTGCGCACATTCAAGCAACATGACACCATTTTCTAGCTGTGTTTTGGCAAATGTTTTGTAGTAGGTTATGTTCCGCGTGGTCGAAATTGCGCTTACCTTTTGAAGACACAGGGGATGGTGTTAATATACTTTCAATTGCTTTTGCTTGAGCGTAACTGTAAACTTTAATGTTTTTTTTTTAGATGAAATTCACTAGTTTTTATTTTGAATTATGACACAAATGTTGAGCGTATTCTGGGAACACAATTTAAACACGTGTCTACGTTCAGCTTTTACATATCATAACATGGCCGGCGTATGCAGTGTTGCCATCGTTGTGCACACAAGCCGATAAACTAATGACGACAGCATTCAATCAGTTATCTGTTAATTATTGAATCGCATTTAATTTGCAAACAAATTCACTTTTTAGTATTATTTCCATATGGTGTTGCACTTGAATTGTTTGCACAAATTGCTAAAACGCGTGTGAACACAGTTAATCGGGTTGAACGACAACACATGCATGAACAGTGCTGCATTCAATAGTAATCGACAAAATCGATTAAAAAAAATACCAAAATTATTCAAGCGACTACATGTAAATATTTCTTTCAGACTTAAACAGTATTTCTTTGATACTAAAGTGAAATGGAAGGATCGCATTTAGGTTTAAAAGAGAGGCAGATGCTGATAACAAGACACCGAAATATAAAACACATATAATTTTCCAAAAATATACCAAACGATATATTATTAGCAACTGTGGTATGATAATTGCAACAGTAAGGATGCCACCTTATGCCAAATTTATAAAACAATTTAAAACTAGATATCAAAGTATAATATATATTTCTAACATAATGCAATCATAAATAATTAATAGATATCAATAAATTGTAATTTTTATAATTTGAAAATGTAAAATCGTCGCGTCTGAGCATGCCCGACACTGAATAGTCTGGCAACTCTAAGCTAATGTCAGAGCGAATACGGCTTCCTGTTAGCTTGCTTTGACAGCGCTCTTTCTACCATTTGACAGCAACTGAGGTAGGTCGGCCGCAAAAAACTTGTGTAAAAATTCCTAAATTATTGCAAACATCATAGAGCCGTATGTGCAAATTATGTGTGCAATAACAAATACAAATATCAACGCTAAATATAGCACAATTGTTAAACAAGAATAACGAGTGCAACTAATTGAAAACTGTGTTTACAATTTTTGTTTGTCTTGCAGTGACAATGGCAGTCCGCTACGAGCTGTGTATTGGTCTCAACCGGGGCCACAAGACTACCAAAGTCAAGAATGTTAAGTACACCGGCGACAAGAAGGTCAAGGGTCTGCGTGGTTCCCGTTTGAAGAACGTAAGTGGAGAAAAATCAATAATATTCCCTATTGGCATTTGTTGTTTACATTATCTTTGCCTTGCAGATTCAAACCCGCCACACAAAGTTCAGCCGCGATCTGGTTCGTGAGGTGGTTGGTCATGCGCCCTACGAGAAGCGCACCATGGAATTGCTGAAGGTGTCCAAGGACAAGCGCGCTCTCAAGTTCCTGAAGCGCCGCTTGGGCACACACATTCGTGCCAAGAGGAAGCGTGAGGAACTCTCCAACATTCTCACTCAGCTGAGGAAGGCTCAGACTCATGCCAAGTAAATAGCTTGAGCAACCCAACAACAACAACAGCAGCAACTACATCAAGCAGCACACTTCAAAAAACAACAACAGCAACGGTGTTTTTTTTATGCATATTTATGTTGCGCGGTGTTAATTACATTTGCTAAAACGTGTAAAAAAGAAAACTGAGAAAAGTCGAAGCCACAATTAAAAAAACAAATTACAATAATTGCGCAAAATGTGTTTATTTTTTTTCGAGTGCACCAAAAATGGAAGGAAAACGAAAGTTTGTTGGTGGTTTCATAACCTCACTTTAAGCAAAAGCTTAACTGTTCCTTTGCTTTGTCTTGGGATGTCAACAGCGCTGCCATCTTTGTTCATAGCTCGTTGGGGGCACAGCTGCTTCTTTAGCTTGAACTGCCGGCGCTGCCAGTGCTGCCATATCTTAAAGCCAGCTCAATTATTATAAAACACCAGAAATAGAACTACGTAAATTTTGGAATCCAGATAGGGTCTTTTTTGTGTAAGTTTACTTACTGTTTTCGCCAGTCAACTGAGAGATAAACTAGCTCTAAAAAACTAGCGTAATTACCGCCAGCACTGACGTGAAAATAGCCAAATTTCCAACATTGCATGGGGCAGGCCTACAAGTATTCTTAACTGTAGTTTGCACGGTTTGTTTTTTGCTTCTCTTTTTAACCAATGGGCTTAGATGGGCAGACAACAAAACAAAGATGGAATCTTTGCATTGGAAGGAAGTTTCCAGAGCGAAATGAGAAAATTTTTAAAAATGCGTAGCAAAAGTTAGTTTTAAATACAAAGTATATATTTGTAGTGATGTGCATGGTTTGGTTTATTAAATATGCTCGTCGAACTCTTAAAACTTTTGCTTACAACTAAATTAAATGTTTTTCTTTTCTTTAGTTTGTAATATATATACGTAACTCTTTCTAAATGCGATTATGCTATATGTATGTATGGAAGAGACTCGGCTGGTTGAACTTGGGACTACAGTGTTCATTCGTGCACATGTACACACACATGTGTATGTGTGTGTGTGGGTGAGTGGGTGTGTCTGGCTGCAGTTCCGGCGTCTCGTTAACGATAAATGAGGCTTACGAACTATGAGTACTCGGCGGTGCATTTGTGGAAACAGGAAGAGGGCGGGGAGCTGGAGAGGACACAGCCATTTGTGTTAACGAGTGCTGACTGTAGTTTCCATTTCGATTCAAAAGTCTTCGGCATCGAGGCTGGGCAGCGAGATGGTCACCTCGCCCACCAGCTGCGCCTCGTTGGCATCGTTGGAGACGATGATGCGCTCGTAGTCGACGCCAATGGGATTCACGATCTCGTAGCAGCTGCCGGCCAGGTCCGGCTCCTGCTTGATATGTGGCGCCAAGATCTGCTGTGTCACCTCCAGGCTCTCGATGCGCGTCATCTCCAGCCGATAGAAACCGTTCTCGTCCACGCGATACGAGAAGCGCTTGTGGCCCGAGGGCAGCCGGAAGCCGTGCTTCTTGATCAGGTGTATGGAGAGGGATTTGCCCGTCTTGAAGTAGCGCTCGCAGCAGTGGCAGGCATAGAAGATCGGGTTGTTGCCATGAACCTCCAGATAGTGCTGCAAGAGACAGAGAGAGATAGCGAGTGTAAGAGAGAGAGAGAGGGAGACTATTGAGATAGCTTGTCTTACGCGTCGCATTTGGGTGTAGGTGCGCACGGAGTACTGGCAGCCCGGCTGATCGCATTGGTGCACCAGCTTGGAGTGGACAATCTGCACGTGCTTGGCTAGATCCGATTCGCGCACGCAGCGCGTATCGCACTCGGTGCACTTGTACGGCTTGTCCTTCAGGTGGCGATAGCGCACGTGCGTGGTCAGTGAGCTGGCCGAGCTGCAGGTCATGTCGCACATGCTGCACTTGTAGCAGTTCACGTGCCGCACCACATGACCGCGCAGTAGCTTCTCCGTGGCAAAGAACTTGAAGCACTGGGCACATTGGAATTTGTGTGCTAGAAAGAGAGAGGGGTAGTCGAGAGAAAGAGAGGGTTATATGTGTTTATATTTCTTTTCTCCATTCCACTCACTGTTGTTGTCCGGCTGACGGCGCAGGTGATCGAAGAGCGTCGTCTTCGTGCGGAACAGCTCGCCGCAGTGGTAGCAGGCGACATGTTTCTTGTTCGAGTGCGTGCTTATGTGCTCGATGAGGCGATATTTGTTCTCCAGCAACTTGTTGCACAGCGTCCAGTTGCACTGGGTCTTGGGGCGCTCGTCGTCCGGGGACTTTTGTATTTCGTACTCGAACGAAGCGTGCTGCACTATGTGATCCTGGAACTCCACTATGGAGATGAACGAGCGCTTGCAGTCGCTCCAGCCGCACTGGAAGTTCTGCTTCAACTCGGGCAGCCTGTTGCCGTTGCGCACCAGCGCGAAGCAGGCTGGTATCTCGGGATGCAGCTCGCACTCGCGCTTGCCGTGCAGCAGCAGATTAAGGTAGTAGCCGTGGTAGTAACTGTGACGCTCGAACTCCTCACGACAACTGGTTTGGAAGTCGCAGTCCTGCCACACGCACACACACTTGTCCCCATCCTGTTGCTGCTGCTGCAGCTCCTCCAGATGCTCGGCAATGTGGCCATTGAGCAGCCAGTCGCCATCACAGACCGTTTGGCAGTCGCGCCAGCCGCACGGCAGCTGCATTTCTGTTGTTTTCTTCCTCTTGCTCGTCGGATATTGCTTCAACATTGCGTCTGTGTGTGGGTCCGAAATCTATCAAATGTCGCAAAATTCTGGTCAATAAATTGCAATTGCCTTCTCCGCGTAAAAGAAAAACTCTATCGCAATGGTATCGCTTTAGTGATGGGCACTTTCAAAGTGCATCCGCATCGATAGTTTCAGTTAGTTTATATCGATAGGGGTGCAGTGCTAGCAGGATAAAAAGCTAGTAACTAATTTAGCGCTAGATTGGCTCAATTTTAGCCGTTAAAAAAGGGAAGGCATTTATTCGATAAATCTCGAAACTAACTAACTAGTCAGCTGTTCTAAATAATATGATAATATTATGGAAACTAAAAACTTTAGTGTATATTTTCTGCATCATTTTGCTGTAGTTTCCTTGTTATGTATAGTTGAAGCGAAACCTAAATAAGTTGATTTATTATTTTAATAGAGCATTTTCAGTAATGTAATAGACAAAAAATGAATTAATATTAAAGTTTTTGCTTACATTTTATTTTTAGCTATTTTTACTCGTTGTTGCAGTTATTGCTTATAATTTGCGATAGTTGTTGATACAAACTTATTCTATATCGATAGCGCACTTGCACATCGATTAGCTTAACGATAAACCACTTTCCCTCCAATTTTGCGGATTTCAATAATTGACTTTTCTCTGTCTTTGATTTTTACTAATAGGTAATTGTTTCCTCCTGGTTTGCTTATATACAATTGTTTTGTTTTTGTTTTATTTAAATTATACAATATTGTTGCTATGTTAATTTTGCCTAGAGCAAATACTCACGCTCATTCTCTCCCCGCAATACGCCAATAAAAATATATATCATACTTACAAAGGGAGCTACAAAAATTGATGAACTCGACGTGGCTTAGAGTCCTGGCATCACGTACGCAATGTTGTCCAGCGTCGTTGCTAGATTTGTGCTCAGCTGCTTCTTGTTCTCCAGCCCAGGTATCTGCGTTGTCATACAGAGCAGCGGCCCCATTGAGCACAGGAGGCTGTCCAGCAGGACGGACAGGCTGCCGGAGAGGGCAACGTGTCCGTTGTGCTCCTTCAAGCGTTCGCCAATCACGGTCAGACTCTCGCCGAGCAGCTTTAAATGGGCAGCCGCATCTATAGCCTCAATATTCGATGGCGAGGACTTGCCACTGGCCAACTCCATGTCCTGCTGCTGCCCCGCGTTTTGTCGCGGGGACGGGCTCGCCTGGCTGACGGCTACGGGACTCGCCTTGATCCGGCTGTTATTTGCTCGTTTCTGTCTGCTTTGTGCCCACGTCGAGGGCGTCGTCGCCTGCTCCGGCACCTGGCGTCGCTCTGCGGCCAGTTTCTTGGTGCGACTCGTCGTGGCACGATTCACAAAGGACGAGTCCAGAGATGACGTAGCCACCACAGAGGCGCTGCCATTGCTCGCCTTCGTCGGCGTTTGCGTGGGGGCCAATTCCACCGGAGCATTGTTTTCCCGGGTGCGTGCCTTGGCGGCCAGCACCTTGGCTTTGCGGCGCCAGGCGTTCTTCTCCTTGTTGGAGACATTGGCCCACAGTTCGCTGAGTCTTCGTGCCGCATTGGCAAAGTCTACGGAAAAGTTTAGCGATTAATTATTCTTTGTTCTTTCAGCTCCCGGATGATGGCTCACCTAGTTCGGAGAAGTCCCGTTTGCGCACCTCTCGCGCCCACAGGCTGTACGCTGTGTAGCGCACCCGCACTTTGTCTTTTCTCTGCAATTTGTTGTCTTTGATCAGCTTGCGCTTGTTGTTGGACTTTTCCCGCATGTAGAGACTCTGACGGACCCGTGAGTCGTTTGTGTAGGAGGCCTCCGCTTCGACACCTTCGACCAGATCTTGGACCAGGGTGTCCACCTCATCGTCGGAGTTCATGAGGGCGCCGCGTAAATCGGCTGTACCACCAATTGTGGGTATTGTCGTCTCCTCATCGGAGATATTGTGATTGTGCTCCAGCTCATCCTCGACGTCGTCCTCCGCCACGGCGTAGGCCAGCGCCAGTTCCTGTTCCCGTTCTCGAAGCGCGTTGGGCGGTCGACCGCGTCCTGGATATCTGGCAGGTTGTCTGCCCGGACGTTTCGTTCGCTTCTCAATTTCCTCCGGCGACTCGAAGTCCAACAGTTTGGATGATTTTTTGCGTACGCGTCCGCTGCGCGAAACGCCAGCAACCTGAAAATCTAAGCTTGCGTTTAGCACGGAAATCGCATTTACTTTGCACACAGACACCATACCCTTTGCCACAGGATTTGATAAGGGCGATTCCATTGTTTTGATTTTAATTATTATCAATATTTTTAATTTTGTTGTAAACGACGCGATGAGAAATCAGTGATCAGCTGTTTGCAGCAAAAACGGTCACACTGGGCGCGATAGACGATGGTCATGAATGCAGAAGATTGCGCAATTATAAGACTATCGGTTTGCCAAATGCCACGCATTTCAGGTGCCAATGATAATAAACTACTCGTAAATGTCTCTAAACTAAAAAGATCTAATCAACCTTTCAGTAAATTACATGATCTAGCAGTTTAAAGCATTCCTATCTTTATGATCTATATTTACTAATTCTCACATATTATTATAAATAGTTCAGTAAACTGCCTTGTATTTGTATATATTTGTAATTTAATATTATTTTGAATTTACTGTATTAAATAAATAAGTTGAAAGACACCATTTTAATAAACACGCAGTCTGTACTGCTCGTAAGCATGTGACGTCACACCTGTAGATCACTATTGAACCGGCCACGCGTTGCGATATCTTCCAGGCTCTGTTGCACTTGCAATGCATACACTCGATAGTTTCGATAACAGGCGTTTCGATTTGTTTTGATTACAGCTCTTGTTGTTGGTTGCGTTTTTTTGTTTGTTTGTGTGTTGTTGATGCGCTGCTGGGCGACATCGGCATTGAGTCGGCATTTTATTGATTACATATGGCAAACTGGCGCTTGGCACGCAACGCCGGCCCCCAAACCAAGGACATTAGCGACCCCCATATGGACAGGCGACATTAACGTGTTTTTGTTTATTTTTGTGTGTGAGTGGATGTTGGTTGTGTTTTTTTTGTTGTTGGTTTATTTGGCGAATCAAGACCAAAACGACGGTTGAGCCGCTCAAATTGTGTTTGTTTTGTTAGTTATCCCTCGGCCATTCACTCAGCGCCGCGCATTTGTACAACTCGCATTTAACGTGTGTGACTAACCCCAAGCAAATATTATATATCATTAGCATAATTAATTCACAATTATTAATTCAAATATGTCGACTATTGTGAATGCCGATGCCGAATCCGCGCCCAACGGCCGCTCCGAAACCGATCGCATTTCCGCTCTCGAACTGCAGTCGAACAAGCGGATGCTGTACTTCAGCGATGGCGTCATGGAGGAGCTCTCCTCCAGCGATAGCGACGCCGAGCCGGACGTGCCCGATAAGGGCTACGATGTGCAATTCGAGGTAAGCCTTGCATTGCAAAAATAACGCGCTATCAACTAATTCGAAATTCTGTGACTCATTTGGGAGCAGCGCGAACAGCCGCTGGGACCACGCCTACGTTACAAGGCCAGCAAGGTGGGCAACAATATATTGGCGGGCATTGATTACGTTGGTGGCGGCCTTGCCTCATTCCTGGGCATTACGAACTCGAAGTATGCCAGCGAACTTAAATACCATCGGCGGGCCAAGGAGCTCGCCGAGGCCGAGGCCGCAACCGACGAGGACCTTGACAATTGGCAAGCCAACGCCAACGGCAACAACAACAACAACAATCGCGGCAATGCCATTGTGGTTTGTGCGCCCGCTAGAAGCGGCGCGGCCGCAGCGTTGCCACCTAGTCGGCAATAAAACTTGACGGCAGCTCGAGTATAAGAGTCGTAGAAGACCACAAAATGCTCATCAGGTAAAATTCTAAAAACACAAACAAATTGTAAATACCAAAAAATGCAAGGAAAATTCATGTATTAAGGAAACAGCATTAAATCATTTTGGACAACTTTATTCGCTATAAATAAGTTACAAAATACATATTACATATTTATATAAAACAAAAAATGGTTTTATTTGAAAACAGGCAACTCTTATACTGGGAGCTTGATGTGATTTGAATTTGAATATTTTTTTTGCAGCTTTTAAAAAACTCTGTAGACTTAGTTATAGAACTTAACAGCTATAAATATGTATAAATATATTGGGTAAATTTTTTTTTTTTTGATTTTCTTAATTCTAATGGCACAACGAATACAGTTACTGTTTGCTTTAAGTACACTTGCGTTTCGAATCGATGTCGGATTTAAGTACATTTTGTTAAATTATTATTTTTAAACATGAATCACAGTATCACAGAATTTACACATATATATGTATGTATATAGGAAGCAATATGATAAACAAAAACCATTATAATAATTATATGGGGCAAGCATTATTTTTAGTGTATTGTACTTTGGTTACGCGCTAAAAAATAATTATTTCAAATCAAAGTGCCATGAAACAATATAGAAAATTTAATTTTTAAGTAAAACAAAGCCAAATTAAATTTTGAAAAATTGGAAATAATATTTAAATATAGAAATTTAAATATTAGAAATTTATAAAAATTATTAAATATTGCACAAATTTCTTCTTTTTTTTTTTTAATTTTTAAATTTCTTTCATATAAATAATCAGGAAACTGGCTCCAAATATGAACTTTTTTGTTTGTGTGTTAAAATGATATATAAAAAGTTCATATTTGGAACCAGTTCCTTGACTTTCACTCATTTCATGGCATCGCAAGCAACATTTAAAGGAACACAACATACAGAAATGTTAAGTATCAAAAGGAATATTAAGTACAGACACACATAAGACACAGACAAACTAATACAGTTATAGAAATACATGTAAGTGGGTTCCCAAAAGTCAGAAATAGCTGGAAGCCTAAATGCACAATCTGTTGACTCAATTCGAGGCTATATATATGGAGTATATAAGTGCAAAGACATAGGCATAGGCACAAGTATGAGTAGAACTAGTCGGGCTAAGTTTTGATTGTTTGTAGAGGTGAGCTTAGCTTATAAAGCATCAAGTATATATAGTATAGAACATAAGTAGCTCTCAGGCATATAAACGATACAGCTTCTTATACAACTTGGTTGCTTAAGCGTTCTACTATATGTTTTACAATGACAATTGTATAGTAACTAGAGTCTAGACTGCCTTAAGCTCACTCTCTTTTTGCTCTCTCTCTCTCTCTCTCTCTCTCTGTATAAATCCTTGCCTAAATTAAGTTAACAAATTGTGCATAGGAATACTTAATAGCTTAACTAGGCTGTTTCTATGCTGACCTTGGCAGGAACGTTGCGTTGTTATAGCCGCATTGTGCTTAACGCTTAGCGGCATCAGACTTGAAGAGCTCTTGGCAAGAGGCAGACATGAATCTGGAGAAGCAAGAAAAACTCGATTAGCAAATTGAAGCCGTTTATGCAGCTGCTTGACTCACGCTCAGAGCAACGTCTCGTTGCCGTAGCGCTGCAGCTGCGGATAGTGCGTGTAGTTGCCGTGATGATGATGATGATGGCCGTGCGCGTGCTTGGCGGGCGCATAGTAGAGCCGCTGCGTCGAGTGGGCATGCGGTGTCGGCTGGGTGCTGCGGCCCAGCGAGTAGTTGGACATTTGATTGAGCGATATGGAGCCGGCGCCCGTTGGGTGTGCCTTGTGCTTGTAGGGGCTGCTGATCAGGGGCGGCGCGCTGGCCATGGACTGGTGCGAGGGCCGTACCGAGTGGTAGGAGACGACGGTGCTGCTGCAGGCCAGGTGGGAGCCACGCGAGCTGCTCTGCCCATCCAGCTGTTGTAGCTGCTGCTGCTGTTGCTGCTGCAGATGATGATGATGATGGTGATGATGCTGATGCAGATGCGAGGGTTGCTGCTGCTGCTGTTGCTGCTGCAGCTGCAGCTGCTGCTGTGTCTGGCGATCGGTTGACTGCTTGAGCGGACGCAGGGAGAGCTGACGCTTGTAGAGGCTGGAGATGCTGGGACCCAGCACCCAGGCGAAGCAGCAAATGCCCAGCATCAACTCCATGAAGGCGCGCGTCAGATAGGGCCACAGCGGCGTGCTCGTCTCCCGCTGACTCAGCCAAATGTCAATGTTGGCGAACTCATAGATCACGGCGAGGAGCAGCAGGGCACAGGCCGTGCCGTAGATGAACAGAAAGATGCCAATCCCCGAGCTGTTGTGCACGCCCAGCTGCAGCTGCTGCTGGAGACTCAGAGCATTGCTGTTGCGCAATATCTCCTTGTTGCGACAGTGCACCAGATAGCCGGAGATTAGGTTCATCGAGCCAAAGATCCAATAGCAAAAGACGGGCGTGGCGACCAGCACCTGCAGCGCCTTGTCCGACTGGTTGCCCACGAAGCAGGCGCCTGTTTCGAAAAAAGAGAAATCAGTATTAGCTGTTCGGTTAGGGTATAAGCACGGCTGGGCATACCCAACAGCTCGTCGGCATCGACGAGTCGCATCACAATCACCGCCGCCGTCTGGAAGGCGGGCAATCCCCAGGCCACAAAGCACACGAAATTATTCTGCGCCAAATCCTGCTGAGCGCTGCTGTGGCTGCCGGCGCCCTGGCGCTTAGCCGGGGGCAGCGCTATATGTCCCTTGGTATCCGGACTATTGCGGCGTATGTCCCGATGCCAGCCGAGGCATAGAATGGCCCACCTGCAAACGATTTCAGTCATAAATAAGCCGCGTTAGCAAATTGCTATCTCTAGTGTTATCGTCCCCAACCACACGACACGAACGACATCAGAACTAAGATATACTACATTTATGGACATGTCGTAAAACAAGCTTTGGATGCGAACCGAACCGGTTCGGAATCGTAGCACAAATTTATTGACCATATACAAAAAGCAAACTGAACTTTAGCTTTAGCAATAGTCTATAAAAATACTAGTTAAATATATGTTCATTTGAACGATGAGCTACTGAACTAGTTCCAGACTTGACTCACATAATTTGGTATATAAGACTTATTGAACAAGTTAGCCACTAGTTCCAAGATTTACTGGCCTCTTATAGTTAGAGTATAAGATCTATAGAACAAGTTCCACACTGGTTCCAGCACTTAGCTCCTTCAACAAATTCCAAATATATAGCTCGAAATCACTAAGTTCTAGATTTCTGTAAATGAAGTAGTATTTAAGAGCTAATGAACTCGTTCCAGATTGCTTGCTGATGACATAATACTTTTGAACTAGTTCCAGAATTCAGCTACCTAAATACCCACATGAGTGCCTCTCAGAATCTAAGACCTGCCGAGCAAGCAGTCAAGTAAAATGTAAGAGCTAATGAATAAGTTGTAGACTGACTAGTTCCAGTCTAGCTCTACATTACTCAGACTAGTTCCGAACACTTGACCACACATATGAATACAACTTTTCACAAATTCCGAAAAAGTTCAAGATTTTTGTTACTCAACTGTTAGGTGAACCAGTTCCAGTTTGATTCCAGACTATGACTACATTAATATCTGACATTTTGAGCCAGTTCCAGACTTCAGCTATTGAAGCAGACTCAAAAATGTTCATGAACAAGTTCCAATCTTTCTATCAGTCAATATTATAGTACATTTTGAACAAGTTCCCGAATCTTAGTTTCTTAGTTCTATTAAACATGTTCCACCGACTGGTTCCGAGCACTTACCAGGCGCAGGCGGCCATCCCGAAGTAGTAGCGCAGCAGGAAGACGCTGGCGCAGGCCGCATTGGAGAGGCCATCGACGCTGAGCAGCGACTCGTTGGGCGCCTGCGGATCCGTGCCGCAGGCGGTCCCCGTGCGTCCGACAATGAAGCGCACGGTCCAGCCAATGGTGACCATGTTGTGGCACCAGAGCAGCGGCGACAGTAGACGCGACCACTTGGCGGCCGCATTGCCATTGGTACGATGATCACCGCCGAGCAGGAGCAGGCAGAGGGTGGCAACGCAGGCGAGTCCCAGGCCGGCGTACGCCCAGGTGGATACCCAGATTTCAGAGAGATGCTTCTCGCTGGGCGTGAACAGAATGTCCGCCTCGCAGAGCGGCGCACAGCGGCCGGAGCGATGCAGCTTCACGTACAGATGGGATTTGGCCAGCGCCGAGCAGTCGAGGGGTAGGGGAGCGCCCATCTTGGGGCCCGGCAACTGCTGGCCGTAGAGCTCGTGATCCTGGAGCGTGAGATGCGTTTCGCCGGGCCCCTCCATGCACATCGTCTCGTGATTGTTCTCGCGCGGAAAGCGCTCGCAGTCCAGTGCCGGCGGCCAGGGGAAGCCGAAGCCCTGCAGCACCGGATGGCAGCGAATGCGGACGGATTCGCAGAGGCTGCGGCATGGCCCGATCGAGTGGACCGGCGCCTTGGGCGTGCACATGGGCACGTAGGCGGCGCACAGGAAGAGCTTCAGCTGGGAGCTGCAATCGTACTCGATGAGCGGCGCGAACGTCTGCAGGGTGTACTCCACGTCCGTCTGCAGCTCGTGCCCGACCAGGTTCGGCATAGAGGTCTCATTGTAGCCAATGCCGCGGCACATCTCGATGCGGATGGGCTCGCACTGCCGGAATATGATCTCGGGCGGGGCGTTGCTGCTGCTGCTAATGATGGCAGTGCTGACCCCGCCGCTGAGGGCTTCCGCGAACAGCAGCAGTGCTGCCAGCAGCCATTTTACGTTCATCCTGATTTAACTTGTTGATGCTGCTAACTCTTATTGCTACTGTTGTTGTTGTTCCTACTGATTGCTGTTGTTGTTGTTGCTGTTGCTGCTGTTGTAGTTAGTTGGTTTGCATAGTGCCTGCCGTTAGCGGAGAACTGGTTCCACACACGCTTGCGCTTGCACTCGCACTTATTGGCTAGCCGGCAGCTATCTCTTTCCCGCCCGCCAGTCTGGCCACTCTGGAGTCCCCTTGTCAGCTCGTTAACTACCTTGGCGTCGTTCTTGTTATCGTGCGGTCGACGTCGCCGCTGCTGCAAACTAGTTTTCACTGTTCTTGTTCTTTCACAATTGGTATGCAGATTATCTTTTGCCCAATTACAAATTTTTACACTTTTTCCATTTAACTGCGGCGCTGCACAGTTTTGCACTTGTTTATGTTTGCCGTCTTCGATTTCAGCTCTTTTGTTTGTTTACTTAAGACTGTTATAAATATCTATATTTATTTATGTCTGCCATTAGTCACATCGTTTGCATTTGGCCAGCCAGAATTTGATATGCCACAAAAATAAAAAAAAAAAACAAAACAAAAAAATTTTCCAACCACCCGAGCTCACTAGTTGAATGTGTGTTTACTTTGGTTTCGTTGCAACCAACAAGAAATTCGGACTTGTAAATATTGCGTTGAATCGTTTCGGGTAGAACTAGTTAGTTAGTTGCCTATCGATAGACTAGTGGCGGCAAGTCGATCGCTAAAACAAGCTGTCAAAGAGAGAACAGTGTTGAGCAACAGCAGAGCGCTTAAAATCCACAATACAAATCAAAACTTTGAAATTGTGAGCAAAAAATATGGAAAGTGATGATGGTAAGACGAAAATGATTTCTTTTGATTTTTATTGAATTTAATAGAATTATTAACTGGTATATATGTAGATAGCAACAAGTAACACAAATTGCACTTTTCATTTCATCAACGCTATACCAAAAAACAATTGTTCTAACGATTCACAACAATAAATGTGTTTTTGTTTTCTTTTTTTGGTTTTTACAAATTTTTTGTCTTTAACAATATTGTTATTCTGTACACAGCATGCGACAAGAGCGAAATGCATATGCATTTTTCACGCTTTCGCCTTCTCTCTCTCTTTTTCTCTCGCACACACACACACACATATGCTCTCTCTTGTTTTGTGATTTTGCCTGACTGCGGTTATGTCTGCAGAATACGTTATATCTCTACGATATCGGGCTATACATAATGCTGCCAAATTGCTAGGCACAGCAATGCGGCAACATTCGTAGCCCGCGCATCCTTTGCTTGCAGACTTTTAGCTAACCGCTTTAAGTATATATGTATATATATATATATATAATTGTATAGGTAGCTTTAGATAATTTCTTTTTAGATATTACAAAGTAATTTACATTATTTAATTAGTGCGAGTAACAATTACAATAAAATCGAAAAAACAAGCACAATATATGCTCAAAATATGAATTATTTTTTATATATGTATGTATATATATGTATATGTATATGTATATGTGTGTATGTAAGTCAGCATATATGTATATGTATATGAATATGTATTTATGCATGTCTCTGTATGTACGTATGCCGTCTATATGTATATATGAGGATTGGCCAGCAATTATTCAACAAATAGCGATAACAAGAAAATATCTTCGATCAGACCGAAGCCGCATCTTCTCTGCTCCGAGTCTGGCACATAAAATGATTTAACTATATATAGATATATGTGTATATATATATATATATATATATATATATATATATATATATATATATATATATATATATATATATATATATGTCTGGCTGTCTGTTTGTTTGTTTGTCTGTTTTGTTTGTCGGGTTTGTTTGTTTGTATATAAATTTGCTATTATCTGCTTTTCTTTGGTTATTTGTTTTATTTTGGGTTTCTACTCGTCGTAGTCGCTGATCATGAGGCCCCGCTTGGTGAAGTTGATCGATGAGACTTGGGAGAGATTGGCCGCCCCATCCATGTTGTCGAAGAGGTCACTAGTAGCTGAGCTATTAAGGGAGTTGAGCGTTACGTTGAACGACCCGCCGCCCGCATTGTTGAAGCGCTCCTGCAGCTCCTGCTGCTGCTTCAGCGTTTCCAGCTCATCGCGCAGCGCCTGGTTGCTCACGCGCAAGTTGTCCGCCTCCTGCAGGCAGTCGCGCAGGCTAAAAGTCATACATATATATATATATATATATATATATAGGATAAGCTTTTTCTTGAAATATATCTCCGTCTACTCACTTGTCGATTTCGTTCTGCATGCTCTTGATGTAGTCACAGGCCTTGATCAGTATCTGCGATTTGGAATCGTTGGGTGGTGTGCGTCCATTCTGCTGGCTCTGGCGCATGGCCGCCGCTGCTGCCTCGGCCGGCGGCTTGTAGCGGTTGCCCTCCGTGGGCAGCATCTCCTTCAGCTTGAAGATCCAGCAGTTGATCTTATCACGACGCCGGCGCTCCACCTCGTT
Source organism: Drosophila mercatorum (assembly GCA_961210405.1). Classification (NCBI taxonomy): domain Eukaryota; kingdom Metazoa; phylum Arthropoda; class Insecta; order Diptera; family Drosophilidae; genus Drosophila; species Drosophila mercatorum. The sequence goes on along the minus strand of CAUIUS010000001.1, from coordinate 20,390,655 downwards.
GTGCGTGGCGCGGCGCTTGTCGTCGCGCTTCTTGAACGCGTCCATCTTGACGGCGGCGGCGGCGGTGGCTGTGCCGTGGCTAAGCAAAGAGCTGCTGCTGCCACTGGCGCTGCCACTGCTGGGCGAGTCCTTGCTGGCTGCCACCAAGATGTTGTGCGTGGCTGTTGTTGCTGCTGCTGCTGCTGCTCCTCCGGCGCCGCTGCCACTCACGTACAGCACGCTCGTGGACGGCGTGGCAAGCGAGTCCGGCTCGAGCTTAATGGAAGCCATGGATTGTGCATGATGTTGTTGTTGTTGTTGCTGCTGCTGCTTGTGCAGCACTGGCTCAGTCGCCTTGGGTGTACCGCTCGTGCTGCTGTCTTTAACTAAATAGATTTCACAACCTGTCGGCAGCTGCAGATTCGTGGGCAGCAGCGCGTGCAGCGCATCCAAGTCCGGCTCCTGCTTGATGCTCTCGATGGCATAGAACTCTTGAGATTCGTTCGAATTGTCGTCGTCGCCGCATATTGTTAAGTAGATCTGGGCACCGTTGTTCACGTCCACGCCGCTCGCTAAAAAAATACCGTTGGTTGCCGCCGAGCTGCCAGCGCCGTTACTGTATGTCGCGTACGCAACGTCTGCGGCGGCGGCTGTCGCCGTTGCAGCTGTGGCCAGCTCCAGACGTGGCCTTTTCTTCACATTCATTGCAGCTGCTTCTTGTTGTTGTTGTTATTATAATAATAATAATAATTATTGTTGCCGTTAGATGTCATCTCACTGCGTCTTTGTGCACAGATACATACATATATACATATGTATATACAATTACAAATGGGTGTATGCTGCTGCTTCTGCTGCTCTGCCCTTGTTGTTGTTGTTGTTGCTGCTGTTGTTGTTCACGTAACTTTGTGTGTAATTGGAAGAGTGCGAACAGCTATTAACTGCCGTTATGGCTGAGCATTTGAATAGAACTCGACGGCAATGCGTATTGCTCTGGTTTGGCCATTTAGTTGGGCTAACGCACACGCACACACGTACACGCACACTCACGCACACATCCGTTCAACAACAATAATAATAATAATTGCAATTGCGACGATATGTGGGTGTTCGTTTTTTTGCGTCTGGCATCCTTATCTGCTTGGCAGGCCTCTTCAGCTGGCAACCCCGCCCGCAGCCAAGTGACTCAAGAATTATCGCATAAGATAACGCGACAAACCCAAATATCCGAAGACATTTCGGTTCTGCGCATCTACGTCATATTTGTGCCTTTGATGTGGTTTAACTATAAGCGCTATGCTTTCAATAATTAATTACACCCACATCAGTAGCAATAATATTATAAATTTTAATTATATTTTTTTTTAAATTTTCTCCAAATGCATAAATCCATAATCTTGATTTTTAAATAAATCCCATATTCATCGTCGTCACTTTCAGAAGTATCGAACGACGTGCGCCGTAGCGTAACCTTTCTATCTTTGACCATGCTCAAGTTCACATCGATAGACCGATTATTTTTTTTTTTTACAACAATAAAGTGAAGCATAAACAAATCTAGATTTTAGTTTAATATTAAATTTACTATTACTATTATGGCTATACCCTCAGCAACGGAATCGCTTTCTCTAGCGCTCAAAAATCGCTTTCTGCCTAATCTCGAGTATCTGCTGCAAGGCTCCATCCTAGACACAGCCGTCGAGCATTTGATGCACAGGTAAAAAAAATCAAACAAAAAATACCAAAAACCGGCTTAAAGTGCATTTACTCATTTTTTTTAAATTTAGATTAAAAGGCCTGTGTGATAATGTGGATACCTCGCCGGAGACGTTTCATGATCTGGAGGTGTGCATGAGTCTGCGCCAGCCGGCCTCACCACAGCCCCTGCTGCTGCTACGCGTGAGACGTGCGCTGGGACGCGATGCGCCGTTCCAGCTGCGGTATCTGGGACAGCCGGAGGTGGATATGCGGAGACCCACACTCGTGCGCAGCTGCATGGACTGCGCCTGCACAAATGGCATACTCGACTTCCTCTCCGAAATGGGCTTTCGCCTCGAGTTCGAATATATAGCCAAAGGTTAGTCAAATATATTATAAAAAGAAACTGAAAACAACTTCATCTCTCAACCCCTTGCAGGCTACATGTTTCGCAAGGGTCGCATGAAGATCACCGTCTCGAAGCTCATCAAGATCGTGCCCGGCAAGCAGCAGGACATGGCCAACGAGCCCATCTCGCAGAGCTACATTGTCGAGCTGTCTGTGGTGGCGCCCACGGGCCAGGAGAACGTCGGCGAGGAGATGCGCGTGTTCGCGGAGCAACTGAAGCCGCTAGTCCAGCTGGAGAAGATCGACTACAAACGTCTGGCCAATTTACCATGAAGTAATCGAAGCCCCCAACTCTAACAGCGTGTTCGAAATTATACAATTTATAAAGTCTACGTTCTATGTCCTCCACTGATGCACTAGCCAAGAAACATCAGCGAGATTGTGGACAAGACAATTTTGATACATGGGAAATGTTTTCAAATAAAATAAAACTAAAATTTTCAATAGTTCCCGCGAGTAAAGTCCCTTTTGATTTATCGATAGATTTCTCTCAAGCCAAAAGTCCTCTTTAAGCGATCATTCAATTTCCCCCTTTTAGCTTAACAAATTTACCTCAAGTTACGATAGATCGACAAATTTCCCCTGAAATTCTCTTTTTCGATTGATCGAACGATAACAATTTAATTGCAACATCTAAATTCTAAACACACAGAGAAATACATTCAAAGCACAAATCCATTTACGGTTACTATATATGAACTTGACAAGCTTGACGAATAGACGGAAAGGAATGCATAAACTTTCAAAGTTATTTAACTAGACACCTAATCCTTGAATGCCTCGTTGAGGGCCGATAAATTGCGGTCGGTGATGTGACCCTGCAGCTCGCTGCGCCCCATCAGCGAGATGACCATTTTGAGCGTGCTCCAGATGGACTCGGACATCTGATTTTGGCCCACGGCCTGAGCATTTGGCAACTCTCGGGCGGCATTGGTGTGGGCCTGCATGGTGAGCGCCGTAATCAGATGCTCCGCCGCCTCCTTGTACGCCTTCAGATTCATGCAGCAGACGCCGACGTTGTAGCGCACGCGTATGAAGCCTGGCTGCAGCTGGAGCGCCTGCTGATATGCCTCGACTGCCTCCACGGACCGCGAGCCGTTGGCAAGGCTGGCACCCAAGCGATTCCAGAGCTTCGCATTCTGCGGATCCACATGCACGGCCGAGCGATAGCAGTCGACGGCCTTGTCAAATTCGCCAGACAAATTGTAGAGCACGCCGAGTGCCTCCTGGAGGTCGGGATCCACCTGGGCGGGCTGCATGCGAACTGCCTCCAAGTAGACCTGCTGGAGATCGCGCAGTTTGTTGCCGCCAATCAGGGAGGAGGCCATGGTCATCACCTCCGGCTGCAGCTGCGGATAGGCGGTCAACAGGTGTCTGTACTGCGGATGGGTCTCCAGCCAGTTGGAGAGCATCTTCACGGCGTTGCTCTGCAGGCCCTCGTTGGTATAGCACACGGCCAGGGACATGAGCACCGGACGGTTGTCCGGCTGCAGCTCCAGTGACTTCTTCAGCGCTGAAATGGCCTGCGGATCCATTTCGTTCTCGGCCTGGGAGACGCCCAGCAGCTGCCAGATCTCGGCCCGTTCGGGCTCCTTCTTGACCGCCACCTCGAAGCAGAGCACGGCGCTGGGTATGTCGCCCTTGTTCAAGTACTCCTTGCCCTTCTCGAAGGCATTCTCCAGCTCGGCCATCGGATTCTGCTCGGCGAACTCGTACTCCTTGTAGGCATCCAGATTCTCATTGTATTCAGACAGCCAGGGATGTTCGTTCTCCTCGGCCAGCTTCTGCCACTCGTCCTGCAGCCGCTGCCAGAACTTCTCATTGAAATTTGTGGCAGTCTGCTCGTTGTACTCCTTGTTGCGCTGATAGTCGCTTATCCAATCCTCGAGAGACTCTTCGTACGTTTGCACCCGGGGCAGATTGTCCGTGATGATCGTCTCGATGTTCTCATCGAAGAACGCATCGTGCTGCTGCTGGGCTGGCTGCTGCTGTTGTTGCTGGTGAGGTCCAGCTGTGATGGCCATGTACTGCTGGCGCATCATCTGGTTTGGCATGAAGTTTTGGGTGCTGATCATAGTCTCGTCGAAGAAATCCTGCGACTGCATTGGCTGCTGCACTTGCAGCGCTTTAGTGGGCTGTTGCTGATGGTGGTGCTGCTGCTGCTGCTGCATGAAATCCCGACCCCATTGGTTGGCCATCTCGTGGTGCTGCTGTGGCGGCTGTGGTCCGTGGATGTTTACTCCGCGCATCTCCTGGAGCAGCGTGTCCATTTGAAATGACTGCGGTGGGCCAGCTACTTGGCCGAGAAAATCGTTAACTAGTTGCTCATCGGGCCGCAGGCTGCGCTCGAATTGCGCAGGAGCAAAACCCTCGTCCTTGTGTGCAACATCGCGGGTAAATTGTCCGCCCAGCTGCACCAGTGGATTTACTGCGCCGCAATCGCCTTCCACAAGTGGACGCAACGACATCTTGCTACGTAACTGGTTACTGCTTTCGATCAGAGGCCGATTTTAGGATGGAGGGACTTTAAGATAAGAAACGAAACAAAAGTCCAAATGTCCACAACGGGGATGGACTACGAATTTGCATTGAACTTTATTGATTTATCGAGTGGGCAAACACATATCGAACTAGCTACTGCAATTGCGCAGAGTATCGATATATTTGTGCTATCGAGATTGCTGAATGTATAGAATTGCGCGTGTTGGCGCCAAAGTGTTTGTCGTTAATATGTGCTGGCAAAAACGTTTATTTTTAATTAAATTAAAATTGTAACAATGCATTGGTTATACAAAAACTATGATTTCTCTGATTAACTAATAGTTTTTAATTATTAAAATACCTATTTGCATATTTTCTTTTTTCATTGTATATCGATTATAAAATACCCATTTATGTGACAAAATTTCAAGTAATATGAATGCTAAGCTTTTTTAAAATACTATATTTTTGGCCTAAGGATAATAAACTAAAGAATAACAATAAAAATTATGTATAAATGTTTAACGCATGCAGCTATCGGAAGAAGTTGTTCATTTGAACGATAGTATTTTGATGTAGTGTCAAAAGTATTAGTAGTTTTGGTATTCTTTGTTGAGCCACACGCAGCCACACTGATTGCACATCACTGTGAAATTCATTCACTCGCACGTGTTTTTGTTATTCTATTTGAAGTAAAGGGAAATTAAGTCGCAAAATAAACCGTGCCAGATGGAGCACGATAATTACACTGGCGTCACCACGCTGGGCGCCGACAGCAGCAGCAGCGGCAATACTGCCATGATCCTATGCTGCGAATGCGCCGTGCCCATACAACCGAATCCGGCCAATATGTGCGTGACTTGCCTGCGCAATCATGTGGATATTACAGAGAATATACCGAAGCAGGCGGTGCTGCACTTCTGTCGCAACTGCGAGCGCTATCTGCAGCCGCCCAACGAGTGGGTGCAGGCGGCGCTGGAGTCCAGGGAGCTGCTCGCCGTTTGCCTGAAGAAACTGAAGGGATTGAAGGAGGTGAAGCTGGTCGATGCGGGCTTCATATGGACGGAGCAGCACTCGAAGAGGATCAAGGTGAAGCTGACGGTGCACGGCGAAATCTCTGGCGGCACAGTGCTGCAGCAGGTGTTCATTGTCGAATTCACGGTGCAGAATCAAATGTGCACCGATTGCCATCGCACCGAGGCGAAGGACTTCTGGCGCTGCCTGGTGCAGGTGCGTCAGCGAGCCGAGAACAAGAAGACCTTCTACTATCTGGAGCAGCTGATACTCAAATACAAGGCGCACGAGAACACGCTGGGCATCAAGCCCGAGCACGGCGGACTCGATTTCTACTACGTCAGCGAGAATCATGCCAGGCGCATGGTCGACTTCCTGCAGACGATGATCCCCGTGAAGGTGACCACATCGAAGCGCCTCATCTCGCACGACATACACAGCAACAACTACAACTACAAGTACAATTGGTCTGTGGAAATCGCGCCCATATCGAAGGACAGCGCCGTCTGTCTCTCCAAGAAGCTGCGCCAGCAGCTGGGCAACATCTCGCCCATTTGCCTGGTGAATCGTGTCTCCAGCAGCATTCATCTGATCGATCCGCTGACGGCGCAGATAGCCGAGGTGAACACCCAGGTCTATTTCCGTGCTCCGTTCGAGGCCATCTGCAATCCCAAGCAGCTGGTGGAGTACATTGTGATGGACATCGATGTGATACACGAGAAGAACCGCAAGACGTATCCGGGCCAGGGCATGGTCTCCTTCAAGCACGCCCTCTGCGACATTTGGGTGGTGCGCGCCTCCGAGCTGGGCATCAACGATAATTCCATCCACACGCGCTCCCATCTGGGACACCTGCTGAAGGTGGGCGACTCCGTGATGGGCTACAATACGGGCGAGGCGAACATCAATGATCCGGAGTTTGATAAACTCAGCCCGGAACTGATTCCGGACGTGGTGCTCGTGCGCAAGCACTACGATCGCCAGACGCGCCTCAACCAGCGCATGTGGAAGATCAAGCATCTGGCGGACGAGGCGACGGATGAGCGCAGCAAGTACGACTATCACGAGTTCCTCGACGATATCGAAGAGAATCCCGAGATGCGTGGCCAGATCAATGTGTACAGGGATAGCAAGAAGACGCTGCCCCTTGAGGTGCAGCAGGGCGTAGCCGATGTGCCGCAGATCACGCTGGAGGAGATGCTCGAGGATATGACGCTCGAGTGTGCGGACGATCAAATGGGCGAGGAACAGGAGGAGGGCGACGAGGCGCAGCAGGAGCCGCAGCTGTAGAAATGAATTCTGGAGTGGAGAGATGGGAGAGAAGAAGGATGAGGCAGAGTTGTGGGAAGTCTTCAGACAAGAGGAAGGCGAAGACTGAAGAAGGCGAGGCATAAGTGGGTGGATCAGCAGGCGGAGTCAGCTATAGTGGAAGGGAAGCAGAGGAAGGCGGAGTAATAGCATCAGAGGTGTCTTGAGAGAAGAAAAAGGCGAGGCAGAATGAGATGGAGCAGCAGGCGGAGTCGGAAATAGTGGAAGCAAAGGAATGGAAAGGCAGAGGATAAAACGCAGTAGTAGGAGAGTTGCAGGAAGTCTTGAGAGAGAAGAGGAAGGCGAGGCAGAATGAGGAAGGTGGAGACAGCAAAAAGGCAGAGGAGGTCTTGTAGCAGAGTTGCAGGATGTCTTAAGAGAAAGGGAATTCGAGGATGATTGAGGTGAAGACAGGAGAAAGGCAGAGGAGGAGACGCAGCAGATTAAGGCAGGAACAGCTGGAGCAGAAGAGAAGCTGAATGAGTAGCCCTACTCATATATGAATTGCCAGAGACGGATCAGGAGTAGCCGTCTGTTTACTAGAGAAGCGGATGAAGAAGAGATCGCTGCAGTCCAGATAAAGAGCCCGTAGCTGCCCACGCCACAGCTAAACAAAGTTCTGTTCACTTTTTTCTCTCTTTTTTATTATATATTTACACACACACACACACAGATATACATATATATATGTAGATATATATTAATATATAATATGTTGGAATAAAACAAACAATAACATTCGATAAATTGATTTGCATAACTAAAGCTGGATCTAAGTTGTAAAGGAACTCTAAGCAGATAAATGAATATATATACATATGTATATGCACATATCTGAGCAATATAAAAGCGAGATTTCTGTTCGTATTAACATAAACTAATTAGATTTCCATATAACACAGTTAAGACTGTCTTTTCAGCTAAGCGATCCAATCAGACAGACAAGTTGAGCAAGTGAAATGCCATTTGGGATTGTAATGAGCTCCAGTTGGAGCAGTATAGGAATATGTCTAAAATAGTTTAAATATAGTGCAAGTTGTACTAGCTATGCTAGCTGATAGCTGGATTCACATATTAGTTAGTTTGAATAGTTAAACAATTGGATAGATCCAATAGAACAGAAGTTGAGAGCTGCCAATTGGATGAGATCTCAATAAAGTTCCAATCAGCATGCAACAAAGAGAGGGAGAGAGAGAGAGCTCTATATATTATGTGTCTTAGAATCGGAATATATAGAACATTTTATAAATAGAAAGAACCAAATCTTATCTTACTCATGGGAGTTATAAAATCATATTGAAATCAAGAATTGGTCTTTGAGCTTCCCTTTCTCTATCCCTTTCCTATTGGAAATTCCATATGAAATGCATCAAGTGGAATATGAAAATTGAAGTATTCATATTTAACTAATAATTAACTAATTTTCAAATAATATTTGGATATATCAATTGAACTTCTATGCTTATTTTTTGTAAATAGTTGAATATTTCCTATATGCCAATTGGACTTGGAATTTTATTTTCCTTCATATTTTTATTGAGGATATCTGATGATCCTCCTAGCCTACGTCAACTGGACTTTGATGCTGATAATTTGTTTTTATTTTTTGAGAATATCTATGATCCTCCTAGCCTATGGATTATATGAGAGCATATGCCAGTTGGACTTTTATGTTTATTTTCGGATATATATATAGTTTGAATAGCTCGTATACCAATTGGAATTTGCTGCATATATTTCTTGTATTTTATTGAGGATATCAAAGATCCTCCTGGCATATACCAATTGGTTTTCTTCTGGTTTCTGAGGATATCTAAGATCCTCCTAGCCTACATCAAATGGGATTATGTTATTTTATTTGGATAACTCTTGCGCCAACTGGAGTTTTTGTTGAGGATTTCCAAGATGCTCCAAGCCTTTAGTTATCTCTGCGATATCTGCCAATTGGAGTTTTGTTTGGTTTCTAAGATACTCCTCTGGGATACAGAGGACATCCTCTGGGATGCAAATGGGAATTTAATATTTTTTTGTTTGATTTTTGAGAATATCCAAGATTCTCCTAGCCTATAACAATGGATTGGTTGCTTTATATGGATATCCCTTTATGTATATCTGCCAATGGGAATTTTAGAATTTTTCTGAGGATATCTAAGATCCTCCGAGGCTAAGCCAATTGAATTTGTTTGCAATTTTGATTTTGATTTCTCATTTCATATGCCAATTGGATTGTTTTGGTTTTCTGTTTCATTGAGGATATCCGATGATCCTCCTAGCCTAATTGGGGGTGTTCCTTTGCTATATTTAACTAATTGTTGGAAATCTCGAGACTCCGTCAAACTGCTTCAATCTGATTCCAATTGTAATTGAAATTGGATGCTTCTTCGAGTTTCCTTTATCTGTTCTCTTATGTTTTCTTTTGCTATTTGCTAATACAATAAATAAATTTTGGTTTGATTATTTGATTTAGATTTTCGAATCGGATTCATTGGAAATACCATCTGGCGCTGCGGCATCCTCTCTCTCTGGTGGTTGTCGCTTAGGAGAGGCCGAGCTTGGGCTTCTCCTTGAAGAAGTAGACGTCGTCGCAGTCGCAGCGCTGCGATGCCTCCAACTCCAGGAGGACGCGCTTGATCACCGGCAGGATGTGCTTCCTGGTGGCCTGGACGTTGTGCTGCCGCAGGTAGCTGCCGCCCATGAAGTTGGTCTCCAGGGCGTGCGGACGCAGGTCGAGTGCGGGCGTTACGCTCGTCAGCAGACCCTGCCGCACACGCTCCACGAGCGGCGCGTGGCCGGAGAGCGAGATGAGGGCGACGTCGCGCATCACCTGGCCCCCGTTGACCAGCGGCGGCACGTACATGCCCAGGAGGACGATGAGATTGGTGCCGTAGCCGAATCGACGTATGGCCTCCTCGGCCTCGGGCAGCTCGATGAAGTCGCGCGCCAGCATGGGCAGCCCGGCCATGGGCACCATGTGGCGCTCCGTCTGCAGACGCTTCATGTCCTTGCGCAGGACCTGGTAGAGGCTCAGCTTGCTGATGTCGGACCGCGCTGCCACCAGCTCGTCGAAGATCTGGTCTCGCAAGCGCTTGCGCTCGCTATCCTCCGGTTGCTCCTGCTGCTGCTGCTCCAGCTGCTCGACCACGGCCAAGTCCCGGGCACAGAAGCGCTTGGCACTTGGCGAGAAGTTGATGGTGTCCAGGACAATTGTGGCGTGCAGCAGCTGCGTGACGAAGGCGGAGCGCGGCTCCGACTTGGACAAGTAACGTTCGCCCACGAGCGTGGCGCAGGAGCCCAGCTCCGGCTCGATGTGGCGCTCGCAGTGCGCCGGGAGCTGATCCATGGCCGGATGCTTCTCCATCGGACGATGGTCGAGTATCTCGCCGACATTCGGCGCCCAGGCGCTCACATGATGGTCCACCAGGATGACATTGATATCCGGATTGTTCAGCTTCTCCGGCAGATCGTCGCGAAAGACGAGCATTTGCTCGGTGATTTCGCACTTTTCGAACATGTGACCCACCTCGGTTTTCAGTGGGTAATCGATGCGTGGTATATTCAACACGGGCACAAAGTCCTGATCCTTGTCCCTCGCCGCATAGATGAAGGCGAGCGTCAGGGCCGAGACGGCCGAGTCCAAGTCGCAGGACTCGTTGCCCATCACCAAATTCAGCCTGCGTTGGATCCCATCAGGTGTGGGTGTGGGCGTAGGCGGGGCTGTGGGCGTTTGCCGGGCCGCCGTCGAGCTGGCCGCCTTATCGGGTAGATACTGTAAATTGAAATTGAATGCAGCGAATTGAGGGAAAAAGCGTATATTATTGCAATGTCTCACTTACGCGGCTCAGCGTGGAACGCGTCTGCAACAGAAAACGCAAGAGACACATTTCCCCGGACGTATCAGCGCACAATTTTCACATGAAACAAATAACAAACGACACTGCGGTGTAGCTGTGTCTGAGAAAATCCACAGTTGTCTCCAGCAAAACGGGTACACACGATAATCGCGAGCAACAAGTATCGATAATAACAAATGTCTCAAAAGTGTGAGAGAGAGAGAGAGAGAGGGAGCTGCTATCAGCAGCTAATCGGGCACACGCGATGAGTGCAAGCAACAAGTATCGATAGTATTTTATGGCTCACTTTGGCGCCATGATTTGAACTCTAATGAGCAGCGGTTCGCCACTGCATAATCGATTCAAAGCAAAAGCAACAGGTATCGAATAAAATGGGAAATTTTCGCGTTGCAGCCATTCAAATCTTAACGAATGCAAAAGTATATTGTGAATAGTTTCTAAATAATCGTAAGACAAGAAAATGCAGACTCAGATTAGACACTTAAGAGAAGCTACTTATGTGTGTGAGAGAAACTATTATTTTGTGTCATTCAACACTTAATCTTTTAGGTAAAGTGTTTCAACTCACTCATAGTAAACCGCCATTTAAAATAACTACAACTAACTATATTTCCTGTGACATAAGTTGTCAATCTCAATTGGCAGTTTTGCAATTGTCTGCAGCACGACAAATTGAACGAATTTCCAGCCGTTATGCAATGAATTTAACGGATGCGTAATAATAAATATCGATACAAGATACCGATATAAAAATATCGCATACGTAATATATTGCAAAACAATAATATAAATATTTAACGAAAAGGAGCAGACCTCATTGTAAATGGTGGTCCCTATATTTTTGACAGTCTCTATGCCACACATATAACCTTTTACTGACTTAACAGCAAGCACTAAAGAAAAAACATCGCGCATTTAATTCATCGTACTCGTGACCCACAATGGCAATAGCTATCGCTATGACGATTACCGCTGCCAATCGATAGCAAGTTTCTAGCCATCCCTACTTTTCAATTAAACGGCATTTTTGTGCGCGTCACTTTATATCCAAGTTGTTTTGCCACTTTTGACAAATAGCTTCCGATCTTTGTAAGCCACAGCAGGCAAATCTATTGCAAAGAGAATGGACACTCCGCGTCGCAAGCTGCGCAACCTGCACATGGAGAATGTGCAAAACAATAGCACACCAATCCGAATACCACCATCGCCGATGCTAAAAACACTTGGTCATGGCACCGGTGTCAGTGTCTATCGCCTGGACAGGTCCCCCAAGCTGGGCCGCATACGCTCGCCGTGGGCTGTCAAGCGCATCACCCAGCGCACCCGGGCCAAGAAGGATACGGTCTTCAATGACCGTATCATACACGAAGCAGCCATTTTGCGGTGAGTCCCAACTCCTTGTATTCGCCGTTTTCTCGTTTTTCGATGGCCTGATTGCACATATGCATATGTATTTTCCAACTAATGCTGTATACCACACACACACACGCATGCACACACACATGAGGACAAACAGCAGCCACACACTTGCACGCATGTACACACACGTGGGCGAGCCGTTGCCTCCATGCATGTGTGTGTGTGTGTGTGTTTGCAAATGCATGCGTGTGCATATGCGTGTGTGGCTGCTGCGTCGCTCATGTGTGCGTGCATTTGGTGTACACAATTGCGGCCCCCAAGCCCACTAGGAAATTTGATGATGACAGCCTCACAGTGTGTCCTGCAGGCCAAGGACAGAACTTAACTTGAGCCTTTAACTGACAAGATCAAGAGACTTGGGAAATCTTAAGGCAAACCTGAAGCTAGCTGACATGAGTAAGGATAAGGATAAGCATATGCACACACACACCTATATATACTGTATATAGCTTAATTTCCGACTAAATGTTCTTCTGGCAACTCTCGGAGCTGCCACCTCGCATGATCTGTTGCTAAGCCGCTCTGGCTGCCACTTGAGCTGCCCACATTAAATTTCCAACCGGGTGCAAATGTATCACATAACTGTACACAACATTACCTGCAAACCTATATATATATACATAAATGTAAACATGTAACTTTACCCCACGCCCTCTGTTTACACACAGCAAACTGAATCATCCGAATATAGTCGGATTTCGTGGCGTCATCAAGTCATCGGAGGGCGTCGATGCCTTGGCCTTGGAAATGTGCAGTACTTCGCTGGGCTCGATATTGGAGGAGCGTCACGACGAGGATCTCGGACCGTTGCCCGCCAAACACACATTCAAAATGATCATGGATATAGCCCATGCCCTGGACTTCTTGCACACCGAGGCGCATCTGCTGCACGGCGATCTCAAGTCGTTTAATGTCCTGGTCAAGGGGGAGTTTGAGATATGTAAACTATGTGATTTTGGCGTCACTCTGCCGCTGGACGAGAATGGCGAGATTAACTTTCACAAGAATCCGCAGCTGCAATATGTGGGTGGGTGAACTAACTGTATATATGTATATCTTCAATTGTTCACTTGTAACGTACATATATATATATATATATATATATATATATATATATATATATATATATATATATCTGTATTATAGGCACTCAATTGTGGTCGCCGCCAGAGATAATGGACGAGGTGGAGATCATTGACAGCAAGGCTGATATCTTTAGCTTCGGCTTGATAATCTATGAGACACTGGCGCTGGTGCCGCCGCACACCCTGGAGCTGGACGCCGCCTTCAACAGCAGCTCCATCGTTGAGCTGGATAACTCTGAGGTGCAGCGCCGTCAGATCAATTATAGCGATGACGGTGGCAATATGAGCGTCGTGGAGCTCGATGACAGTGTTATGGATGCCAATGCTACAGCCGATGCTGCGGTGGACAGCGACGACGAGGATGATACCAAAGAGAACGACCTCTCCGACTATTCGCTCAGCCACGTGGAGCAGGCGTATGGCACACGCCCACCGTTGCCGGTGGCATTCCAGCTGAGCGACGACTACAACTGCATTGTCGAGCTGTTCTACTTGTGCACCAATGCGCACAGCGAGGATCGCCCAGCTGCGCGCACCATTTGGCAGTGCTTCGAGAACAACGCGGCCAACGTGGCCGCATCCAATAATTCAGCCAGCGAATAAAAGAATTCATTTCCTATTATCTTCTTCTTCAACTGGCTGCCAATTATCAAACTCTAAATGCTAACTACTAAACAAAACAAAAACATAGTTTAATAAGTGCTCTAATTGTAACACTCCATCTCTTTCCTATTCATTCCAATAACTCACTTCCTCTCCCTCCCTCTCTGTCTGTCTGTTTACATGAAATGCATAATCCTTGCCGCTTCCGCTGAATCTCCTCCATAATCCGAACTAAGTCACAACTAACCCATGTATGTAACTCCTAATCTATCCATCTCACCCGTCCCGTCCCCACCCCACCCGCCTTCTCTCTCTATGTAAAATTCTCTCTAACAACTTGCTGTAAAAATAAAGCATCAACTGCAAAAACAAAACAAAAATTGACAAGGCCAAAACAAAACGAAAAGAACGCGAATCTGTATTTACACACATTTCAAATTAGATATAAGATTCCGTATATATATATACATAAATAATGCAAATATTCCAAGTATTCCATTTACGCTATACGAAAAATAGCTAAAAAAAAAAAAAAACTTAAAAAAGACTAAAAAAAAATCGAAGTGAAACAAAATAAACTGACGTTTGTTCATTTTTGTGAAAAACTCGCAAATAAAAAAAAAAAATCAAATGAAATTTTTGAATTTTTATTTCTTATAAGCTATATATAAGTGGCAGGATTTAGCTGATATCGTATAGAAAATATGCATATATTATATATATATTATAGAAGACGGGATATAGAAGATAGCAGGCTGAAAGATGGAAAATTAGAAGAAGGAAAGCTGGAAAATAGGAAAGGAGACGGAAAGGAAAGAGTAGGAAAGGAGATAGAAAATGGAAGATGAATGACAGAAGACTGAAGATATAAGATGATGGATATGATAGATATAATAACAATAAAGGAAGGGAGAGAGGAAGAGAGAAGATAGATAGAAGACATAGAAATGACAATTGAAAAGATAAATATAAAAGACAAGATAGGACCTTGACCATACTAGATAGTAGAGTCCAGCAGACTCCCATACGTATCATAATAGATCTCGGGCACTACGAATGCATCAGCTCAGCTATTGAAACTTACAGAAAATGTTGTCTTTCCACTCACATAGTCTTGCCATTCGTTTACCACAATCTTTTCTTAGCCAATCTGACCATACCGACAATTCTAACCTCAAAATGTTAGTAAATTTGAGGTTAGTTTTAGACTTTGTAGGTTAGCTAACGTTATTTACTTGTTTTCATCTACAAAATTACCTGCCCTGCCAATCAGTTCTATTTAACAACTTAAACATCAATCTTACCCTCATTTATTTAACTAACTTAGCTCTATTAGACACAAATTTAGTTCTCGCCAAGAAAACACAAAAAGTTTGTTAAGTTTTTTCCAGTGCACTGCGAAGTCCACTTAAGATTTATTCAAAATACATTCACAATAATATTACGTGTTGTCTTTTCTTTTTGTCAGTGTATATAGCTCTATAATAGTCTATATAGTTGTTCGATTTGTAATTAGTTACTCGTTTTACTGTTAACTAAGTTGCGTCTTCTTATATAGAGTGTGTGTTGTATGTGTTCTGGAGTTGAACACTAAGCTTTAGCCGATCTGTGTATATATATCTAAAATATGTCTCTCATAAGTTACTTTCGTCGTTTGTTTGTTTGTTTGTTAACTTGATTCTCAATTGATTATAATTATAGAAACCGTGTATAAAAAGTTCTCTCTCTATATAGTCTAGATCATATCGTGTATATATATATTGTATAAAACGTTATGCGTTGCTATATTGTTGTTGTTTTTTAAAGGCGCTGTTGGTGTTTTTTCTCTTTTCTTTTTTTTTTAGTTCTAAAATTCAAACATTTTTTAAAAGCAAATTACAAAAAAATAAGATAAAATAAAAATAATTTATGTAAAGATATATATATATATACTTTTTCAATGGAGTGTGCAAAAAACAGATTTAAAAAAATTATAATTATAAAAATAATAATAATAATTTGTAGACAGGACGAACAAACACTCCATTTTCTCTTAAGTTTTTAAGTAGTAAGTACATGTGTGTGTGTGTGTGTGGAATGCAGTGTTTCGAGTTGTGTGTGGGCGTGGCTCCCTCTATCGCTCTCTCTTTCTTCTATCTCACTCTAACTAGTGTTACACATCTTCTATATATAGAGATATATATGTTTAACAAGGACATTTATGCTTATGCAAAATATGAATTAAAAATAAACAAAATTGGAAATGGAAACGTTAGACGAAATGTGGAATGTGTGTGTGTGTGTTGTGTGGGTGTTGCATATAGCTGCATATATAACATATATATTAAACATGTGTCTTTTGTCTTCCTTGATCATTTGATGCTTTTACAAATGCAGAACCCCATCCTTGACATCGCTGGCCATGATCGTGGATGCATTCGAGGCAGCTTGTTTATGATGCGTGGACGGCGATGTGGACAATTGTTGACTGTTGCTGTTGCTGTTTACTGTAACAGCAACTCCTCCAGCTGCTCCTCCTCCTCCTCCTCCGGCTGCTGCCCCTCCATTACCACCAATGGGACTCTCGTCGAGCGTCACACCCGTTAGATCAACAATATCATCCTGATCATCGTGCTCCAGCTCATCGGACGTATTGGTATGGTTCGTATGATGTGAACCGCTCGAGAGCTGACTGTTTCTGGAGAAGGAGCCGCGATGTGTGGAGGTCAAGGTGCGCTGATTGGCCGGCTTGACAGTGATGATCAAATTTGAGCTATTGGCGACCATCATATCGGTTACCTAGGGCACAACAATCACGATTTACTGTATAAGCTATACAGGTTACTCCATTGGCTACTCACCTGATCCAGCGTCTTGCCCGCCACCTCAATGCCATTGACCTCGATGACTTCGTCGTTGACAGCGAGTAGGCCCGTGCTCTCGGCCAGTCCGCCTGGCACCAGGCGTGATATAAAGATGCCCGGCTGCTTCTCCAGGCCATTGGCCGTCACACGCACCGAGGTGCCGTCGCGTATGTAGAAGCCCAGCGGCTTGTCGCTGCCATGCTTCAGCAGGCGAACGCGTCGATGCGTCTCTGGTACAATGTCCACATCGATGATGGCCGACACCTGGCGAAAGTCGTGCGGTATCGATATGGATGGGGCTTTGGTCTTAACGGGCGTGTGGCCAAGTATGCTGCCAATCAAATTGCGCGGCTTCATCGTGCCAAAGCCCGAATACTCGTTCAAGTCATCTGAGGAGAAAACATACAATATATATATATATATATATATCTGATGGTAGTAGTTAATCTGGTATTCCTACCTTTGCGCTGCACTATGACGCGCAGCAGGGGTCGCGCCGTCTTCAGCGCACGCCCAAAGTTGTCATCGTTGTTGATGGGCAGCAGATCGTTGTCGCACGGATCGATGTAGAGTATTAGAAATTGTATGTTGGCCAGTTTGTGCAGCTGCTCGACCAGTGCGGAGAACTTATCGAAGCTCTGTTCGGGCTCGTGACGTTTGAAGCTCCAGCGACGGAACTCCGCGTCGAACTAGAAGGAAAGTTAACGGCAATTCTTTCTTTAAGCTAAGATTCAAGATGTGCATCAGCAACAAGCTGGCAACGCTGCCCCCAAACGGTTAAATTCCTTGATGAACTTGACGAAACATCACATACATACATACATACATCAGCTGGCAATGCCGCCCAACTGTTGCTGCACGCATAAACGGGCAACAACAACTCGTTTCGGCCGTCAGCTCAAGCACGCATGAATCAGCAGTGCCGCCAGCCGTCGCTTCCACTATCTCTCTCACATAATGATCCAAACAAATTGATCCCAGTAAAAAAATGATATTTGTATCTTTATACAGGTGTGTGGACTGCTCACCTTTGATTTCACTTCAATTAGATTCGTTTCGGCGCTAGCTCCCGTCGCTGCAGTTGTGTTTATTTTATTCTTCGACATATTTGCTTTTTATATTTATTTTCTTTTTTTTTTTTTGCCCACTTCCAATTGCACACACACAATTTTCACAGCAACAACACCAACGCACGAGTGCTGCGGTGCGTGTTCATTCAAGTTGCCGTCGCGGCGAACAGCCAAACGTGTTGCTGCCCAGTTGAGTTAAAAACAAATTGTATAATAAATTATAATTCGAAAAAATTCTAAACTAAAACTAAATTATGCGTTGGCGTTTGTGTAAAAAAAAAACATCGAGACATCGCGATTATTTCTTGCAGCGATCACCAGCACAGTTGTTGCATGCATGTTATCGATATATTTTTAAATACCTCATTTAATGGCGCTTAATTTAACCACCATAATAACTTTAATTGTAATCAGCAAACATAAAAACATAAAAGCTTATTCATCTGTTTCATCAATTTACGTTTTAAACAATGTAAATAGAAGAAAACTTTTTGAATTTATACGCAACGTCTAAGTTATCGATAATTATGACATTTGGATAAATACTAAAAAACCACCGCCCCTAGTATTTATTTACATATGGCTGCACAAATTGCACAATTGCATTAAATCAAATGTAAATAAAAACATTCCAAATTTCTAGTTTAATCGATGTACATGTTGAAAGCTATACATTTGATTATAAATTCGATTTACTTCGTTGCAATTAATTCATGGTAAATACTTTAGGATTTTACTGCGGGACTGTCCGATTCGATAAACACGAGTGAGACAACAATAGTGCATGCGCATGAAAGGAGTATAGATAGCTGGTTGATGGTACAGACCGTGGGCACATTTGCATACGCTGCATAATAAGCAAAGATCATATTCAACAACAATAAGATACAAAATTTCATAATCAAGTGAGCTCGTTTGTTTGCTAAACAATCAGACTGAAAGTGTCGTAAGAAAAAAATTTGTATAATTATTCGTGTCGAGCAAATAGAGCCAGTGCACATGAGCGAGGTCGAATCTAAATAGCCGACAGTGTAGCGCATGCCATACGACGAGGGTTTCTGTAAATGGAGGCTGTTCCTGTGTGTGTGTTTTGTTGTTGAGCGTGTAGAAGTGTGCAATTGAGTAGAAATTGTGTGTGCGCTTCATTTATTTCTTTTTGTTGTGTTTTTTAAATGTTTCGAAAAGCCAATAGCCAAATAGGAAAACAAATCGATTACAAACAACAACGAACAGCAATTAAACGGCCGCAAATTGGAAAAAGAGCAGCGAAAACGAAAACTAAAACGAAAACGAAAACAGAGCCAAAAACGTTTTCTCTCCACTCACGAGACGCCAGTGAAGAAAATACAGTTAGAACAGCTAGCTTAAACAGCGCATTCAGCCAGGACAGTTTGGAGGAAAGCAGCGGATTATTAAGCAAACCTTGAGACGCACGCACACACACACACACACACATACACAGAAACTCAGACACACACACACACACTCACACACATACATAGATATACAGTCACACATACGCACACGCACGGAGGCAAGCAGACGCAGAAATGAGTTCGGTAATGTAAACAAATGAATAAAAACAATATATATATATATATATATATATATATATATATATATATATATATATATATATATATATATATATATATATTTGTATATGTATATCAATATTTATTTATATTCATGTTGTTGTTCTCGTTGCTCTTCTTCGTGTTTTTAGCAATATTCGAATGTGGAGAATCTGTCGCCGCAGACCATACGGCAGGTGATGAAGGAGCTGCAGGACATGGAGACCACACCACCCGAGGGCATCAAAGTGTTAATCAACGAGAGCGACGTCACCGATATACAGGCCCTGATCGACGGCCCAGCTGGCACACCGTATGCCGTGGGCATCTTTCGCGTCAAGCTGACGCTGAGCAAAGATTTTCCACAGACGCCGCCAAAGGCTTATTTCCTAACCAAGATTTTCCATCCAAATGTGGCGGCCAACGGTGAGATCTGTGTGAACACCTTGAAGAAGGACTGGAAGCCAGATCTGGGCATCAAGCACATACTGCTAACCATCAAGTGTCTCCTCATCGTGCCCAATCCCGAGTCGGCGCTTAACGAGGAGGCTGGCAAGATGCTGCTCGAGCGCTACGACGACTACTCCCAGCGAGCGCGGATGATGACGGAAATACATGCACAGGTGCCGCAACGTAGACTTAACGACTTCCCACCTCCACTCACCTATATATATATATATGTTCGATATTAACGTATTCACGTCTTGCTTTTAGCCCGTGAAGTGCGGCGTTAGCGATGCCAAAGAGGATGATGGTCCATCGAACAAGAAGCACGCGGGCCTGGACAAGAAGCTGCAGGACAAGAAGAAGGAGAAGCTGCTCAAGGAGAAGAAGCGCATGCTCAAGAGATTATGAGAGGCATAAACCATATATATATGTATATATATATCTTTCCATATATATATATATGTATGTATATACACGAGCAGTAACAAGTATATATGTGTTTTGTATATGTGTGTATATAGTCGTGCGGGGCAGCAACTGGCGACTATATGTATGTGTATATAGACTATATATGTATATCGAACTATAAAGCCAGCAGCAGGCATACGTCTACAGTGAACTCTAGCTACAAACGCAAAACCAACTGAAGATAACTTAAACACAAAATATGCAAAAACTTGGCAAATCCTTAAAGCTGAAACGGAAACAACAACAAAACCAACTCCAAAGAAAAGTGCATCCAGTTACATAAATAAAACACAAAAAAAAAAACAAAAAACATAAATATAATATATATATATAAAAAGAGCAGAAGAAGAGGAAACATAAATATAATATATAAAGCAAAAACGGAAATCTGTTCGGAGCTGATTTTTAGTTTGTAGCAACAAAAATGAACAAATATATATATATATATATATATATATATATATATATATATATATATATATATATATATATATATATATATATATATATATATATATATATATATATATATATATATATATATATATATATATATATATATATATATATATATATATATATATATATAAAACAGCGCTAGTTTTAGCATAATTTATAATATCTATGTAAATTAGTTTAAAAAGCTTCTCACACACACATGGAATGAGCGACAGAGAGTCAGAGAGAGAGAGAGAGAGCATTCACATGAAATTTACACTTACAAATCAGCTCGTTTAGCACACATGCACAACTATTTGCTACACTCACCCACACACACACACTCACACATATATTAGCTCACATTATTTTTAGTGCTTTCGTTTTAAATTAGTTTTAGCACAGTTAACAAATTTCCTTTTTTTTTCAATATTGCAAACTTTTATTTTTACATTTTTAAATCTTAAATATTTATTTTTTTAAATGATTTTTAAATAATGTAAATTTTGAATTTCCCAATTTGTTCTTTAAATATTTAAATTCTTTTAATGCTGGAAATTTTTTTTAAAATATATAAAAATTGTAAAAATGTGCAAAAATTCAATTTTTTAAATATTCAAAACTATATATATATTTTTTTAAATTGCATAATTTAAAAAAATTGGAAAATTAAAAAATATAAAAAATTCAATCTTTTTTTAGATATGGCAATTTTTTAAATGTTGGTATTTTTTTTAAATACTTAAAATTATAAAAAAGATTTGTTTTCAAATTCAAAACTTAAAAAAAATTGTAAAATTAAAACAGATTCTATATTGTTTTTTTCTGTAATTTCAATTTTTTTTAATTTCACACTTGTTTTTGGAATATTAACATTTTTTTTTAAATATTTAAAATTATAAAATAATTTTTAAAAATTGCCAAAATAAAAAAAATTTATTAAAACAGATGCAACTATTTTTTAATCTCATTCTTTTAATTTCACAATAAAAAGTTTTTTTCTTGAATTGCAAAATTTAAAAAAATTCAAAATAAAAACAAATAATTGTTTGCAATCTTTTTTAAGTTTTAAATTTTTTTTTTATTTTGCAATTTTGTCTTTCAACTAAACAATAAATAGAAGAAGAAGAGGAAAAAAAACAACTATAAAAAATTGTCCTTAGCTTAAGCAACAATAAAACAATAAAAAAAAACAGAAAACAATGCTTAAAGTATATATAAACATATACATATATATAAAGTATATATATCCATAGATTGTCGAATAGATTTTGCAATATATAATTTAAGTTCGCAAATCTCTCACGTTTTTTCCATACATTTTTAATTTGATTTTAAAAATTGATTTTCGATCATCGCACAAGCAAAAGCAATTTTTTTTTAAAATTATGTACTTAAAAGAAAAAGGAAATGCGCTAAAATTAATATTAAAATTAAAATTAAAATTATGTGCCCTTCGAAAGATAATACCATAAAAAAAAAAATATCTTAAAAAAAAAACAAAAACAAAAAGAAAATTAAAATGAAAACCAAAAATGCAAACTTTCAATTCAATTAACTCCGTAGTTCAAAAACCGCAAAGATAAGTAAGAAAATAAGAAAAACAAAAGAAAAACAAAAAATAGAAATTAAATATGAAAAATTTCGTTAAATTTTGAAAATAAAAATGACATTTAAGCGTAAATTGTGCAGCACTTGAGGAAACAAGTGAAAATTTATATACATATATATATATGAACAATATTATTTTGAAAGATTTTGACGAAGATATATGGATTTAGAGTAAAAGTTTTGCTAAAGTATTTGAAAAAAAAACAAAAAAAATTCATTTTTAAAATTTTAATTTAAGCTGTGGCCTTAATGCCCACTGTAAGCAAATATATAAGTGATCTGGCAACGCTTGCCTAGTCGCTGCACGTTCCAATTGTCTTTGGCCAACCGGAAGAGTATTTCAAATATTCGATTCTACGAATTGCCAATGAGACAGCCCACAGCTGTGCATGTGTGTGTGTGTGTGTGCAAGCCTCTCTCTCTCTCTTTGTTGCTCTCTTTGCGCTCGCTTCATTACTCTCCAAACTCTCCACCGTGTATTGGCACGCCAACGCTTACGCCAACGCCAACGCCGGGCCAACATTCCAAGCGGCTAACCTTCAGCCCAGCTTCGAAATTGTCGCAGCCGCAGCAGAATGCTTTCGCTCTCTTTCTTGCGCCATAAGAAACGAAAACCTGATGAGGCGCAGCAGCAGCAACAACAACAATAACAACAGCCTGGCCAGTGTTGGACATTACATGACAACTCGCTCGCTCGCTCTCGCGCTCGCTCTCTGCCTCTGCCTCTGCCAATGAAATGAATGGCGGCGCTGAGCAGATGGACCGCAAAAGGTAAGCTAGTTGTGAATGTGATTTGCGGGCGGGGCGCGGGCGCAGGCGCAAGCGTGCGCGCGAGCTCGATCGCCAATACCAATTTGGCTGGCAACAACAACAGCAACAACAACAATGGCAGCAGCTAACAGCTAACAGCTCGCAGCTAGCAGCCAGCGAGCAGCAGGTAGATCAGTTGTGAATCTGGCACGGACGGACGACAACAAACCATTTAGCTTGGCTCGGAGCAACGCGCAACTCGCAAAAAAACAAAATACAAAAAAAAAAAAAAATCAGAAAACGAAAAGCAAAAACAAAAACAAAAACGTTTTGCGCGCCTCCTCCAAAACGTACGTGTGTATTAGTGTATCGATATTTATATAGACATGTGTGTGTGTGTGTGTGTGTGTGCACAGTTGCAATGTTTGTTTTTGTTTTGTGGTTGCGCGCGGCAAAAACAAAAACAAAAACAGCCACAACAACAACAAAACACGCCCTGCTAATATAGCCTTACACACATGTGCCTGTGAGTGTCTGTCTGTGTGTGTGTGTGCTAGTGCACTTGTATATCGCACATTGGCGATCGATAGCTTGCAAATTAATCGCACGCTTTTGGGCTGCCTCATCCCTAACGCCCTGGCTGCTGGCTGCTGGAGGGCCTGGGCGGCGTTAGGTCGCGCGCCGCCATGCCCCATTGGAATATTTGCTGCAGCTGCGGCGCAACGGCGCGTGGAATGCGACAGTTATGTGCGCGCTCAACCGAATTATTTGCGATTTAAGCAACATCTGTTTTGGAGAGGAGAAAAAAATACATTGTTGAGACAAAATTATAATGGAGAGTTTCAGCTGCTGCTTAATAGATTGCAGTTTGTATATGTGTATGTATATATATGTATGTATGTACATACATATGTATGTACATATGTATGTAAGTACATATTTCGCATGCAGCCTGACCTTGCTGCGGCTATTTACATAGGGAGCGCAGCCGGGAATGCAGCTGGAAGTGCGTAAGCAGTTACATACATACATTTGTATGTATGTGTGTATGTGGGTCTGTTATATATGGCATGCACTGACATGTTTGCATTTTGCATGCGTATGTCTGAATGTATAAACATATGTATGTACACATGTTTGCATGTATATATGTATGTATGTGTGTCTGCACGTATGTACATATGTATATATGTATGTATGTGTACGTGTATGTTTATATATGTATATATATGCATGTATGCATATGCTTATATGTACATGTATGTGTGTACATACGCATGTATGTATGTCTTCACGTATATATATGTATGTATGTATGTATTTATATACTTACATTTATGCATATGTGTATGTCTATATGTATGCACACATGTCAGTCAGTCAACTGTCCGTCAATATCCATATGCATATGCTAATGTATATACATATGTACATATGTATGTATGTACATATATTCTTCTAAGCACACACACACACACACATACACACACTGTGTGTGTGTGTGGGACGTTTCAAACTAAGTCGCGCAAATAACTCGTTCATTTCGTCATTTCCAGCGGCTGTCAATAAATAAATATCTGTTATATTTGTGCACACACACACACACACACGTAGAGACTCTCAGTGTCTCTCACTCACACACACTGGCAGTGCCATATGTAAATGTGTCTTAAAACATCGCCTTGGGAAATTTCGCCGTCGTAAAAATCCTCCAAAAGTGTGTCTTTTTTTTTTAGCTCAACTATGCGTGGTGGGCGGGCAATTTGTTGTTGTTGTTGCTGTTTGAGCCAAATACGTAAAACTCATTTTGACCAAAAGCGTTTTATTTTGTTTTTTTTTGTTTTTTTGTTTTTTTGAATATTTGCGAGTGGGCGCCAAAACAAAAGCAGCGCAGCAATTACACAGCGCCAAGAATGTGAATGCCATTTTTGGGGGATTTACCTAGATGGCCGAGAGCTTTTTGGCAGCTTTTGTGGCTGCGCAGCAGGATCGTTACATAACCACAAAAACTAGACTTATTAAGCGCATGCGTTGCCTTAGCGAAGACAGCAACCAAAGAGCTTTGAGCGTGCGCCGCCTGAAAGTAGGCAGGGGAAATTTGTGAGCGAAAAATGCACTCAAATGCAAGTACAGTGAAAGCTAGCTAGAGCGAACTAAGTGAGAAAATAATTAAAGTTTGAGGCAAATATTAAGTGCGAAGCAACTCTAAATGGAGAATATAAAAATTAATAGTTTATAAAATAAAAAAAAAAGTAATAAAAAAATAATTTATATGATAACAAAAGTAAAATAAAAAATCATATAAATTTTAAATTAAAACAAAAAATAAAATGAAATAAAAAAATAATAATTAATATAATAAAAATAAAATAAATAATTTATATAATAAAAAAGATAAAACAAAAAATATATAATTTATATAATAATGAAAATAAAATAAAATATCAATAATTTATGTAATATAAAAACGAAATAAAATAAAAAAAATAAAATTAATATTTAAAAACTTTTATTTATTTTTTATTAAAAATACATAAATTGATTATTTAAATATAAAAATAAATCATTTATAAAATAATACAAAAAATACTACAAAAAATTAACTAATATTAAATTATGTTGTAAAATAAAATAATAATAAAATAATAATAAAATAAAAATAACAAAATAAACAAAAAAATTTATTTGAATATTTTTTATTATTAAAAAAAAATAAAAAATTAATAAACCCAATTTTTTTAGTTCTTTTTTTTATTTAAAAAAATAGGTGCTAAAAAATATGTGAATAAAACTTTCGGTGCCAAAAGGAGACTTAGAACGGCTTAGGCAGCGAGAGAGAGAGAGAGAGAGAGAGAGCGAGACTGAGAGCTTTCACTGTACAGGCACAAAACTCTCCAACTCTCCATCTCTGGGCGCTGGAGGCGGCGGCAGCGGCGGCGGCATGGCACTGAGCAAGACGAGCAAAACAAAAGCTGGCGCCAAGGAGGAGCAGAACGAACTGGTAAGTGAAACAAAAGAGACAAAACGAAAACAATAACAAATCCAAAGCAACACACAGAGAGAGTGATCTCCCTCTCTCTCCCTCTCCCTCTCTCTCTCTCACGCTCTGTGTAGAGCTTTGGGTTAACAATGAAGGGTGGGAGAGCGGGCGCGCACTTGGCTCAACGTGCGCGCGCGCGCGCTCAATGTGACTCAACGTGCGCGCCTCGGCTCGCAGTTTAGTTCAGGTGTAACAAACTAACGGTGCAGCTCGTGCAGCGCCGCAGTCGTCGACGCGCCCTCGTACCGAACACGCCGCGCGCGCACATTCAATTTTGTCCTTTTTTCGGTTTATTTACTTTTTGTTTGTTGTTTTTTGTTTTATTTTTTTGTGTTTTGTTTGACGTGCGACTTTGAATCGTGTTTTGTGCATTTTGCATGCGCTTGCGTGCAGCAAAAAAGTTGGTTAAATATCGAAAGAACTAAATACATACATACACACATACATATAATGCGCTTATTTAGCTTGTGACAGTTTTTTCGCTGTTTTGTGTGCCAAAGTCTGGTCAGATATGCTGCAGTGTAGACATTTCGTGCCCTTTTACAAACACACACACTCACTTGTTGCTCATGTGGGAGACTCGTACTTTTTATTTCCCTTAACCCGCTTGGTCCTTTTGTTTGTGCTCTCGCTCACACACACACGCGAAACAGGCACTTGCCTGTCAATGTGCAAGAATAAGTACTTTTTATTTCCCTTAGGCACTTGTTTGGTGCATGTGGCTGAATAAGTACTTTTTATTTCCCTTGAGCCAATTGGTCCTTTCTTTGGGATATTTGCTATTGCTCTCGCTCGCTCGCATACACAACTACAGAGTTTGGCTGTCACTTGCTTGCAAATGCACTAGAATAGGTACTATTTATTTCGCCTCAGCCAATTGGTACTTTCTTATTGCTCTCGTTCGCGCTAGCCACTTGTTTGCAAATGCATTAGAATTGTTACTTTAAAATTCCCTTCTGCTGCACTTGGTCATTTTTTTTTGTGTGTGGGATATTTCTCGTTGTTTTGTTCCGTTAAATTTGAATGCGCTTTAAAATTGACAATGGAAATATTTATTTTTAGATTTTGTTTGTATACTTATTTTTTATTTATTGCTGCTATGGTTTCTCATTTATTTTTTATCTAATTAAAAAATATTTTTTATGGTATTTTTATAAATATTTTGAAAAATTTATATCCTCATTTTTTTTATAATTTTCCGCTGTAAAATATTTTCAAATTAAAACTTGGCTAAATTCATTGCAAACATTTTTTTATATAATTTTTTTTTTTAACTTTGATACTAATTAATTTGATCAAATGGCAACTATGCACACACAAGCATACACAGACACACACGCATAGGTACACAGACATGCGGCACTCTCCAAACATGACGTTCTCTACACACACTCACTCGCTCACTCGCTCTCTTTGCCTCCACTCTCCGCTGTTCCAGCTTTAAGTGGCGCGCTTTACATGGCAAAGTACGTGCAAAAAATTAATCATTAAAACCGCCGACGTTGCTTGTGTTGTTGTTGTTGCAGTTACAGTTGTTGTTGTTGTTGTTGGCTGTCGTTAAGTGCAGCGTTTTTCTAGTTGTTTGTGCTGTCGTGACATTTGTTGTTGTCTGTTTGTTTGTTTGCCTATTTTTTGCCAGTTGCCTTTGTATCTCTCTGTGTTTTTTTCTTTCTCTTCTTTGCACTACTTTTGCTTGGGCCTTGCTTCCACGTGTTGCATAAGCGCTGCATTGCGTATACGTAACGTGCGCCCAAACCTCGAAAAGATCCTGCGGCACCGTCGCCGCCAAAACCAAAAACCGAAATCGACACACAAAAACCAAAAATACCCAAAAGCAACACCAACAAATCACAGCAAAAATATTTTCCCACCATTAAAGCGCAAACAGACACACACACACACACACATGCATGCATGCAGGCAGGCATAGACATGCATACACATGCACACATACATATACAATATCACGCGCATTATTCGTTCACAAAATGGGCATCAGGAGAGTGAGCGAGAGGCAGCGCGGGGTGTCAGCTAAGGAGATTTAGCATTAGAGCAAGGGAGAGCAGAGCTGTGTGCACCCACAAGCCGTTGCTATTTGAGCTCGGCATACCGCGTGCATTGACTGCAAATGGGCTATGCTGATGCGTGCATGTGAGAGAATAGATGTATATATATATATATATATATATATACATATATAGTAGAAATGTTTGATGTGTGTGTATTATATAGTGATATATGTAAACATATTAATAATATTATGATTTATGCATATAGTTTAGTCTGCTCTCAGTGCATTGCTGCTGTTTACAGGGTAGCTGCGCGTCGTCATCTGCTGCCTGTGAAGCGTTTTGGACAATTTGCTGTTGTTGGTGTTGTTGCAGCAACAATGCTTTACTGTTATTTGGGATTCTGTCTGTGCGTCTTGAAATATTGAAGTGTTTTTTTTTGCTTTGCCTTTTGCTTTGCTTTGCTTTGTTTTGTTTTGTTTTGTTTTGTGCGCTGACAACAATTCAATGTCTTTGTATGGCGCAAATTAGCTGGCAAAGTGGGCGTGGCACAGCTCACATGTTTATATATGTGTGTGTGTGTGGGCATATTTGTTGACCAGTGCGTGACTCGTAGGCTCGCCCCCCCTGCTTCCCCCACTCCAAAAAAGTAACGAAAATCTTTGCATGGCTAAGGCGTCGCCTTGTTGCAGTTGCAAGTTGCAAGTTGCAACTGTTGCAGCTATTGTTGTTGTTGCTGTTGCTGCTGCTGTTGGGTTTTGGGTCAAGTAAAAGGCATTTGCGATTGAATTTGACTTTTCAATTCTTTTTTCGGGCAATTGTCATTTGGTTTGGAGCTTAGGGCGTGGCAGCTGCTGACTCATGTGTGCATATAGTATATACATATATATGTATAAATATATACATATATTATATTGGCAACATTTGCTGTCCCATA
Source organism: Drosophila mercatorum (assembly GCA_961210405.1). Lineage (NCBI taxonomy): Eukaryota > Metazoa > Arthropoda > Insecta > Diptera > Drosophilidae > Drosophila > Drosophila mercatorum. The sequence goes on along the minus strand of CAUIUS010000001.1, from coordinate 20,361,622 downwards.
AGCAGCGCCACAAACCGTAAAAATCAATCAAAAGCAGAGCCAAAAGCCAATGCCGCAGCATTTAGAACTTAACAGGCTATGACCGACTGCGCAATACTCTGTTAAGTCAGGAGTATTTGGCAGGCTATAAATAAAATTTAGATTACAAATCAGTTCACTTTGATAAACAATCAACAGGGTATTAAAGTTCCATAACTTTTCTATATCTATCAATTTTCCAACTTTATAACTCCATAGCTGGAAAGCTTCTTAACTTTCATATTTACAAAATTGTCAATATTTGCTTAAAAACCAATGTACCCCACTGGCTTGCCGCACAGGGTATATGCCAAAGGTTTCCCAATTTGTCCTATCGCTGCCGGCGGAAGTAATTACAAAAATGGCCAAATTGCAAGCACAATTTAATTGTTGTTGTTGTCATCGTCGTCGTTGTTGTTGTTGTTGTTGTTGTGTCGGTCTGACGTCATGCGCATATTGATGATCAATATTCCAATGATTTCAATGTGGCTTCCAGGCGCGAGCGCGCGCGCTTCGCAGTCCAAATCAAAACGAATATCAATACAAAAGGCCACAATACAACAACAACAACAATCACAACAACTACAAATGGCAAAAGCTCACAAATTGATTGTTAAAAGCGTATTTATCGATTCAAGAATCGTTTCGCACGCCAAAAGCAACAATAAATAAATTGAAATTAAAATTAAAAGAAAAAAAAAGGAAAACAAAACAACAGCAACAACAATGGCGATCGCCAATGCTGAGAGAGCGCGTGGAGACTTGCTAGCGTAGACTGCACCAGCAGCAGTAGCAGGTGCTGAGAGTGTGAGAGAGCGCAATGCAAAACAGGCGACAAATAGTTTAAGAACAGCTTTGTGGCGCTGGTCAGGGCGGCACAGCTTAATAATACTGTGAACAAATTATATATTCCCATACATTGTTTTTATTTTACTACCCACTGCATTTAAAATTAAATTTTAGTCTTGAATTAAAGCAAAAGTGAAAAATGTATATACTTTGCTGCAAGAATGCTATTGACAATTTTGTAGGCAAACAGTCTGAACTACGCAATTGTAGACTTGCGCTCAGAGCGTATGCAAAACAGGCGACAGATAATTAAATAATAAGTTTACCGAGTGGGTCTAAGTGGCAAACTATTATACATATATATTACATATATATATATTTCATATTTATTTTGCTTTATATTATTTTCTTCTTATTATTTTTTTAATTAAAAACTCTTATGCAATTTGATTGTCTGTCGCAATTCTCATTGTGATAATTCAAAGTTGACAATTTCGTTGGTCCACTTTGTAGAGCAGGCAAGTGGAGACTTGCGCTCAGCTGCAGCAGCAAACTGGGAGGTTGGGTTGGACTTTGCAGCACAGCGTAAGCTAAATGATAGTCAATTAAAAAAAAAGAGCTTTGTAGACTTGGCCATGGCTTAACCCTTTGGTGAACAGTTTTCTAGTATTTTTTTTTTCAAATATTAATAACTCAGTTAAAATCCAACCGATTTTCATGATTTAAATGACAAACTTTTTTATTTTACTACTAGAATAATTCCTAATTTGAATTTTATTTCAATTTTAATATATTACATTTAATATATGGTATATCCAAGTCGTGCATTGCCCATGCAAACACTTTTCTTTTTATCTCAACTATTTTGTGTGAAATACATATATCTGGATGAGGAAGCTGTTCGTTGCGAGCATTATCTGCATTATGCATGCTCCGACTACACCGCTGGTCACGTATTTAGCAACGGGCGAGGGGCCGGCGTGTGGTTGACTTATGCACTGGGTGAAGGGGCATAATGAACTGAACTGACAATTGGCCCCCGCCCCACATTTCGTGTGGGGTCGTTCGTTTTAATCAGCGCCGGACAAAGGGCTGCCAACATTTGGCTGTGAATCTTTTTTTTTTTTTTGTTTTTTTTAGCTTTTTTTTAGTGTCTTATTTCGTATTTTGGTTTTGTCGTCGTCGTCTGTGGGCGTGACCTTTGCCCGCATTTGACTTTTTTATTTTGACTCTTTTTTTATTGTTTTTTTTTTGGCTTTTTTTTGGTATTTTTTTAAAGTGGATTTCTTTCTGGGCTGCTTTCCATTTCACCGCCTTGAACTGTTGCCCTTTCGGCAGCGAACTCGAGCAACCTTTAGCGGCTCTGGCCCGCTGTTGTGCAATAGACCAACTGACCAAATATCAGGCCAACAAGCCCGCCCCGCTCGCGTCCCCTGCGCCAGCAACTGCCTCGCTTTATGGGCTCTTAACTTTATGAGCCATGTGTGTGTGTGTGTGTGTGTCTTGCAACGGGAAGACCCGTTTTGTTCTAAGCCTTTACGCTTGGCATACTTCAAAGTGCCACGCCTCCTTGGCCAGCCCATCTAATAGACTTGAGACAATCATAATTTGATTGAGTGGCGTTGGTAGTTATTAGAGCAAGGGGTATCTATTAGTTGGGCACGTTTGAGTGGTGTATAGTGTAGGGTATATTTGATAGTATCTGTATATATATCTTCTTAGGCGTCTAGATATTCTCTGTATCTTGCTATTTAGGCATTGCTAGTTTAAATCGATAGTTCTAGTCTATAGCTTATCGATAATTCTGCTAGTTAGCTCAACATCGATGGGTATTGCTGTCAGCTCTATGTCAGCTCCAAGCCCTGTCACATCAATAGCTTATCTTGCTTTTTCAATTGTTGTTTAGCGCCGATAGGTTACATCGATATTTTTAATCGAAAATGTATCGATAACTTTGCTAGTTATCTCTGCACCATTAGTTATAGCTGCAAAGGCTGTCACCTAGCTCTGCCACTTTAATAGCTGCTCGATTACAGGGTATCTGCCAGTCGAGGCAATCCTCAAAGTCGCCGTCAGCTCAAAATATGAATGATATATATGTATATGCATATATGTCTTCTCTGTAGTCTAGATTAGCTCTTTATCTGGATTTTTCATTTGTTTTTAGTACTCGATAGCTTTAATCGATAACTTATCGATAACTCTGCTAGTTAGCTCAATACCGATTGCTGCAAATGTCAGCTCCAAGCCGTGCCACATCAATTGCCATCTCTTTATCATGCTATTTTATTTGTGTCGATAGTTTATCGATCGGAAATTTATCGATAACTTAGCTATTTAGCTGAATCGACAGTTTTCTTTAATAGTTTATCGATAACACTGCTAGTTAACTCAACATCAATAGATATTGTCGCAAAGGCTAGCTCCTAGCCGTGCTACAGGGTATCTGCCAGTCGAGGCAATCGTCGAAAGTCGCCGTCAACAAACAAATTTCACTTGCAGCTCAAAATATAATTTATACACAAGAGACAGAGAGAGAGAGAGAGAGAATAAATAATAATAATAGTCAGAGAGGCAAGAAACAATCAAAGACAAATAGAGATTCGAGCGGAGATCGTGGAACGTGGAACGTGGCACGTGGAACGCGGAACGGGCGCGGGGGATCGTGGATCGCGTGTCGCTGAAATGTTTTGTGCGGCACAAGAAATTCAAATTGGTTGCAGCGAAAGTGCGGCAACATTAATTAGGCAACAGTTGCAGCGGCAACCGTCGGTGGCAGCGTCGACGGCGGCGGCAGCAGCAGCAGTGGGAGGCGTGGCAGTTGTTGGTGCTCGCGGCCAGCATCAATGTAGTCAATTGGACACTTTGAGCGCTCCCAGATGAACGAATGGTGGTGATCCTTCTACTAGCGCCATGCACATGCAGCCACAGCAGCAGCAGCAGCATCAGCATCAGCACCACCACCAATACCAACACCAACACCAGCACCAGCACCACTCACGCCCAGCCAGCGCTCAGCTCGAGCTGCAGCAGCGGCAGCCGTAGTAGCAGCAGCAGCAACAGCAATGGCAATCAATCCTCGACCGCATCCACTGGCATTACGGCCATACCAGCGAGCGTCTATCGCACCACCCAGTTGCACCACTGGCCTAGTCATAGTCATAGCCAACAGCCTCCGCCTTCGCCCTACACACTGCCCGCTGCTGCTGCTGCTGCTGCTGCTGCTGCTGCGAATGTGGTGCCAAAGCCGCCGCGCAGTTATCTCTATGCCCACCAGCACCACTCGCCAGCACCACTGGTGTTGCGCATCTACAGCCAGCCACTGCCACAGGCCCAGCAGCCACAGACACCTGCCAGCTACTTTACTAACAATCAGAATAGATCGCATCATAGGAGGAGAGAGAGGAGAGAGCCCAGTGGTCGCACCACCGGCAACGGTGGTCGGCAGCGAAATCGCACCACCACCAGCGACGACTATGTGCGTCACGTGACCCGCGTTAATTTCTACGACGTTGATACTTCGCAGGTCGAATTCGAGCCCAAAGACGATGACGAGAGCAACGAGGCAACTGCTAACGATACAGAAGCTATAACCAAAGAAGGTGAGTCCGAGAAAACTACTATATATATATATATATAGATATATAACAGAATAGTATAAGGTAAGGGGAGAGGGAGAAAGGGAGAGAGGAAGGAGAATTGCTTGGACGGAGGGAAAGGTCTAAGACCTTAAGGCTGCGATAGATATACAGGGGTTTGGGGAGGGAAAGAACTGAGTATGGAATAAGAGAGAGAGAGAGAGAGAGGGAGGGAGAGAGAGAAAGACAGTGATATATAGTTTCTCTCAAGTGAATACAAGCTAAGACTTAGAGGACTCAAGGGAAAGACTCAAGCTACTAAGACTGATTTAGTATAGTAGAGGTTTAATGGATAATCTAAGAAGCATATAGAATGAGAGAATGTGATAAGTATGAAAAGAGAGAGAGAGAGAGAGAGAGAGAGGGAGAGAGAGAGAGATGGAAAGCAGAAAATACAGAGATAAGTGGAAAGTTGATGGTAAGATCAAGAACAAGGATGAGGTAAAGAGCGAGGAAGAGAGAGAGAGAGAGAGAGAGAGAGAGAAATGGGCAGAAAAAAGAAAAGGAAGAGAGAGAGATAAATAGAGAGATTGTAGGAGAAAGAGAAATACAGAGAGAGAAGATTAGGAGAAAGAGAAAACAGAGAAGGAAAGTAGGAAAATGAGAGGGAGAGAGAGAGATAAAGAAAGAGAAAGAGAGAGAAAGAGAAAGACAGAGAAAAAGAAAGAGAGAGAAAGAGAAAGAGATTAGGAAATAGAAAAGGGGAGAGAAAGAGAGAAGATAGGAGAAAGAGAAAAAGAGAGATAAAGAGCGGGAGAATAGGAAATGGAAAGAGAGAAGGAGAGTGAGTGATAGAGAGAGAAAGACAAGAAGAGAAGGAGAGAGTAGGAGAAAGACAAAAAGGGGAAGATAGAGAAGGAGCAAGAGAAAAAGAATGAATAGGAAAAGGAAAAATTCAAAAGAATCTAAAGGCAACACTCTCTCATAGAGACTATGGATCACTTCCCTAAGTTTAGATCTGACATAGATAGAACCTAACTGCACTGAGCTATGCTGGATAGGGAAAAGAATCAAAACAGTAAGCTAAGCCAGATGCCATTAAGGTATTCTATATATAGCATATACATATATAGTATATATAGGCTCTCCGTATGCGGAATCTGTAATATAAATTTGCTTCCGACCTCTCTGAGACAATTTGTTCAGGCACACTTCATGCGGTGGCCTCCATCTATCTATCTATGTATCTATATCTATATATATTTACATATATATGCTTACTCATTGGCTGATCGCTTTGGATCACGATTACGATATGTTAATTGTGAGTGATCGCATCGACAGCCCCGGGCCGTACAGCCGTAGAGCTGATGATGATTCGTCATTAAAGATTCGATGAGATTGGCACTGAGCGCAGGCAGAGTGATTCATGCGCAGTACAGGGTATTAGCTAGTCGAGCACTCTAAAGTAGAGCACAGGCGGAAGGCAAATGAATGCTCACTCCCTCTCCCTCTCTCCCTCCCTCTCTCTCTCTCTCTCTCTCTCTCTCTATGATTGCCATGTGAATTGATCCCTTTCGCTGTGCATAATTTTTGGATCCCTGTCTCTAACACTTGCCTGCCCCGCCCCTAGCCCCAGCACCCTCCACCCTCCACCCTTATCGCGCTTGTTGCGGAAATCATAGAAAGTTTGATTTAATTATGTGATTAACGTGGCACAAAGGCGCCAGCGGCGGCTAACTTGTAATATTGTGGAAAAAATTATAGAAAAATGGCAAAACAAAACAAGTAGAAAAACTCGTAGTGTAAAAATTAGAAATAACAAGCTGCTGCTACAAGCAACAATAAACAATAACAACAACAAACAGCTGCAACAATGCCAAAATGCTAATGCAAAAGAAAATGTTTCAGGCTGCACAGATTTCCCACGTTAGCGAATCATTAAAAATCAACAACAACAACAACAACAACTGCAACAACAACAACAACAACAACTGCAACAGCTCTTGGGGGGGTCTCTTTGCATATATGCAGAAATTTAATAAGTGCAGCGCAGCGCAGCGCAGCGCAGCTTGTTGCTGTTGCCGCAAAGCAGTGAAATAAAACTCTCCACAGTCGGAGCTGTGCGCAGATCGGAAAGAGAATTTGATGAACTGCTTAGGCGAAGCTTCATAGCTCTAGACAACTCTACACAGCGCTACATAACTCTACATAACTCTACACAACTCTACACAACTCTACATAACTCTACACAACTCTACACAGCTCTACATAACTCTATACAACTCTACTCAACTCTACACAACTCTACACAACTCTACACAACTCTACACAGGCTTACATAGTCTACACAGCTCTACATAACTCTACACTGCTCTACATAACTCTACATAACACTACATAACTCTATACAACTCTACACAACTCTACACAACTCTACACAACTCTACACAACTCTACTTAACATTAGATAGCTCAACACAACTCTACTCAACTCCAAATAACTCTACACAACTCTACATAACTCTACATCACTCTACATAGCTCTACATCACTATACATAACTCTACATAACTCTACATAACTCTACATAACTCTATACAACTCTGCACAACTCTACACAACTCTACACAGCTCTTCAAGCACTACATTACTCTACATAGCTCAGCGTAGCTTGAGTAGTACAACAAACTCTACACAGCTTTACAACTCTGCGTAGTTCTACACTATTTTACACAGCTCTACATAGCTCTACACAACTCTACATAAATTCTTAATATCCATATCCAGCTCTATACAGCTCTACATCAATTAATGCAACTCTACAAGCATCTACACCAATTTATGAAACTCTACAAGCATCTACATCAATGTGTGAAACTCTACAAGACTCAATTCTACATAACTCGTAAACTATAAAACTTTAATACGAGATTATGCATAGCTCAACATAATTCTATAGAGCTGTTTATAACTCTACACAACTCTACAAATTTCTTCACATTTATATGCATCTCTACAGAAGTCTATGCAACTACTTCTAGGCAATTTTACATAACTATACACAACTCTACATAGCTCTGCCTCAATTTATGCTGCTCTACAAGACTCCACTTAAGTCTACATAGCTCATAAGCTATACATAACTCTACATACTTCTATACAACTCTTCATGCCTCTACACAGCTCTACATAACTCTTTATTATATGTATCTCTACACATGTCTACTCAACTACTTCTACATAAGTCTATATGCTTTCTGGAATGGACCTCTACTCACATCACAAATCTCTACACAACTCAATGCTTATAGTACAGTAGTAAAACTCTACACAACTCTACACAAATGCCTTCCTTTAATCTCTCCTCCAATTAACCCAGCTTTAACCCTGAGATAAGTTTCGAAAAAGTCTCCACAAGTCTACACACAGAGATCTCCACATTGCAACACTGAGAAATCTTTGAATTGTTATTGATGACAAATATTTGCCAAAGTCTTTAATAAGGAAAATGAGGTCGTCGACTGAGGGGGAGGCGTGGCAAGAAGCAGCGGAATGCGGGGGAGGCGTGGCGGTAACGAGGGCTGCCTTATGCCGCCGTGGGGTTGGGCAAGCTCCGGAGTCAGTTGACAGCGGCTGAGTCACTCGCTTAGCCACTTAGCGGGGCCATAATTGATACCACAATTAGCTCAATGAGCGGCATGTGCAACAATATCTAATGAAATCTGTAAATGGGGGCGGCAGCAGAGGCAATGGGGCGTGGCAGCATGGCATAAATAACGATTACATGTCATCGATAGATGGAGAGAGAGAGAGAGAGAGCATGAGCATGGGGGGAGAGGGTGGGAGGAAACTGCGCAACTGCGATTTTTAGTCGATGAACGAAACGAAACGAGCGAGGGAAGGAAGCAGGGAGAGAGAGAGGGAGAGAGGGGAAGAGGGGCAAGAGGGAGAGAGAAACAATGCACAAATCGAAACATGTTCAAATTGCATGAGAATCCTGGCTGCTTGACTGTCGATATACCCTGTAAATGCAGCTGATTGCCTGATAGATGAAGCTGATTTAGCAGCCTTGAATGATTGAGTGAATGATTGATTGAGTGATTTATTTATGAGCTGAAGAAGCTGATTGATAAGCAGATTGATGGTCAGTCTATTGGTTGATTGAATGACTGATTGAGTTATTGATTGATGATCTGTTTTCTGATTGACGAATTGATTGACTGGCTGACTTATTGTGTGATTGACTGATTGATTAATGAGCTGTTAATGACTGCTTAACGCTGTTTGACTGAGTGATTGACTCTGGTTGATAGATTGACTGATTGATTGAGTGGCTAATTTATTTCGTGCCTGATTGCTTGATTGATTGAATAGGTCATTGACTGATTGGCAATGTTTAGCTGACGAATTGATTGACCACTTGATTGATTGATTGAATAATTACTTGACTGATTGAGAGACTGTTCAAATGATTGACAGATTGACCACTTGATTGACTCATTGAATAATTGATAGGCTGGTTAAGTAAGTGATTGATTGAGCTCTTGATTGACGTCTTGATTGACGTCTTGATTGACCGATGGAATAGTTTATAGACTGATTGATTGGACGTTTAGATGATTGATTGATTGACTGTTTAAATGACAGACTGATTGATTGATTAATAATCTTTTGCTGACAAGATTGCTTGATTAACTGATTGATGAATAGCTTTAACAATGCTTGTCTGATTGATTGATTGACTGATTAGGTTGGATTGATGTCTGACTAATAATCCTCGCCCGATTGTTTGATTGAATGATCAACTGATTCCCATTGTCTAGTAGAGTAACTAACTAACTAATTGATTGATTGACAGCTAACTGACAGCCTGAGAGACTCCCACCGACTCACCGATTGCCGCTGCTCTTGGCTAGCTATATACGCATGATCTGCCTCATTATACCCTGTAGTGGAAACACCGAGATTTGTGTACAACATAAATTAAGTTAGAGCTCCACTAGGCCCAACCCCTCCTACACTGCCCAGCCCTCCCCATCTTCACCCACCAAGCGTCTCGTGCTGTTTGTTTGTTTAATTGTTGTTGTTGCTGTTGTTGTTGTTGTTGTTGTTGTTGGTATTTATGAATTGCTTGGCTGACTGTCTGGTAGTTCGCCTCGCTGAAGCAATGCGGATATATGCACAAATGATAAAGATAAACGCTCGCAGGAGAGGTTAAAGGGGGTGTGGAAGGGGAGAGGGATTGCTGTCCGACTATTACAGAGGATCATTTAAATAGTTTCGATCAAACCGAAACCGAAACCGAAACCGAAGCCAGCCAATGGCCAACTTCAGTTGGCCGAATTGGCAGCCTCCAACCTCCCGAGCAGCAAATGCAAAACTTCAATTTCAGCCTCAGCTTTGGAGCGAGATCTCGTTTCGGCTACGGCGACTGCGACTGCGACGGCGACGGCGACGGCGACTGCAGATAAATTATATAAGCGACCTTTAATGGTCCAGCGATTGCCGCTGCAGCCAGCATCGCCAGGCAGCAGCCAGCAAGAGCAACAACAGCAACAGCGACTTGCAGTAACTCAAGTGTCGGACAATAACAAAATAAGAAGGAACTATTGATGGAGAGTAGAGTAGGCTGGGGAATGCTCTATGGGTGAGCGTTGTGGAGAGTATGGGGAGTGTAGGGAGAGGCTAAGAGAAGAAGAACAGAGAGGCAGAGAGGAGCGAAAGAGAGTGAAAGAGAAAGAGAAGGAAAGAAAGAAGAGAGAGAGAATAGGCCCTATAGAGATAGAGAAAGAGACCCATGGAGAGAGAGACACACAGAAAGATAAAGAAAGCGAATGAGAGAGACTCTTAGAGCGAAGGAATGAGAGATAGAGTGAGAGAGAGGAAAGGAGAGAGAGTAAAAGAAAGAAAAAGAGAGGCAGAGAAGGCGAAACAGAAAGAGAGAGAAAGAGAAAGAAGGAGAGGGATAGAAAGAGAAAGAAGGAGAGGGATAGAAAGAGAGTGAAAGAGTGAGAGAAGGAGAGAGAGACATAGAGAGACACAGATCGAGGGAGACAGAGAGAGAGAGAGAGAGAGAGAGAGAGCAAGAACACCAGAGAGGGAGAAAAAGAAAAGATAGAATGTAAGAGGGATGGAGAGAGAGAGAGGGAGAAGGAGAAATGTAGATTTATGTGAGGGATAGACTGAGTGAAATTGGAGGTGAGTGAGGGAGAGAAAAGGGGAAAAACTTAGGTAGAGACAAAGAGAGATAAAGAAATGGAAAGGGAGAAAGAGAGAGAGAGAGAGAGAGAGTGGGAGAGAGGAGAGAAAAGGAGAAAAAACTTAGGTAGAGACAATGAGAGATAAAGAAATGAAAAAGGAGGAAGAGACAGAGAGAGAGAGAGAAGGAGACAGAGAGAGAGGGAGAGAGAGAGGGAGAGAGCGAGGGAGAGAGCGAGGGAGAGAGAGAGAGAGCGAGGGGCAGAGAGAGAGAGAGAGAGAGAGAGAGAGAGAGAGAGAGACAGCGAGGGAGAGAGAGAGGGAGAACGGAAGAGAGAGAGAAAAGGGAGTAAAAAGAGATTGAGAGAAGCGTCACAGAAAGAACGAGAGAGAGAGAGAGAGAGAGCAGTGCTTGAGGAAGAGACAATGAAAAAGAAACAGAGAGAAAAAGAGAGAGATAAAGAGAAATATATACAGAGAGAAAGAGAGAGTGCGAGAAAGAGTGAGAGAGAGGCAATGAGAGAGAGAACTAGGCCATATGAGTTACTCTCAGCTCTTCTCAGCTCTCTCTCCATGGAAATGCTTATGCTAATGAGATCGCCACAGCTCGCATAGGAGTCGTGATACCTTGCAATCGCAGGGCATGTGTTTGCCAGAGATATAAACAACTCTCTTGTTGCTGTTGTTGTTGTTGTTGTTGCTTCTGTTTTTTCTCTTGCTGCTTGTTGTTCATTCAGTAAAAAATGTGCAGCGAATCCAAGTTGGACGCAGACATCGTCGGATGTCCGTGCTCCAAGCTTTTTTCTCTCTAGCTCTAGCTCGAGCACAGGTTGCCACACACACACACACACAGACACACACACATGGCTAGATACACTCATGGTACAGTTAGTCTAGTCCAAGTTGGACTTGGGTTACGTAATTGGGCGACCAGCTAAGCAAACCAAATGCGGCAGCCACTCAGCGAATCGCTCAAGCGCTTCGCTATATATTTCTGTTGTGTTTTTTTTTTCTTTCTTTCCTTTTTTGCTTCTTCTTTTTTCTGCTTCTGCTGCTTCTCGCTGCCTGCAGTTGCCTCTCCCTGGCTGCAGCTGCTTCTTCATTGTTATCTTCGCATATGCAAATATGCAAACAAAATGTTTTCGGCTTTAGGTGTTGCAATCGGAGAGCTGCATGTGGCAGAGGTAGAGGCAGAGGTAGAGGCAGAGGCAGAGGCACACACGCACGCATGCGCATGCGCACACGCAGACAGGCAGACAGAAGCTGGCTCATTGTGAACTAGTTCGCTCATAAAGTTATCTTAATGAGCAGCGCAAACGCTTAAGATATGACTGTCTAACAAAGCGAAGCTTAAGCTTAATGCCAGCTCAGCACGGATATCGTAATATAGATCATTTCCTATAGAACTAGTTCAAACTTTCGTTTACTTATGCAAATTTTCCAATCAAAGAGCATATGCAACACTTTGAGACTGCTCAAAAACTGCTTCTATCGCGCCTTAGCCCATGCACGACCTCAAGTAACTCGGGTATTATAGCAGCTAGAGCTGCCAAATTTGGTATGTGGCTTATGGCTATCATTTACATTAAAAATAAATAAAAAGTCTTGAGAGAACTACGAACCCCAAGCTGAAAGTGCTAGATATAATGAACGTAGCTTCTATAATTCCTATAAAAAGTATTACATACTAAAAACATCTTGCACATATATAAGCATCTATCATATATAAGCACTTGAGCTGGAAGAGTGTGCCAAATCTGTTGAAAATGTGGCTCTATCTCTCCCAAGCCCATTGTGACCTCAAGTAACTCGGGTACTACGGCAGCTGGAGCTACGAAACTTGGCATGTGCTTGCTTGATAGCAAATACACTTAGAAAAATCAAGAGGTCAATGGGTGGTTGAGTGTGTGAATTATATTAACTGCATAACTTCAGTTAGGGCTCAGGTTCAGGTGGCTTAGAAAGAAGAACTTTATATAATTCAAGCTTTTCTTCTACCATTCTAAGCTCAAGCTCAAGCTGAAGAGAGAGAGACAGAGAGAGACGTGTTAAGCTCAGCTCAGCTTTGCTCACTCTAGTGAAAGCTCCTCTGTAGTCTGCTTTTCAGCATGAGCTTTAAGTTGGCTTTCGTAGAAAAGCTCTTTATAGCGATTGCCTCAAAGTATGCCATAAAAAGGGAATCTCTGCTTTATTTTGACTCTCACAGAGGAATGGATAACGAAGCGAAAGACGGAGCTGACGACAACCAGACAAATCGAGACGCGTGTGAAGCGACAGGTGAAGCTGCAGGATGGCAAAGTGATCGAGGACTCGGGTCCCATAGTCTCCACAAATACGACCGAGGATACGGACAAGCAGGAGACGGAGACATCGGAGGTAAGCCTCTATCCCCCCCCCTCTCTTTCTCTCTTATGCTGATCTCTCTCTCTCTCTCTCTCTCTCTCTCTGTCTGTCTCTCTTTTGGCGTTTGCAGAAACGTGACTTGGGTCTGCCCGATGACTTGGATGGCAATGCACAGCTGATCGATGCCGCCGCCTTGCAGGCGGGCGCCGCCAATGAGACGCAGCTCGCCCAGCTGCAGGAGGCGTTCGGCATCGACGGCGGGAAGCTGGTCAAGCGCATGGTGCCGCGCCCTGGCGATGGGCTGGTGCGGCAAGTGGACGACAAGCGCGTCATCTCGCACGAGGAGATCAAGGACTACCAGGAGACGCAGGACGTCAAGCACATGGGCGACATCACAGACGAGGTGAGCCACAACCACAACAACAACAACAATTCTTCTCCAAATGCCAGGCAGCTGCAGCAGCCGCCGCTGTGGTAATCCGAGACGCAACAGTTAAATTGGCATGCAAAATAACTGAAAATCAATTTGGCGTGAAAAAAGCAAAAGCCAAAGAAACAAGTAAACAGCCAACACACACGGACGGTGGGTCGACTGCGAGATACCCTGTAAAATAAGCTGACAGGCAGTTTTGAGCTGAAATTGATTCAATTCATAGAGAAACGATGAGAAAGTAGATGGAAAATCATATTGAGAGGCGATAAGATAGTGGTAGGTAAGCAAAGAGCAAGCATAAGAGAGAGGAGAAAGAATGAGAAAGATGAGCAGGAGAGAAGAAGGAAAAATAGAAAGAAGAGAAGAATGAAGAGAAGAAAGAAGAGAAGAAATAAGAGAAGAAAGAAGAGAAAAAAGAAGAGAAGAAAGAAGAGTAGAAAGAAGAGAAGAAATAAGAGAAGAAGGAAAAATAGAAAGAAGAGAAGAACGAAGAGCAGAACGAAGAGAACACGAAAAGAAGAGAAGAACGAAGAGAAAAAAGAGGAGAAGAAATATGAGAAGAAAGAAGAGAAGAAGGAAGAGAAGAAAGAGAATAAAAAGAGAAGAGAGAAGAGCATCAGAGAGAGTAGAAAGAAGAGAAGAAGGAAGAGAAGAATGAAGAGGAGAAGCAAGAGAAGAAAGAAGAGAAGAAAGAAGAGAAGAAGGAAGAGAAGGGAGAGAAGAAGGAAGAGAAGAAAAAGAGAGAAAAGAAGAGCATAAGAGAGAGAGTAGAAAGAAGAGAAGAAAGAAAAGAAGAGCAGAAGGAAGAGAATAAAGAAGAGAAGAACAAAGAGAAGAAAGCTATAGAGCACTATAAGAATGATAGGGGGAAGATAAAAAATAAAATAAAAATGCCACTGGGGAGATATATAAAAGATATATAATGAACATACGATGAAAAGTCTAGATGATTGTGACATTATATATTATTTGATATATTCGATAAGAGAATGCGAAGAAGAAGAAGCTCTAAGTGTGATAAATATAGAGTTACGAAACTATAGAAAATGCCTATGAAGAAGCTGAGTCGAATCGATAAGAAACCCATAAAAATATCGATAGTTTTTGCAATAAAAGCTATATTAGAATGCGATGAGAGTAATATAGGTGTGAGGGGTCTATTCGTTCTTTCGATTGCCTATCGGCCCGACTGTTCATATTACGACTATAATCTATATAGCCTTAAAAACTTTTATCGATAACTAATGGCATTGATCGATAACAATTGTTATTAGGCATTACCTAAAAGCTAAAGACAACTAATGAAGATTTCTGAGCTAAATAATCGAAACTATATGAATATTCGATAGACGATAGACGATAAATATAATATATCTTGATGTGCCCAAAGTGCGAGGCTTAGACTCGATTGATTGGGTGATTGACAATACTTAAAAGACTCAATCAATCAGTCAATCAATCAATCAATCAATCCTCAGCTTCGCCCCTAGGGCATCTGCTAGTCGTCTACGCCCGTTGCCCCATGCCGCCCTGGCTGTCCACTGCATGCAGGGTATGGGCAAAGGCAGCAGCAGCAGCCAATGGGCAGCGGCAACCAGTTGTTGCCGCCGCTTTAAAGCTCATTCGAAAGTTACAAAGAGTTGCTGCCGCCGCTGCTGCCGCCGCTGCTGCTGCCGAGCCGAACGCGCTGCAACTGAGGCTGTCTTCAGTCGCCGCCGAGCGAGCGCCGAGAGCAGACACCAACTCGATCACTCGCGCGATTATTAATTCGTCTGAAAATCTTGAGCCTAAGTCTGTGTGTGTGTGTGTTTCTCTCTCTCTCTCTCTCTCTCGCTCTCTCTCACTCACTCGCTGAGACTCGCCTGCTCAACCCTTTGTGGCTGTGTTTTTTTTTTGTTGTTTTTTTTTTTGTTTTTTAGTTGTTGTATTCGGTGTAATTTTTTCCTACGCACGCCCGCCTGTGATTTTGTTGATACTCACGTCCCGCTTAGTCTAAAGCAACGCAGCATAATAATAGTCTTAGGTCGCGCAATTAACGATATAAACAAGAGAAAGAGCCACAAAGAGAGCGCAGAGCAGATCAACTTCGGCCGTGCTCGTTTCTGTTTGTGTTTTGTTTGTGCGTGGGGCGTGTGGCCAACGGCAGCTTAATTAACCCAGGTGCGAATAGCTGTATCTTACGAATATTGTGAATATTATATGTGAAACATTTCATAAGTCAACAAAACCAAACAAAAAAAAAAAACCCGAAACCAATTTAAATAAATCCACAAAAAGTGCAAAAAAAAAAAACGAAAGACTTAGGCAACAAACTTGATTACAGCCAGCTGCGTGCGTGTGTGTGTGTGTGTGAGTGTGCGGTAACAGGCATTGCAACTGCATTTGAAAGTTCTATGTAATCGAGTTCACTAAACTAACCAAAGACTTAGGCAACAAACTTGATTACAGTCTATTTATAAAGCATGCAAATCCAGAGTCGCTCTCTCTCTCTCTACCTCTCTCTCTCTCTCTCTCTCTCTGTCTCTCGCTGTGCTCCTGTGCAGCTCGACTGCCAAGTTCTTAAAGCAAACGCGTGCAAAGCCGAAGACTTAGGCGACAAACTTGCCCGTGGGCACATGCGTGTGCGTGACAACGAGCTGCGGCCAGTTCTTGACCACACATTTGCATGGGCCAAGTAATCGATTTCATGGGGTATATATACATATCTATATATGTATCTCACTATATGTATATGAGGCAGCTCCTGCAGCTACCAAAAATGGGCATAAAACTTGTACTAAACGAAAGACTTAGGCAACGAACTTGGCCGACCGAGCTGCTTATGCATAGCGATTGTTGTTGAATCGTTAGCATATATATATATATAGTATATGTATATATATATATGTATATATATTAAGAACACTTGGCAGCAACAAGAAACTTGAAGTGGAGCTATTAATAACGCTCGCTCCACTTTGAGCTAAGAGCGTAAACAAAAGACTTAGGCAGCGAACTCGTTTGGCCAAAGGATGACTTAGGCAACGAACTGGCGCGCATAGGCGAAGCCTCTCGATCGATTAGTTCTAATAATCGCATGCTGCAAACGAAAGACTTAGGCAACGAACTTGATTACAAAACTTCAAAGCTTCAGCTGCCCGTCTGCCTCTCTCTCTCTCTCTGTGTAGGGCAAGCATCTACGTGACTTAGTTTACAAAATATGTTCTCTTAAGTGACTTCCAAAGCGAAAGACTTAGGCAACGAACTGGACGCGCTGGCAGACATAGAGATTGCGGCTTGAGCAGCTTCTAACTCCATTTAATAGCGCTTCCACGGCTACCCAATAATTGTGCGCCGATCTTAGAAGCAGCCCTCTCTCGCGCGCTCTCTCGCTGCCACGCCCCTCTGCGCAGCCCAGCGCCTCTAGTTGGAGTTAGGAGCATGTCTTTAAACCGGTAGTTGGCAATTACCCAGGCAGCCAAAAGGTTGTGTACCACAGCAGATGATTTTGTATGAGGCACACACAGAGAGATACACACACACACACACACACAGAGAGAGATACAGCGCTGAAGACCTGTTCTGAAGCCCAGTTTAATCAATAGACGGCGGCTGCTCCTGCTTTGACTTGACTTGCCTTGGCTTGCCTTGGCTTGGCGTGGCTCGCTGTGGCTTGGCTTGGCTGGGATTCTAGGCGTGTCTGCAGCAGGTCCATGAACCTAACTACACACACCAACACACACACACACACACACGTATAAGTTGTGTTTTGTCTATAAAAATATTTGTTGGAATTTCGAATTTGAATTTTTAGTTTGAATTTTCTGTTGTTTGTTGTTGTTTGTTGTGTTGCTTGTTCGCAGCTGCAGCTGTGTGTGTGTGTGTGTGTGTGTGTTGTACTTGCTGCCCGTGTAAACTTGTTTGCTTTGCCTGCGCCCATGTGCCCACATTGCGCTGGCGCTGGGCGCTCGCACTCTAATCAGCGTATGCCAATCTCTGGCCCGAAAACCCTGGCTGGATGGTGTTGGGCCTGAAGTGGTCAAGCGGCGAGATTGCAGCTGCGTTGGCGTTGCCGTTGCCGTTGGCTGTCAACTGCTTGGCTCGCAACGTTAACTGAATTACAATAATAATAATGATAGCAACAACGACAACAACAATGCCCAGAGCGTCTAGGCTCTGGAGGTTGAACAACCAGCCAAGGCAAACTGGTCTCGCGAATCGCAGACGGAGTCGAAGTCGAAATCGAAGTTGGGAGTCGCTGCTGTTAGCCTGGCCAAAAGACTTTTGCAGCCATCAAAGCCCCGCTTGGCTCATTTCTCTTTTTGTTGTTGTTGTTGTTGTTGTTTTACTTTAAGCCACTTGGCATGCCGCAGCAACCACAATTCATTTGAATAACGCGCAAGCGGGCCAAAAGCGTTTCTCGAATTGAAATTATGCCTCACACACACATACGTACACATATACACACACACACACACACACACAAGCATACATATATACACACACTCATGCCCAATCTTAACTCCACTTTATGCTCCACTCTTAACATTAGCTTTTGGCCAGCAAACAGCAACAAGCAAAAACGGTTTTTCGCATTTTTGGCCAATGACAAAACTCTTGACAATGTCCGCTAGCCTCCAGCCTCCAGCCCCCAAGCCCCTATCACCCGATCGCCCTCTCGCTGGCTCTCGCTCTCTTCTGCGTCATTGGCAGCGTCATCACGACTTTATCTTAGCCATAAGCATTTATCATGATCTTCATTGGCGCCATAAACAAAAACGGCCCGAAACCAACCACAAAATTTGTATAAAGTTCAGCCAAAAACAACCTCCGAAGCTCAAATTCCGCCTCTGCGCCACCTATCGCTATATATATATATATATATAAAGCTTAAGATCTCTTGATTTGTGTATACGCTATAAGCGAAAATGAACTGAGCTGCAGTCATATGAATAGATCGTATTATAGAATAGATCGAATAGATCGTATCAGAGAAAACTCCAATCTATCAGATATATAATCCACATGCATATACATATATATATATTCTCTATTGATGCTCATAAGCACCTCGTGCTCCAAGAGCGTGCATAAATTGCATCAAAACTGTTTCCATCTCCCACTTACTCCAGCAACTATCCCAAGTAACTCGGCCACTATAAGCGCTAGAGCCGCCAAACTTGATACGTGTCTTATGTATAACATCTACACTACAAATAAATCAAAAGACTTTAGGGAACTACGAACCCAAAGCTGATAAACTTAGATATAATATATGATATTTCGCAAATTCCATTAAAAATATCACAAGGCAAATAACTTCTTGCATATATTTAGATACATATATAAACATATTCAGATCTGCTATCTTTTTTGGTCTACTTGGCTTTAGGCCCTATATAAATGATCCCAAGTAACTCGGGAAGTATAGGTGCTAGAGCTGTCAAATTTGGTATATGACCTTTGCATGTCACATACATGAAAATTAAATCGAATGTTTTTAGAGATCTACGAACCCAACGCTGAAAAACTTAGATATAATGAAAGATACTGTGAAAATTCCTTTAAAAAATATCACAGATGTATGACTTCTTTGTGTATATTTAGATACATATATATACATCTTCAGATCTGATACCTTCTTTGGTCTACTTAGCTTAAGGCCTTATATATATCATCCCAAGTAACTCGGGAAGTATAGGTGCTAGAGCTGTCAAATTTGGTATGTGGTTTATGCATGGCCTTTGCATTCAAAATAAATCGAAAGTTTATAGAGAATTATGAATCCCTTGGCGAAAAAGTTAAATATAATGAGCAAATGTACAATAATTCCTATAAAGAGTGTTGAATATCAAAGTATTTTTGCAATAGAAGAGGATGCCTAAGCAGCTTCTGCCTAAAGAGCTACTGCTGCCAACTTTGGCTTTGCTGCTTGCCTCGCCTCGCATTTGGGGCTCGTTCTCTATTGGGCGATAAATAGTTAAGATAACTAAATGGAATGAAGCTGAGCAGTCGAGTCGAGTAGGGTATTTAGACGCTTTTACTTTTTAGCCATGTTGTTGTTAGCTTTGTTGTTGTTGTTGTTAGCTTTAATGAATTCGTGTCCATCGATCGTTCAATGAGCAGTCAAATTCAGCCGCTGGAGCGGAGCAACGTTGCTGTGGGGGCAGCTGCTGTGGTGGCTGAGGGGCGGGGGAAGATGAATTTCATGTTATTGTTGTGGCTATAGCTGACATTCAAGTTTTGCAGCTTGAAGCTAAAGCTCGACGATAAAAAAAAGACAACAGCTAACAAAAAACAAAAAAACAAAACACTTTCTACGCGCGTTACCGTTAAACAAGGTCGCCAACAGCAACATCGTGTTATGTATAACTGAATGTTCCATCAAGTGGTCAAGTGGTTGCTCAGCGTCTCCAAGCCTCTCCCTCTCTCCCTCTCTCTTTCTCTAGTCTCTAGTCCAGCGATGCGTGCATTTTGCTTGTCATCAACAGCAGGGACAAAGCCAACCACGAGCTGACCTTGAGGCAAAGCTGTTGCTGTTGCTTCTTCTGCTTCTTCTTCGTCTTCAGTTCAGGTGTCGCATTCTGAACCGTTATGCGGCCGCCCACTTGTGAAAACGAAATAAATTGTGGTGCTGTGCGGTGCAGTGTGGTTTATGTCTTGCTCTGAATACCAAGCCCAGCCAAGTCGAGCCAAGCCGTTCTCTAAGCCACGCTATATGCATACCCATGTGTGTGTGTGTGTGTGTGGCAATTGCATCGACTCTAAAGCAAGAAGCATTCGACGCATCGACCATGTCGATGATGCAACCTGATCAACATTCAACACTCACACAGAGAGAACAATTTAATGATAGAAATTTGTGTGGTTCCATTGTTTCGTCCGTCCGTTTGTCTGTCTCCGGCTTTTGTTCCATTTGATAATTTTTTGTTATGAATCCGGGTTTGCTTCTCACTTGGCCACTTCCTGCCCAATCGAATTCGAGCTCTGAGAAAGTCGTTTACCTATGTAAATTCTCAATTTCGGCTCTTCGAGGTCGCCCATTAACCTTAATTGCTATCCAAACTGATCTCAAACTGATCGAACCGCGATTTCTCGTCTGTCAGATTTTAGAGTCAGCTTCAAGTTCCCAAGATCAGTGGGAGATCCTCAGCTCAGAGAGCTTTTCATGAGTTTGGTTTGCTGAGATCAGGCAGAAGTCTGAAGATCTAAGAAAGATCTTTTTAAGATCTCTATATGAATTGAAGAGTTGATCTTTTATATAGTATTATAGAGATCTTCCAAGATCGAGTTTGTTGCCTTTGAAGGCCTTTGACGTCTTCTGTTACCCTTCATTTCGAAGGAGATCTGCTTCTATATCTGAGAAAGTATATGAAATATATGATCTACATGATCTATATGATATATATGATATATATGATCTATCCGATCTATATGATCTATATGATCTATATGATCTATATGATCTATATGATCTATATGATCTATATGATCTATATGATCTATATGATCTATATGATCTATATGATCTATATGATCTGTATGATCTATCCGATCTATATGATCTATCCGATCTATATGATCTACATGATCTATATAATCTATATGTTCTATATGTTCTATATGATCTATATGATCTATATGATATATATGATCTATATGATCTATCCGATCTATATGATCTATATTATCTATATGATATATATGATCTATATGATCTATCCGATCTATATGATCTATCCGATCTATCCGATCTATATGATCTATATGATCTATCCGATCTATATGACCTATATGATCTGTATGATCTGTATGATCTATATGATCTATCCAATCTATATGATCTATATGATCTGTATGATCTATATGATCTATCTGATCTATATGGTCTATATGATCTATATGATCTATATGATCTATATGATCTATATGATCTATATGATGTATATGATCTTTGTGATCTATATGATCTATGTGATCTATATGATCATGATCTGGATCTATATCTGTCAGAGCTTCATATATGATCTCAACTGTCGATCATTAGAGCTTTTGGTTCACTGTCACAGATCTGTTGAGATCTTTAACAATTGATCGATCTTTATTCCCACTTCCTGAGGTCTTCAACTAATGTTTCTCTCCTCGGCACGTGATCTCCATTTAGGTTTTAGCTCACATTATTTATCGGTATATTAGCTGATGCGCTGTGATCTTTAGTTGATTTCCACTTGATCTGATCTGAGCTGCTTCGAGTCGTCATGAGCTGCTGAGCCACACGAAACTCGATCAACGCATGAGTGGTGCGATGCTGTCAAACGTGTTTCGACATGAGCATGAGCTATAGATCATGTGTATATATAGATATAGATATATTGATATATAGAGATATACAGATATTGTAGATAGGATAATTGCTGTAAGTCCTTTTGCTGATGATCCTTATTGTCCTTTTGCTGCAGACCTACGTGAAGGCCGTGCGCGACGGCGTTCAGGATCTAGAGGCGGTGCTCAGCTCGCCGGAGAGCCAGCAGCAGCTGGTGCCGCTGGGGCCGCAGCTGGTGGCGAGCACGAGTCGGTCGCGCAAGACCATCGATTCGGAGGACACGCAGAAGCGGTGTCTGGCCCAGGAGGACGGCACTCTGGTGACCGAGAGCAAGCGCACCACCGAGCACGAGCTGATACTCGAGGGCGACGAGGGCGACGCGGAACAGGAGCCGGAGTCGGAGCAACTAGCCAGTGGACAGCTGCGGGGCCATGAGCAGCTGACCGCGACGGCGGCCCATCAGCGCTACTTCAAGCAGCGGGACGAACAGCATGTGGATCTGATAGCCGACGACGGCAAACTGGTGGCCACCGAGATGCGCTACGCGGCGGAGACAACCCAAATGGAGAAGGACGGCTCCCTGGAGCGGCCGGGCGACTGGGACAGCCTCTCGGATCGCATGCGCAAGCTGCGACGCACCCAGCAGCAGCAGCAGCAGAAGGGTGAGTCAGCACAGAGATGGCCTGAGCTGAGGACATGAACTAACTATCACTCTCCCACTCCTTATAGAGGTGGCCCTGCTGGCCGACCGCAAGGATGCGCTGACCAAGCGCCCGCTCGACTTTGATCGCGAGGAGGAGACGCGCAAGGGCGAGACCATGAAGTGGCTCGAGTCGCACTTCGGCAGCGAGTCGACGGCCTCGAACGACTCACGCGACGACGAGCCCAACGAGCTGGACGTGGAGCCCACCAAGAAGAGCTACTTCAACGTGACCATCAAGTCCCAGAGCCAGCAGCCCGCAGCAGCCGTCGCAGCTGCGGCCATTGCCATCAGCAATCAAACGTTGCCCAGAGCTGGGGAGCGGGAGCGGGAAAGGGAGCGGGAGAGGGAGCGCAGCACGCTGGAGCGCAAGTACGTGAAGGAGGCGGGGCGCGGCAAGTACTACCAGGGCATCTCGAACTGGTCGGAGCGCAAGGAGGCGCCCGCACTGAATCACTTCTCGAGCCAGGCGTTTCGCGAGGATCTGCAGGAGACGATACGCCGCAAGCAGCTGAGCGTGCCGGCGCCGGCGCCGCCGCCGCCGGACGTGCTGCCCCAGAGCAGCGACAGCTACGTGAGCCGCGAGGACATACTGCAGCAGAAGCGCCAGAGCCTCTCCTCGCAGTTCCTGGCCAGATCGGCGCGAGGCTCGCGCGATGCCCTCGACGATCTGGATGCCATACCCGGGCCGGGCGGCCGACTCCCAGCAGCCGGAGTCGGAATCGGAGTCGGAGTCGGACCCGGTCCGGCAGTGGGTGCGCTGCGCAGCGAGGAGCCCTCGCTGAAGCGCGTGGCCTACGGCCAGCTGCACGGCCATGGACACGGCCACGGGCACGGACACGGGCGCAGCAGCAGCAATCCCCTTAGTCAGCTGGCCGTGCATGGGCGTGGCAAGAGCGCCACGCCGCTGGAGTGCCGGCCGACGGTGCCGCAGCGACGACGTGCCATTGAGAAGAAGCTCGTGGAGCACGGCCAGCCGCAGGTGGCGGCCACCGGCGGCAGCAAGCTGGCCCTCAGCCAGCTGGAGCCGCCGCCGGACTACTCGCCGCCGCCGCGCAGCCGCAGCCGCAGCCGCAGCCGGAGCTCCTCGCCCCAGGTGGACTACATGGTCAGTCGGCCGCTGGGCAGGCAGCTGCCGCCGCCGCTGGCGGCCAGCACGATGACCCTCAACCGGAAGCAGCAGCAGCGGACGCGGTTCGCGCCGAGCGCCGGCCAGCCGGCGGGCATCAACGGGCACAGCTCGATGTCCACCTCGAATCTGTCGACGCAGACCGGCGGCAGCAGCAGCAAGCCCAGCAAGATGGGCCAGGCCATTGGCAACTCCCTGCGCAAGCTGGTCAGCAAGATTCGCTCCGCCAGCGCCGAGCGCAAGTTCCGCATGAAGAGCGCCGCGTCCAAAGCGCGCGACCAGTCGCCCAAGCCCAGCCAGGCAACGGCGGCATCCCAGCAGCTGACCACCTACCAGCAGTACAACGTCATCGACGGCCACATTGGCGGCAGCAGCCACCAGAATAACGGGAATGGGAACGGAAACGGGAATGGGAATGGGAACGGGAATGGGAATGGGCAGCTGCGGCACAGCAGCAACGACGAGTCGGAGAGCTCGCTGCGGCAGGCGGCGAGCTTCAAGCGCGGCGAGTCCGCCGAGACGCAGTCGATGAGTCCGCGGCAGCGCTACTACCTGGGCGAGGATCCCTACTCGAGCACGCTCTACGGCAAGGAGAACATCTACGAGCGGCACGCGCACGGCCGCACCGCCGTCGCCGCTGTGCGGCAGCCGCGCTACCAGGAGGACGACTACTATGATGCGCGTGCAGCGCCGGCGACCACGACGCTGGGTCGCTACCAGAAGCACGGGCAGCGCTTCAGCGGCTCCACGCCGAATCTGCTGCAGGTGCAGCCGGACTTCCGGAATGCCCAGACGCTGCCGCGCAAGCTGCACGAGCCGGCGACCCAATACCGCGCCCAGCCGCGCTACAACCAGACGCCGCTGGAGAAGAAGCCGCAGTACGTGACGGCGCCAACACCGCAGCAGCAGCAGCAGCAGCAGCAGGCGCCGCGGCAGCAGCTGGAGCAGGGACCGGCCAAGCCGGCGCGCACCTATGCCAAGGTGTTGAACCGCAGCAAGAGCTTCAACGTGCACGGCATGAATGGCAGCAACGATCCTAGTCCCATCTACATCGAGAAGCTGACGCGCAACAACTACAACAACAACAACAACAACAATAGCAACAACAGCAACAATAGCAACAACAACAATAACAAGCAGGAGCTGTCCATGCAGGCGTACAAGTCGAGTCCGCATCTTTACCAGGCCAAGGAGCACAACAACTCGCTGAAGAGCGGCTTGAAGAGTCCCTCGATCGTGAACCTGATCAGCCGCAGCCAGAAGGACCTGACCAAGATCTCGAGCAACGAGGACGATCTCTACGCCCCGGAGGACAGCGGCAGCAAGAAACAGCTCTATCTGCGCAGCCTGCACCAGCAGGCGCCCGACCTGTACCGCGTCCTGCACGGCGACGAGCCCGACTACAGCCGGCACAACAAGTATCCGCTGCAGCCGAAGTACTCACTGGACTCGCGTGCGCCGCCCGCCGTCGAGCTCAACAAGGATACCGCGAGCATAGTCCGGCGCAGCAGCGACGAGCAGCATCAGCATCAGCATGCGCACATACACACGCACACGCACGCAGCACACGCACAGCCACATCACATCCAGCAGCAGCAGCAGCTGCGTCGCGGCTCTGGCGCCACCATCATAGAGCTGCGCCAGCGCAAGTAAACTCTATATGCCTTGCCCTCTCACACCACCTCCTCCCACCCCCCTTTACTCTCTCCCTCTGGCTTTTAGTTTCATTTGACTAGCGGCAAATAAATATAAAAGGCCCAAACACAAAATTTCTTTTTTTCAATTTTTAAATTTCTTTTTACATTTTTTAATTTTTTTATAATTTTTATTTTTTTTATTTTAATTTTTTTTTCAATTTTTGAATTTTTTGTTTAATTTTTTAATTTTATTTATTTTTTCTTTCAATTTTTTTATTTATATATTTTTGTGTATTTTAATTTTTTTATTGTGTGTAATTTTTTTAAAATTTTATTTTAAAATTTTTAATATTATGTTTTAATTTTTTATTTATTTTTCTAATTTTATTTCTTTTAAATTTTTTTTTTTTTTTTAATTTTATTTTTTTCTTTCAATTTTTTTATTTTTCTTAATTTTTTCTTCCTTTTTTCCACTTTATATATTTTTGCTGCTAAACATTTATATATACATATATATACACACGTATTTTTCTATATATATCTTCCATATATTATATACAAATTTTAAATTTAAATGTTTTTTTTGTTTTTTTTTGCCTTACTAATTTTGTTGTATAGTTAAATATATATATTTAATAATAATAATAATAATAATAATGATTTTCGATCGAGCCAACTAACTAATTAATTGATTAATTAATTACTTCCACTTACTACTTAATTAACGTACGAAGCAAAAGCAAAACAAATAAAAATTGTAATAATTAATAATAATAATTAAAATTAATAATAATTCATTTGCTAAAAATAAAAACAATAAATACACAAGAATTCCAACTACAATTATTATAATAATAATAAAAAGAATAATAATAATAAAAAATAAAGTGCCAAAATAAATAATTAAAAACAAAAAAAAAAAAAATGATGCGAAATTTAAAATAGCACCACTTTGATAGTTCGATTTTTTCTCGGGGCTTCAGAAATTTGTGTACGAAAAGTTGCATAAGAAGATAAACTTGAGCTCTAGAGTTGATATACTAATGCAGTTCTTCAAGCTGCATTAACAGTTAACTGGATTTGTGGAGAGTTTCTCCACGCAACTCTACAACTGGAGCAGCTGCAGACGACGGGAACACAAGAGCTTATCTTCAGAACTACTTCAATCTTTTACTATATCAGACGGGGAACGATCTTTCTTTTACTATAGCAGATACTTTGCTCCCCATCATATATAAATAAATGATGTGTGCTTGGCAACAGAGTCCTCTCAGGTGTTGCTCCACTACGATACACTATGATAGCCCAATTCTAATGCAATCCGTTACGTGTGACCGTCTCGGCTATGTCTCGACCCGAATTAGTCACTGTTCAGTTCGAGTTTCGCATTCGATACGAATGGAAGTTGCCATCTTTGGGAATCATGCTGGTCCTGCTGCTATTGCTGCCTGTCCTAGTCGGCGCCTTGGAGTCCAGTTCGCTGCTGCTGGAGCTGGCACAGTTGGCTGCCCAGGAAGCAACCGCCTCAAAGTTGACGCTGTGCGTGGCGCAGCTTCGTCAGCTGCACTCCGCGTGGCAGGCGAATGAGGGTTGGGCTCTGAAAGGTAAGATGGGATTAGATAGCATTATTCAGGCAAGACAGGTCCCTCACCTGTACAGAGTTGATTCCTTTTAGCTCTGGATGCCTCCGGCAGTGGCTTCAATAACTTCATGCTGGCCAACAGCCTGTGGCTGGGTAATCGCCACACGTGCCGAGCGCTGAATGAGCCGCTGCTGCAGGACTTCACGAGGAATCATCAGCAGCTGCTGCGGGAGCAGGCGCCCTTCAAGCACGCCTACAGCGTGGCCTACCTGAGGACCAACTCCAGCTGGCAGCTGACCTCGAGAATGAAGCAGAGGCAGCTGCTCCACGTTGGACTCTGCGTGCCTCACAGCTGCGATCCACAGCAGCTGGAGCAGCTGCTCAGGCAGAGCCTAAAGCCAGCCAGAGTCAAGGGAAGCTGGGAGCAGCGAATGGATCTGCAGCTGGAGCTCGTCTACGCCAAGCGCCCAGAGCTGAGCGCTGCCTTCTTCAACCGTCCTGCAGTGCGCTGGATGATCCTGCTGCTGGCGGGAAGCATTCTGCTGCCTCTACTAGCCCGCAGTGGCTGCTTTCCGGGCAGTCGCATCCTTGGGTGCTTCGACGTGGCTGCCAATTGGCGGCGTCTGTGGCAGCTGCCTTCAGAGGGCAGCCAGGAGATCGCCGTCATCAATGGATTGCGCGTCTGCAGCGCCTTTGTCCTGCTCGGCTTGCATGTCATTTGCTATCAATTCGTCTCGGTGAGTCACTCGGCGAACTTGATCGAAACGCTGGTCACTGTGATGATATACATTCATTTGCCTGCTGCATTGGAAGTTTTCTTTTCCATCAGGTGAGATATCCTACGAAAAACTAAAATACTTTAACCAGTTTTATCTTCCCACACCAGTGGCTTCCTCACCGTCTCCCATTTCATGCACAACGTTCCACTGCAGCGCAGCATTGCGAGTGAATCGCTACCCGGCGTTGCGCGGCGTTTTGTGAAGCAAGTGGTGCAGCGATACCTGCGACTGGCTCCGCTGCAGTGCATCGTTATCCTGCTCACCGTGGTGAGCTTCAACTACCATCGCGAAGCCTCAGTCTTCGACTTTGTTGAGCCCATGGATAAGCTCTGCGAGCAGCACTGGTGGCGCAATCTCCTATTCGTGCAGAATCTCTATCCGGTGACCGAGATGTGCTGCAATTGGACCTGGTCTCTCGGCTGCGACTTGCAGATGTACATAATGGCAATGATGATGCTCTACCTCTACACCAGGTGGGCTCCAGTCCTCTATATAACTGATTCCTGTCTATATCTGCCACAATCTCCTCAGACATCCCAAGCTGGTGAAACATTCGGTTTGGCTTTTCCTCATCGGGAATATGGTCCACTCTGTCTTAGTGCTCATCTACCTGGATGCACCCAACACAATGGACGACATGTTTACTTTATTCGATTGGCTTTACACAAGTCCTTTCGTCCGCATGTTGACGTACCTTGTGGGTGGACTTTATGGTTATGCACATGTCCACAGCCTGGAAGCGCCCTTTGGAGCGATCTTTTCCACGAAGGTGGCTCAGTGTGCATGGGCGGGCTTCTCTCTGTGGCTAGTTGGACAGCTGAAGAACTTTCAGCTGGCTAGCCCATCTGCCATTGGTGGTGCCTTTGCAATCTTCCGTTTCTTGGGATCCGCAGCCATAGCAAATCTAATTTTCAGCAGTTTTCGCCTCGATGGCAGTTACAGCGTAACGGGTCGGGTGGTGCGTTTCCTTGAATCGAATTGGTTTCAGCGCCTCAGCCGGATTACCTATGCCATCTATCTGCTGAATCCCATGGTCATGCTCCACGTCTACTACTCCTTTAGTGACGAAATATTTCCGGATGGGATCATATTGGTAAGTTTAAACAATTAGTAATGGCGTCTTTAACATTTTAACTTACTCTCTTTTTGCAGCTTTATCTGTGCGTGTCACATTTGGTTATAGTTACGCTACTTGCCATTCCGCTGACTTTGTTGTTCGAGTTGCCTCTCAATAGGCTGACAACTCAACTATTTGCCTCCAATACAATTAAAAGTGAATAATTTCTAATATATGAATCTTTAGTAACTTCGAAATTGTGGATTTTATTTGAACTGGAAACTGTAAATGAATGCTCTTTTTTGCGCTACGTTACTCAATTTGCGCACCTTGCTCAATTTGGCGTTTACATTGCTCTATTTTGCGTTCGCCTTATTATTTATATATAATATAGGTCCTCGTCCTTGCATTTGTGTAATTTTTCTAATTGGGTTGCTCGACTACATTCTAATCGTATTTATAAAGATTATATAGATCAATGGACATTGAACTACAGGGGCGAGGCTGGGATCCCACAGCTATTCAGGTGGAATGCAGTAATATACATATTTATAAGTATCTAGTCCGTTCACTCTCGGCTAATCACAGGGCATTTTTTTTATCGTTTACTTCCGACTTTAACACTATTTATTATTTCATTAACTAAGTCGGTTTTAATTGTCGAGACAGGTTTTAGGTCTAGTTGTTAAACTCTAGTCAACTTTTGACTGGGTCCAAAACGCCGGATTACAAAAATGACGCTTCTAAGTGTAAAGCGAGCTAAAGCTCATGACCCTCCCGGCCGGCAATGTCTCGATCCGAATCACTCGCTGTTCAGTTCGAGTTTCGCATTCGATGCGAGTGGTATCTGGGAATCATGTTCCTCCTGCTGCTATTGCTGCCTGTCCTAATCAGCGCCTTGGAGTCCAGTTCGCTGCTGCTGGAGCTGGCACAGTTGGCTGCCCAGGAGGGAGCCACCTCGCAGTTGACGCTGTGTGTGGAGCAGCTTCGTCAGCTGCACTCCGCGTGGCAGGCGAACGAGGGTTGGGCTCTAAGAGGTGAGATTGGGTGGGCAATAAGCAGCTGGACCTATACAGAGTTGATTCCTTTTAGCTCTGGATGCCTCCGGCAGTGGCTTCAACAACTTCATGCTGGCCAACAGCCTGTGGCTGGGTAATCGCCACACGTGCCGAGCGCTGAATGAGCCGCTGCTGCAGGACTTCACGAGGAATCATCAGCAGCTGCTGCGGGAGCAGGCGCCCTTCAAGCACGCCTACAGCGTGGCCTACCTGAGGACCAACTCCAGCTGGCAGCTGACCTCGAGAATGAAGCAGAGGCAGCTGCTCCACGTTGGACTCTGCGTGCCTCACAGCTGCGATCCACAGCAGCTGGAGCAGCTGCTCAGGCAGAGCCTAAAGCCAGCCAGAGTCAAGGGAAGCTGGGAGCAGCGAATGGATCTGCAGCTGGAGCTTGTCTACGCCAAGCGCCCAGAGCTGAGCGCTGCCTTCTTCAACCGTCCCGCAGTGCGCTGGATGATCCTGCTGCTGGCTGGAAGCGTTTTGCTGCCCCTCCTAGCCCGCAGTGGCTGCTTTCCGGGCAGTCGCATCCTTGGCTGCTTCGACGTGGCTGCCAATTGGCGGCGTCTGTGGCAGCTGCCTTCAGAGGGCAGTCAGGAGATCGCCGTCATCAATGGATTGCGCGTCTGCAGCGCCTTAATCCTTCTGGGCTTTCATGTCGTGTGGTATCAATTCTTCTCGGTGAATCAGTCGGCAGCTCTGGCCGGCCAGTTGACGAAGCTTTTCGTGAATGTTCCTCTGGCGCTCACGATGGAGGTATTCTTTGTCGTCAGGTAGGGGTATGAAGGGATATGAGTTCTCCATCTCTCTCTCTTTCTGTCTATCCATCTCTCTTCTTAACTAAACACTCAGATCTCTTCTCCTCGCCAGTGGCTTCCTCACCGTCTCCCATTTCATGCACAACGTTCCACTGCAGCGCAGCATTGCGACTGAAACGCTTCCCAGCGTCGCGTGGCGTTTCATTAGGCAAGTGGTGCAGCGATACCTGCGACTGGCTCCGCTGCAGTGCATCGTGATGCTTCTCACCGTGGTGAGCTTCAACTACCATCGCGAGGCCTCAGTCTTCCACTTTGTTGAGCCCGTAGATAAGCTCTGCGAGCAGCACTGGTGGCGCAATCTCCTCTTGGTACAGAATCTCTATCCGGTGACCGAGATGTGCTGCAATTGGACCTGGTCTCTTGGCTGCGACTTGCAGATGTACATAATGGCAATGATGATGCTCTACCTCTACACCAGGTGGGCTCCAGTCCTCTATATAAATGATTCCTGTCTATATCTGCCGCAATCCCCTCAGACATCCCAAGCTGGTGCGACGTTTGGTTTGGCCGCTGCTCATCGGGAATATGGTGTACTTTGTCTCAGTGCTCGTCTTTCAGGATTTACCCAATACAGTGGAGGACATGTTTGCCATAGCCGATTGGACTTACACGAAACCCTCAGTCCGCCTGTTGACCTATCTCATAGGTGGCCTCTATGGTTATGCACATGCCCACAGCCTGGAAGCTCCTTTTGGGGTAGTCTTTCCTACTAGAGTAGCCAAATGTGCGCTGGCTGGATTCACTCTGTGGCTGGTTAGTCACTTGCAGAACCTTCAGCTGGCCAGCCCGTTTGTCGTTGGCTGCCTTATGGTAGTTCTGCGCGCCCTGGTTTCCGTGGCCACAGCACATTTAATTTTCAGCAGTTTTCGCCTCGATGGCAGTTACAGCGTAACGCGTCGGATAATCCGTTTCCTTGAATCGAATTGGTTTCAGCGCCTCAATGGGATTACCTATGCCATCTATCTGCTGAACCCTGTGGTCATAGACCACATTTACTACTCCCTCAGCGATGCAATTCCTTCGGATACTAACATTTTGGTATGTTTAAACTGTTAACAGTTTTGCGTGTTCCTTATTAACGTCGTTTCGTTTTGTTGCAGCTCTGCTTTGTTGTGGCTATTTTGGTTGTAGTTTCGTTATTTGCCATTCCGTTGACGCTGTTCTTTGAACTGCCGTTCAATAGGCTGACAAATGTATGGTTATCCTTAAATAATTATAAGAATAATAAGAGTAACTAAATCCTAAGTTATATATTTATTTTGATATCACATTGTGAAATAATTTGAATAAAATACCGTTTACTTAACATCGTGGAACGTAACTGCAGCTCACTTTTGCGTTAACACTACATTAATCTCAATTATGCGCTTACATTGCTCTATTTTGCGTTCGCACAGCTGTTGCGCCTTTTCAATTTAGTGTTATCGTTTTACAGATAGATTCACACAAGTCGTTGCATCGATAGGATGGTTCGATTATTTCATCATACCAATAGCAAATAAATAAAATGTAAGATTTACATAGATTAGTTCAAATTTCTTCGTATACAAAACAAGGCTGTTTACAACGCCAAGATGACTTCGCGCAATCTAACCGAGGTGTTTGTTATCATGCGCAACAATGCCAGCAAGAATCGCAATCATTATGACGAGCGGGTAAGAGGCCAAACCAATTTGTCGTCCATATGGGTGAAATGATTGCAATTAATGTTTCAATTTAACAGCGTGGCAGCGACTCGGAGCGTCTGCTGAAACATTCAGTACGCGAGGCTGAGGAGGGACTCGAAATGCAAGATGATTACGGCACCCCGCCCATTTGGCTAGACAAATTCGAGGAGGCGCAGTACACGATGTCCAAGTGAGATGGCAATGAATACTCAAAACTCTCATTTGGGTGTCTAACCCAGTTATTATTGCCATTGTAGAATCAAACCGAAGTTGGATGAGCTGGGCTCACTGCACGCACGCCACCTGCTGCGCCCCACCTTCGACGACCAAAGAGATGACGAGTGCGAGATCGAAGTGCTCAGCCAGATTGTGGCCAAGCTGATAGCAAGCACTCATCGGCACATACAATGCGTTCGCTCCAGCCTGGGCGTCGGCAGCAAAGTGGAGCAGCGCCTCACAGCCAACGCGGTGCACTGTGCGCTCCTCCAGCTGCAGGATCTGACGGTCAAGTTTCGCAGCAGCCAAAATGCGTATCTGCTGCAGCTGAACTCCCGCGAGGAGCGCTCCCAGAAGTACTTCGACAATGCCAACGAATTCACCAACGTTGAGCTGGGCAGCTTCGGCAGCGACGAGCCGCCCAACAACTTCGTGGACACCTTCGACAACTTTCTGCAGCCACTGGATGGCGCCGGCAAGAGCCAGGCGAATGCGTATCTCTTCGAGGACGATGAGCAGCAGATTGACGATAACTTCAAGAAGCCCTTGGCCAATCGCATGACACAGCAGCAGCTGCTGCTCTTCGAGGAGGAGAACTCCCGCTTGGCCCAGCACCGGGAGGAGGAGGTGACCAAAATAGTCAAGTCGATATACGATCTCAACGACATCTTCAAGGACTTGGGCCACATGGTGCAGGAGCAGGGCACCGTACTGGACCGCATCGACTACAATGTGGAGCAGACGCAGACGCGCGTCTCCGAGGGCATGCGCCAGCTCCAGCGGGCGGAGATGTATCAGCGCAAGAATCGCAAAATGTGCATCATTCTCGTCCTGGCCGCCGTCACCTTCTTCATGCTCCTCCTGCTCATTCTAACCAAGCTGTAAAGGACTCCGGACCTGACCCCGCCCAGCCAGCAAGTTATTCCGTTTAATATTTAATTGAGTTCCGTGTGTATAATTGTAACTGTAATTGTATTTGTGTAAAATATATCGAAATTCTATTATTTATTTATTAATAATCCAAAAAACTGTATGAATCTCTATACCAAATTGTGGAGCTGGTGAAGGCAGAGAAAGCTGCTTTCAGATTGTTTTCTCTGTGCGATTCGCATGCATTAGAGCAGTGACAGGTATATGGGCTCTAGGAATATGCATATATATTGAATATCCATATATATTCAGGACTCAGCTGAACCAACTCACAGCCAGAAACGCTCTTCTATGCAAGTCTCAACTATAGGAAAGAAGAGCAGAGAAGCATCTGAAAGAGATAGATTACGCAAAAGTATATTTTACATAAATATATTGTATATAATTATTTATTTACGATTTAACGAGGGTGAAAAAAAAAATGTATAGAAAGGTATCTTATTTATAGTTGTAGTCTAGATCCAGTGTAGCCCTATGATCACAGCCTTCCTTCACATGCGCTCCGACTGGCGAGCCGCAACGGTACGCAGATTGCCGTAGACTTTGCTGGGCGGGGAGCCAAGGATCAGGTTGCAGACGGCGCGGCGCGCCATCTGAATCCTCTGATAGCTGCCCAGTATGTGGATCTTGCTGTCGGCGAGCACAATGCGAGTCTTGGTCACGTTCTCGATGGTGAACTTTGTGCGTCCACCTTTGCCAGCGAGGCGGCCAATGGCGCGGGACTGATGGTCGCCGCGCAGTGTCTTCACGTCCTTGATCTCAAAGGTCTCGATGAAGAGATCCTCCAAACGGAGCAGCGCCAAAGCGTCGTCCACGTCGAAGCCGCACAGGAAGGCCTTCACAAAGTCGGCGCCCTTTTGCAGATTGGATATATCTGGAGTTTCGGGACCAACGCGCAGCTCCACTTGACGCGACCGCATGTTGAAGCGGATTTGCAGTTTCAAGTGCTCCACTATCGGCGTAAAGATTTTCATCCAGTGCTCCTTGAGGGAGCTGTATCTGTGTGGTGGCACGGCCACCTTGCGTAGCTCGCTGCGTATCTTTTTGGCCCTCGGCGCCTGTCCGTGGCTCGAATGCTGCTTGCCCTCGATGCCTGTCGCTGCATCCACATGCATTTCCACGTCTTGGCTACTTGCATTTGCGCTGCGTTTCACCGCCTTCTTGGCTGGCATAAGGATATCCACATCTAAATTTTCGACTTCCATGCTGATGTATTTTCTTCACTCGAATATTTTATATTTAGCAGAGCTGTGCTGCTTTATTTTCAATAGGTATTTCTTTGCTGATGTATTTTCTTCACTCGAATATTTGTTACTTAGCGGAGCTATGTGCCTGCTTTATTTTCGTTTGATATTTGCTCTCCACGTGTGGTGTCAGCGTTGCATTTGAATTGTTATCGACTAGTGGGCAGCCCGGCTGAGTGCTGCAGCAGTCAGCTACTGAGTGTGAAGCAAATTCATTTGCAGCGCTCGTAACGTTCGTTTGGCGCCACCAACGTAACGGACGCTCTGTGTTATCGGGCTTACGTTTGCTTGTAACGGAATTTTTGTTTGTTTTCATTTTGGCTTTTATGTTGTTTGCAAAGACAAAGACAAACTTGTGGCCAACTTTTCTTGTTTATTTGTAATTTAAGTAATGTACTTTGCACAAGCTGTTGTGCAATGTTGAATTTTCAGCCAGCAAATTGCAGTTCGCATAAATAGTTGTTGTTGTTGTTGTTGTTGTTGTTGCTGTTGTTGGTTGTTCATTTTGACACCCCTGATGTTATCAGGTATACTTACTGTGTGCATGTTGTGCACATAAACGGCCCCAGGCCCCCTGGACATAGTATCCAAAAATGCAAATGATAATGATGTCCCAGCGAGCAGCCGCCAGACGAGCCACTCTCGTGTGCTGCTCAGCCAGCCTCCATAGGCCTCTCGGCCGTTGGGCCTGTCTAATCCATGCTCGGACATTTTAAATACAAATTGCAGCGCTGTTGCGTCTCCCGGCATCAAATTGCTTGCAACCTGAACACACACGTCGAGCAGCAGCTTCAGCCGTTGTACTCCATGTCCAGGCACCGTTACCTAGTTAGCTGCTGCTGTTGCTGCTGCTGCTGTTGCAGCATCTCTTTTTACTCTATTGGCAACTGATTAGCATTTAAATTAAAATGTCGCAAAGTGGCCTTAACAAAATGTTGCTTATCGCGTTAGGGAGAGAGAGAGAATGTATGTGCTGCAATTGTATATCCTTTCCATTCT
Organism: Drosophila mercatorum; assembly: GCA_961210405.1. Taxonomy (NCBI): domain Eukaryota; kingdom Metazoa; phylum Arthropoda; class Insecta; order Diptera; family Drosophilidae; genus Drosophila; species Drosophila mercatorum. Next base: position 20,326,145 of record CAUIUS010000001.1, on the reverse strand, counting down.
AGATTTTCAAAACTGGCCATGAGAAAACCAAGCAAATGAAATAAGCTTTCAATAAATAATTATTCACAAAAATCTTGATTTATTGAAGGCCATAAATTGTGTTCAAAGAAATTGCCATTAAGATAAAACAATTCACAAAAGTCTTAATAAATTTTAAGCTCATAAATTATTTAGCTTAGCAAATGCGTGAGATATAAGAAATTGAAGCATAGGTAAATTTATTTTCAAAAAGTCGTTACGTATGCTGCAAATGGAAATTATGGCATTGATCGCGATAACAAGCTGAACGATATTTAGCAGCATTTCTGCGTTACGTTACGAGTCGATAACTGGCCTTGCTGAACAGCATCGGTAGATTGGCTCAGAGCATTTCTGCGTTACGTATCTCTACTCTTTCTCTCGTAGCAATAATAAATTAATCGATAATTCTAAAAATGCAGAGCATTTCTGCGTTGCATACAGTTTTGCTTTGGTAACTATTTCCAGCTAGACATATGCACATGTATGTATGTCTCTGTCGCTGTCTCTGTGTGTGCGTGTGCTTTTATTGTAGCTTATTGTCTCTGATGTCACCTGTTTATGCCGTGGCCGCTGCCGGCGCTGCAGCCGATGTCACCGCTGAGATTGGCACTCGCTTCGGCAATTGCTTTTGTGCCGGGCCACTGCAAATTGGAGCCAGCAGCAGGAGCAGGAGCAGCCAGAGATGCGGATGCGGATGTGGATGCGCAAGCTGGATGCGGATATTGTGCTGACTGCCGTTGCGCCCACTTCAAAGAGCGCAACGGACGGGCTTAATTATGAAAATTAATTGTATTCGAATGAATAACGTTAATTGATTTCCCTCCCGCTCGCGCTCTCCTCGGCGCACTCTGTCGCACCTGTATCGACCTGCAACACCTCGGCGGCGCCTCGACCCTCCGTCGTGATCACATTAATTAATTAGTCCATTTTATATTGTCGAGAGTGAAAACAACGCGAAATCAAATACTCGAACAATTTCACCCGCTTTTCGCGTTTCGCTCTTTGTTCGCCATTTGCAATTGCCGTTAGTTAAACGGTTCAGTCACGTAATTCATTTGCATGGCGCGCGTGGTCAGGATGCGATATCCTTCATCGCGGTCCAACCCAACGGGGGGCAGCGCCAAATTGAAGGGTAGAGACAAGACAGAGAGGGCGAAGCGAGAGAGAGAGAGAGAGAGAGAGAGAGAGAGAGAGAGAGAGAGAGTGAGAGAGAGAGGAGAGGAACGTCAATTGCTGATTACAATGTTGTCTCAATTGAATTTACAAGGTGCTTGGAGGGAAAGAGTGCGGAGAGAGTGGGAGGGAAGAGGGAGAGGAGTGAGAGATATGGACAGAAAAGGGAGAAAGACATAGAGTAGAGTAGAGAGTGGTGTAGAGGGAGAGTGGAGAGTGAAGAGTAGTGTAGAGAAGCGAGAGAGTGGAGAGAAGAGAGAGAGAGAGAGTGAAGAGAGGAGATAGGAGAGAAGCAGAAAAAGAGTGGAGAGTAGAGAGAGGAGAGAGAGGGTCGAGAGAGTAGAGAGAGAGTAGATTGAGAGAGAGAGATAGTGGAGAGAGAGAATAGATTGAGAGATAGAGATATAGAGAGAGATAGAGAATAAGAGATTAAAAGTAGAGAGAGGGAGAAGAGAAGCGATGAGGAACTAGAGTTGCGTGGAGAGTGGAGAAAGAGATCAGAGAGAGACAATAGAGAGTGAGAGAGTAAAAGTAGTGTGAGAGAGAGAGAGAGAGGAAGAGGAGGAGTCGAGAAACGTGAGTTACGTGGAGAGTAGAGCGTGGAGAGTACAGAATGGAGAGTACAGAATGGAGATTCGAGAGGAAAGCGTAGCGAATTGAGAGTAGTGAGAGAAGAGTAGCGAATGCTCCATGGGCAGAAGAGTGTGGAGAGTAGGCAGTAAAGGGTATCAAGTGGAGAGAATAGTGTAGAGTTAAGCAATTTCCTCTTCCATTCAGCGGCTCTGGGAGATGATCTCAAGTTGCCTTGGCTCAGGACTCGCAGACTTCATCAAAATGTTGTTCGCTCACACCTTAGCCTTAGCCGGGGGCTGGGGGCTGGGGCAGAGGCGTTCAGAGCGTGGGCGTGTCGCACATCACACATGACATTGAGAGGCAAGAAACTGTTTAACCAAATTGATGCGTGAAACTTTGTGCGAGCAATTTGTTGGCTATTTTTTATGCGGCATTTGGTCATTTTTCATGGTCAGTAATTGGCAAGGACTATGACATTGTGAGCAGCCCTCAGCCTCCAGCCCTCAGCTCCAGTCCCTGCCTTAGCTTCAGCTCTGTTTATCCTGCGCTGGCCACATCCTAACTGAATGTCCTGCATTGTCCCCTTGGGCTGATGACAGAACGCGACTTGCTCTCTGGTTGCCTCCTCGCGCTGCCCCTCGACCCACCCACACCAACACGCGGGCAGGCAGGCTTCAGCCACTGGGGCTATGCATATATATGCGCTGTTTACGTGTGTGTGTGTGTGTGTGTGTGTGTGTCATCTATGCTCACGTATCAATAAGTGCTTGAGACGTGAACTGAATTTTTTATTGCCGTTTGTCGATGTATGCCGCCCGCAGGACGTGGAACGCAAGGCTCGCAGGACATTCAGAATATGTCTCGCAGCATGCGAAATTGCCTGTGAAATATTTTCCAAATTTACTATATAAGTATGCACCACACACACACACACACATACACTCGAAGAAAGCACACAAAAAGTTGCAAGTTTGAAGTTTGGCCAGCGAATACCCTGTAGAAAATGGGATGATGGGGTATGCTCTTACAGAGAGTGAGCCAAAAAGGGAATGTAAAATGAAGAGAATGGGCAAATTGAAGATATGCTGAGTATGCAGAGTGAAATGAGCGAGTGTATACCCTGTAAAAAAGTTGGCAATGGGGTATGCGCTTATGTATACTTAATAAAGAGAGCTAACGTAGAGAGTGTGATGGCTTGAAGTTACACTGAGTATATGGAGTGGAGTTGGCGAAGGTATACCCTGTAAAAAGCTGGCAATGGGGTATGCTCTTATGTAAAGTGAGCGTAGAGAATAGATGGGCTGACATTTCTAGCTTCAAAGGTTAGCATATACCCTGTAAAAGACAAGAGACACTGGGAGATACCCTGTAATGAGCTATGAAGCAACCCTGTGCTTGCTACAGCGACGAGCTTTAAGATGTCTTAAGATTCTTAAACAATTTAAAGTGCTCAATAACAATCCCAAATTTCGTTCAGTGTAACTTTGGATATACTGGCTGTAGCTGCAGCTACGCATAACCGAAAGGCGTGAGGCGTGGTAGTCAGTTGAACAATTGGCCAAAAAGATTAAATCAAATCAAGGGTCTAAGCAGCCCAAAAGTGAGCCACATTGAGCTAAGCCGGGGCTGCGTAGCTAGAGCTTTAAGGCGGCGAGGGGGTGGGCCGGGGCTGAGGTCAAACTAAAAGGTCGAGGGGCCAAATGCGAGTTCGGTTTAATTGTATGTGGGGATTAGCTTTGAAGTTTTGGCGGCACAAAACTGACTCAACATGGAATAACACGACACTTAAGTGCGTCACAAGGAGCGCAGGACAAGCGACAGGAGCTTCAATGGCGAATGGCGAATGGCTTTCAGGTAATTTCTCTTTGGGGTTAAGTGGGCCAAAGGGCTGCTTAAGTCGCCCGAGCGTTAATTACTGCCAAAGACAGAGCCGAGCCGAGTGGCCATTAGCCCTCCGTCCCCGGCCAGCCCCTGGGCCCAGCCAGGCCCGACGGGGTGATAAACGGCCTCGCCTGCCACTGAATCTGTGCAGCTGCCCGGAGCTGTTCGCAATTGATTTATAAATCAATAAAAATATGTGCATAAATATTTACCGAGACAATATAAATAAATTACAATCCAATGTGAGCAGTCGGCTGAAAAACCTTATGCAAAATGCAGCCGGACAGTCCAGCAGGACCAAAAGGACTTCGACTGCAGAGAAAGAGAGAGAGAGGAGAGGAGAGGAGAGGAGGACGGAGCGCAGAGCAAAACCAACAGACGATGCCAGAGTTGAGTGGGTGGCCAAGAAGACGAAGAGGGCGTGTGTGTGTGTGTGTGTGTGGGCGTGTGTGTGGGTGTCCTGGCCACGTGTGTGTGTGTGTAATGCAATCTGAAGACGCAGTCAGACAATGCCGGAGGCTTATGAACAACTGCATAGATGCTCCTGCTCCTTATTAACTGACAGTTGTCGGCAGTGGCCGAGCAGTTGCTGGGCGTAGGCGGGCGAGGGTTGCCCATAAACTAAGCGAAGACTCGCCGCAGATACCCTGTAAATAAAGAAAACTGCGAGAGATAAGGGAAAGCAGCAGCTTCTGAAAACTTGAGGCAATGCCCATTACAGTTGCCTCAAAAGTGAATAATATACAACTTTAGATACCCTGTAAATAAATGAAATGGTTCAAAATGCATATAGATGTGTTGTAGATGTATGTATTTGCACATAGTTATGGTAAGTTAGGTTTCAAAGACAAACAAGTCAGATTCCTAGATACCCTGTAAATAACGAAAGTGTCTAGAAATGCATTATATTCAAAGATCAACTGGCTGCAGGAGAGTTTCATAAGCAACTATAAGCCCTATAGCCATGCAAACCTTAAAAATCAACAAGCACAATTTCAAGATACCCTGTAAATATAAAAAAGACTTAGAAAACGCTTATATATAAGAGTAAGCAACTGTAGTTTCGTGATTTTCAATAGACACAAATGAAAGCCGCCTGAAAACAAAGTTAAGATGAACTGAAAATACCCTGTAATCATGAAAAGTGCTCAACAGTGCATAGAAGATAAATGATGTGAGCTAGTGTCCAGCCTTTCCAAGTTACTGTCTACTTTGTAGTCTAGTATCTAGCTTTAGATACCCTGTAATTGCAGTATATAGTGAAATATAGTGAGCTGCATGCAAGCGAGTCATGACTTCAAGCGTTAAACAAACTCTAGAGATGCTATTATTAGTTAAGTCGAAGCTTTATTTCTATATACCCTGTAAACTGTAAATTTCATTGCAGTTAAGCTCTCTGGCATTGCCAGACATAAGCTCTGCAATGCGATTAGCGCTAAATGTTATCGCTAGCGATTAGAGCTGAGCTGAACATAACTTATTAATCTGCCCTCGTGCGCTGCGCTCAACTATGTGCATATGGAGAATGGCATTGGGATATCGGCTGCTGTGACGCAAGACGCAGTCAGACTTACTTTTGGCCCCATCATTTGATGCAGTGTGTGTGTGCGAGTGTGTGTGTGTGTGTGTGAGTGTGTGTGTGTGTGTGAATGCAATTTAAATATGTTCGCAATTACGTAAAATGTTTGGCATGGCCAGCTGGGCAGAGCACAGAGGCAAAAAACGTATGGAAACAAAAGCAAAAAGTGGCAGCAAAACAATTTCGGCCAACCAGGTGCCAACTAATCAAAAATGCGAGCAATTATAATTGATTAAAATGAGACGGACAACGACGAGTCGCAGCGCCCATCCAGCCAGCCAGCCAGCCAACGAGCGAGCCAGCCATCTAACCGAGCATTCATCCATGCTGCATGAGTGGAATCGCCTGCGAATGCTGCGTTTTGTGTAATTGAATCAGTTCAGTTGATGGCATCCATTTGCCACTTACTCTCTCCCACTCTCTCTCTCTCTCTCTCTCTCTCTCTCTGTCTCTAAATGCTTTTGAATGCAATTACATTTATATCGTATTACACACACCAGACTCCGTTTTGGGAGTCATTTGCAGCAGTGTTCGACAACAACAGCAACAAAAAAACAAAAAAAAAAACAGTGCTCGAAAATACTCGAAAATAAATAGTAAATAATAATAAAAACTCGAAGTAAATTCTATGAAAATCATTGACAAGTGCATAATAAATACTTAACAATGCGGCAAAGTGCACGTTGAGTGTTGAGCAACGCCCAAAAAAGCCCAACAAATATGCCAGCTAAAATAGCCAAAAAAAAAACAAGAGAAGCTAAACTTGATACTCAAAGGGAGAGCCGACTTTTTTATAGATATATATACTTTATATATTTTTATATTTACATTCAAATATTTTGTTTGATATTTGAGCCAACAAATTTGCAACTTTTCTAGACAAATATTCTAAAAAATTAAATATTCTGAGCAGAGCAGAGCAGAGTACAAATATGGCTTGAATTACACAGAGGATAATGGTTCAGAGTGCTATAGAAATTTGAGGTAAGCGTTTTTGGTACTCTGTGAGGCTTTTGATAGATACTCAAAGCAATTTTTAAATGCAAAGACTTGAAAATATTCAAGCAAAAATATATGAAATATTAAGCAAAGCTTAGTAAAGCTAGTAAAGCCTTTTTCAAGCTAAAGAACTGCATGTTGAATGATTGAAAAATAAATCAAATTAGGGAACATACTTTGGCATCATAACTATGAATGCTTAGAGGCATGCCTGTCCAGCTCTGCTCCTCTGCTGCTCTCGAAAAGTATAAAAGCTATAGACTTGCTTCTTGAAACACATATTCCTGAATGCCCTAAGAAATATAGAATGCCAAGTTTTATTCAATAACAGCGCTCATTGCTGAGATATGGACTAGAATCCATGCTTGTGCTGGTGGTAACTAGCTGAGGCTGGCCATATATTGTTATTACATATGTGTACGAATGTAGGTAATACCTATAGTACCTGCCTATTGTATACCTGTTGGGTATGTATATAGCTCTATGTCTATGGTTATATATAGCTATAGGTATTCCTGGTATCCCATTCATTGCGTTTCTCAAAGCACCTCAATTGCAAGCATTAGATTTGGCTATCTACATATATATGAATACTAATTTTGGTTCACTCTAGGCGCAGCAGGGCCAGCCTAGGACTGGCGGCGCCAATGCGTTGCCCGCAAAAATGCCATGGAATCAATTTTGCATCAAAATTTGATGCAAAAAGGCACAAGTGATGCTAACACAGAAAAAGAGGGAGAGAGGGAGAGTGAGGGAGAGGGAGAGCCTGTGTGTGCGTGTGACAGAGGCAGAGGCAGAGGCAGAGCTGGGCTTAGCGGTTGCGAATCGCACCGCACACGCAATGCTTATGCACCTGCATCCTGTACGCCACTTCCACTTCCTCTACTGCACCTGCCCCTCCCCCTCCCGCTCCCCCTCTCGCGCTCCTCTAACTCTGCCCCAGCCAAAGCCGTGTGGTTTGGCCTGGACGGCAGCTTGCTGGCGCCGCATACGTAACCCGAAAATGTAATTGAAAAATTATTTTGTTACACGTGCTGCCGCTGCCGCTGCCGCTGCCACTGCCTCTGCCTCTTCCACTGCCACTGCAATTGGCGTTGCAGCGTTTCGATAATTTCGTGGCTGAGCTACAAATTTTAATTAATTTGGCAAAAAAAAAAAAACAAAAAAAGTCGAATGAAAACCGAGAACTCATATCCTGGGCGAAGATTTTATGAACCAAGTCGCGCGAGCTGTCTCTAGGCGTTCGACTGCCCAGCTGATTAGCATATAAATTACATTGCCACGCCCCCCCACCCCCCTTCTCTCCACATTGTCAACAAAATTGCAAATATGTTTTGAAAGCTTATTGATTTAGCATTAATTGTTTATTGTTTATAGCCGAGCAGCGGCCGACAGTTTCCACTTAACCCCAATGTCCCCGATAGACCCTTCATTAATCCGTATACCCATTGATGACCGACTGAGCAGGGTATATTGGCTTTGGGCTTATATTTAAGCTAGCTGCAGGCGGTAGTCGCAGGAGTTGACAGGTCGCTTTATATCGCTGATCTTCTCTTAAGTTGCCTAATATCGATAATTATCGATTTCGATAGTTACTCTTTGAAGCTTAACTGTAAGTTCTCAAGCGCTCTAAGGATCATTTTCGATTCGCTGACGTGTAAATTCAGCTGGACTTCATAGCATTTCCCTCCTTATCACAATTTTACTGAAATATCGATTAAAATCGATAAATATGAATATGCTTTCACTTCATTTACTAAACACATCTCTAAAATATCCATTCTTATTTCCAATTTCTAACTAACTCTTTCCATCTGCAAGGCTAGGGTATCCGCTAGTCGTGTAGAGAAACACCTTTTCTAGATTTCAGGAGGATTCGTGTCTGGCACGAAACTCAATTAACTTGTTAATTTATTTGTCATTTGCTTTGTTCGCATCGCCTGCAAAAATAACACAAAATTCCAGGTAAAAGGCCAGGCCGAAGTCGACTCGAGCAGCTGCTGAGCCAGGTGCTGGGCGGGGCAGGGGCAGGGGCCGCAGCACAGGCATGCCCTGGCTCGGCATATCGGTTGTCTAGGAATGGAGTCTCAGAGCTCTCGCTGCCTGACTTGCTGACTGGGCCCTGGGCCTGGGCTCTCTCCTATGCAAGTGCACCGCCTTCATTTGATGGATATAACTATCTGTATCTAAATGTAGTTGGCAAGAGATGCTTGGCTAAGCACACACACAGAGAGAGAGAGAGAGAGAGAGGAAGTCTGTGTGTATAAGTCTCGGTGCTTGTTAGGCTCTGTTTGCCGTAATACGAGCCACTCGTCTTGTTTGTAGACAACTTTTCATTTCACTCACAGACTTAAAGTTCATTCGCAAATCATTTTGAGCGCTCTCTATTTAGTTTTCCCAGAGTTTAATGAATGATGTAAGCATCGGCTTGCACATTCATTTAATGTGCATCATTCATACATTCATCAGGCATTCATACATCGTCTGTCGTCTTCATCATTCATCATTTATAATTCGTTCGATTTCCATGCTCAATCATTCATCATTCATAGTTTGACATATTTTATCCTTTATGATTCATTGTTGCCGTTGTTGATACATCATTATGTATTCATCATTCCTTCATCCCTCATCACTTATCATTTATGAATCGCATTGATGGTGGATGTATCCATTCACCCCTTCATCCCTCATCACTTATCATTTATGAATCTCATTGATGATGCATCATAAATCGTATATTCATTCATTCATCAGCTCATCAGTTGTCGTTCAATATTCAACGTTCATCATTCATCACTTATCCATTGTTCGTCCTTCATTTATTCATTATTCAGCATTAGTCATTCTTCGATATTCATTAGTCATTCTTCCTTATTCATTCGTCGTTATTCATTATTCATTATTAATTATTTATTATTTATTATTTATTATTTATTATTTATTATTTATTATTTATTATTTATTATTTATTATTTATTATTTTTTATTTTTTATTTTTTATTTTTTATTTTTTATTTTTAATTTTTTATTTTTAATTTTTAATTTTTTTAATTTTTTATTTTTTATTTTTTATTTTTTATTTATTATTTATTATTTATTATTTATTATTTATTATTTATTATTTAGTATTTATTATTTATTATTTATTATTTATTATTTATTATTCATTATTCATTATTCATTATTCATTATTCATTATTAATTATTCATTATTCATTATTCATTATTCATTATTCATTATTCATTATTCATTATTCATTATTCATTATTCATTATTCATTATTCATTATTCATTATTCATTATTCATTATTCATTATTCATTATTCAGTATTCATTATTCATTATTCATTATTCATTATTCATTATTCATTATTCATTATTCATTATTCATTATTCATTATTCATTATTCATTATTCATTATTCATTATTCATTATTCATTATTCATTATTCATTATTCATTATTTATTATTCATTATTCATTATTGCTAGTTTATCATTTGAGCATTCATCATCACTCAATATTCATCATTCATTATTCATTATTTATCATTGGTAATTTATAATTTGTATTAGTCAATATTCATTATTCATTGTTTATTATTAATTATTAATCATCCATTATTCATCATTTGTCATGCTCATTCATCATTCTTTATGCTCATCTATATATGCTCTCTCAATCCTCACATCAATCTTGAAAACTTTGCTGATATTTCCTATACTAATTGAGGAATAAACTTGATTATTTCGCCAAGTGTATTGATGGCAAAATTCTTGAAAGAAAACTATTGTATACAACTAATTGTTGGCTTGAGCATATAGATTTATGCTTACTACCTCCCTCTCCCTCTCTCTCTCTCTCTCTCTCTCTCTCTCTCTCTCTCTCTCGATTTCTGGAGTCCATTATATTTCAATGCATTAAGCCTTTTGAAAGTTTTCGAAGTGCAGAGGCCTAAGCCAAAGGCCAAACTGCCAAATGCCAGAGAGAATGAGGGAGAGGAGGGCGAGAGTTCTTGGCAAGTTGAGTACTGACATTTAGGCTGAATTGGGAAGTGGTTTTGGCACTGGTTAGCTCGAATGCCTTTAACCGTTGCGCTCACTCGCCCAGCTGAGGAGTTGGCAAAGTTTTCGCTTTGTATAATTAAAACTAAACTAAACCAAATTGTTTACATGTGTCTTTTGTTACAGTTATCATTGGTGGCTTAGCCGAGTGCGGGCGGGGCGTCAGTGGGTGGCAGCTGCTTGAGGGTGGTGCTGCAGTGGCTCAGCTGCCGCCTGCTGCTGTTCGTTTCGTTCTTTCTCTGTGCTTTTTTGCTCTTTTGCTGTTTGCTTTTCGCTGCTCTGCTTGGCGCATGCATATGCAAGACGCTGCCACGCCCACAAGTGAACGCATGCCACGCCCACCCGCCGCCCTCAGTGCCGCCCCGGCCGTTTTATTTAGCATTTTGTTGTTTTTTCGGTTTTCTGCGGTTTTTAATTAAAATTAACTTTGTTTATTTAGCGCTTTTCTCCATGCTGGCAGCATGCAGCATGCAGCATGCAGCACGCCCCCTGCCACGCCCTCGCGCCTCGCAGGCCTCGTCTTTCGCTTGCCTTTAAAGTGATGTTTACTTTAGCTGTTGTTGTTGTTGCTGCTGCAGTTGTCGCTGCTTGTAATTGCAGCCATTTGCGTTGTCCTTGCAGCAGCATTCGCATCCGCATCCGCATCCGCATTCCCGCATCCGCATCTGCTTCACGCCGTGTTGTTGTTAGCTTTACCTGTTGGCAGTCGGCTCATCCGACTGTCAACTGGCAAATGGCAACTGCCAGCTGTCGACTGCCAGAAGCGCTCGAGCTGAGTTTCGCAATCATCGTCGTCCTCATCAACTTTAGTCCTCGCTCTCCCTCTCTTTCTCACTCTCCCTGACTCCCTCCCTCTCTCTCTCTTTCTTCTGGTTTGTGTAACTTTTGCAACTTTGGCCAAGTTTTTGTTATGCCTGTCGGCTTGCTGGAGCCCGTGTCGCGCCCCTCTACCCACCATTTGACCAACTGCTGTGCTAAAGCATACCCTGTAGCTGCCTCGTCAGATCTACAGTTGGCCTATCGATTGTACAGTTTCTTATCGATAGTTATCTGAAAAGCTGGCGAGCAGTTATCCTACTTGAACTGTAGACAATAGACGATAGTCAGCTTGAGAGAGCCTATTATTGATAGTAACTTATCGATAGTAACTTTTTTGATCGATAACCAGCTCTCATGCTGTTATAATCGAACTATCGATAGCACCTTTAAGCTGTTGTAACAGGCAATCGATGAATACCTTTTAATCTACATTCAGCATGAGGGCGATTGCTAAAGATATTATCTTTTTATCGATAGTCAGCTTGAGTCTGGCTGTTATAATTGAACTATCGATAGCACCTTTAAGCTGCTGTAATAGGCAATCTAACAATGACTTTTTATCCATAGTTTGCATGAGAGCGGGTTTTATAGACCATCTATCGATTGTCAATTTATATCGATAGTCAGCTTGAGTATGGCTATCGATAGCACCTTTAAGCTGTTGTAATATGCTATCTAACAATGACTTTTTATCTATAGTTCGCATGAGAGCGGGTGCAATAGAATATCTATCGATTGCCAATTTGTATCGATAGTCAACTTGAGTCTGGATATCGATAGCACCTTTAAGATGTTGTAATAGGCAATCTAACAATGATTTTTATACCCTGAACCCATTGAAAATGGGAATTCAGGGTATAATGTTTTTTATCTATAGTTCGCATATTCGGATATTATAGTTCATGATCGATAGTCTATCGAACTATCGATAGTAAACATATGTGATCAATGGCAAGTTTAAAGGCTGTCGTCATTATATATGGTATATATACATCCTATATAGATGCTGCTGCTATTCCAAAGTAGTAATACTCACGCTAATACACCCGTTGGCCAGTCGATCGCTACAGGGTATCGCTTCGGCCCACATACTTAGCGCTAGTTAGCTGCCGCCCGTTTGTCATTTTGATTATCGCATTTATTTGGCTTTCGATGCGTTTTCGTGTTTGTCTTGCACTTTGCGCAAATAAACCGAATGATAATGGGAACAACTATCAAATTACATCTCCTCTGGCTGCGGTCGGCGCCAGCTGGATGCTGGCTTGGGCACTGGCTGGCGTCCACTAGGCGTGGCTCTCCGTGAAGTAGCGGATCTCATGCACGTTAACGGCGGCGGGCACTGCGGGCTCAGCCTCCAGCGAATGCTCGGCCGTTGTGACGCTGGCATTCTCCTCCGGATCCAGACGTTGCTCGTGGTCGTGCTCGTGGTCGTGCTCGTGGTCGTGGTCGGGCTGTTCGAGAGATGCGCGCACGGGGTGATTAGTTTCCGGCTGTTTCATCGCCTGCTCCATGTACAGCTGCTCGAGCAGATCGCGAAAGAGCGATGGATTCACGTTGATGCTGACGCTCATGAGGACAAACCAATCGCCGTAGCCGGCATTCGACAGCACCTGGCGCACGTGCGCCTTGGGCATGCCGCGCAGGTGGGTGCGCAGCAGCTGCAGGCGCAGCTCCGGGCAGCAGACAAGCAACAGGCGATAGAGTATATTGATGGCGGCCAGCATCGCAATGAACAGAAACCACACGTAGAGCACGGCGAACAGCTTCTCGTTGAGTATGTTCAGCGGCAGCACGCAGAGTATGTCCAGGACTTTGGGCGATCCACTTGGGCCATAGATGAACATCTCGCACTTGGCCACCTTCGGGAAGACGCGAGAGGTCATCAGATTCCAGAGGTTCCAGTCGTAGACGGGTATTGCGGCCAAGGCGTGGATGTACTTGTGCCAGAAGCCATTGAAGATGACGTCCATTAGCCAGAAGTTCAGCACCTGCGAGCAAAGGTTATCGATAACAGTAATCGATGGAGTTTTGAGGTAGACAATTGTATTGAGTTGGGGAAAGAGAGAAGAGAGAAAGAGAGAAATTCAGCTTGATTGACGAACGGTCAATATGCAAGTTATGATTTATCGATAACAATAATCGATACAGCAAATCATATACTGCTTACACAGTGTGTATATTTGATGTATTTCACACATGTATTAAGCAAGTTATCGATAACATTTATCGATATATTTCGATATCGATATATGATCGATATTCATCTAGATACTCACGCTGATGATCAGATTGAGCAGCTCACAGAACGCATACTTGATCGCATAGCAGCAATGGATGGCCGAGAAGCGCGCCCGGAAGTACTTGGTGAGCATGCGCAGCCGCATGCAGTAGGTGTCCTCGAGTATGAGGGCGTCGCCGATCTCGCAGCAGAGCTGCTCCATGCGCTGGCCCTCCCACACCTTCCACAGGTACGAGGGGAAGTAGAAGAGCAGCGACTGGAAGAGCAGTATCATGAAGACCCACTGATAGTAGCGCAAGTACATGCGCTTCGTGACGCCCCGGGTCTCCGGGCCGACGCCCTCCGCTATCGATATGATGCGTGCGTACTGCTCGTTGTCGGCCAGCAGGGCGTTCAGGCTGCTCCTGTTGAGCGCCAGTCGCTGGTGCTGATGCTCGAGCAGCGCCAGCTCCGGCAGCGGCTTGCTCGCGTCGATGCTATCGTTCTCCAGCGGCAGGATGTAGGTGCCCATCGTCCAGCAATAGGACTGAACGTATTCCGTGTGCTTCGTGGAGCTGAGGCAAAGGATCGGCTCGCCGAAATACTGCTTGGCCGACAGCAGAAACGTGCACGTCAGCAGAATGACGATGGTGCACTTGGAGTGCAGCGTGAATATCGGATCGTAGATGCGCACTGTCTTCAGGCGCAGGTACTTGGAGAGCGGCTTCACGGCGGCGTACATCTCGTCCTGTGCCCCTAGACGATTTTCGAACAGTTCGCTCAGCTATCTGTTGACTGGGAAAGTGCGCAGAGCGAGAGCTTCAAATGTACTCGTTAAATATTCAGCACGCGCTGAGCTGGCGTGAGACAGACAAGAAACTTGGCAAAGGAGCGAGCGGGAGAGAGTGAAGGAACGAGTGAGCGAGTGAGCGAGTGAGGTGTGTTTTGAGCACACGCTCACAGGCTACTCAGTAGCCCAATATATCTATGTAGTATATAGCTGTCTCGCTTTAGCGCATGTCACTGCCAGTGTTGGCTAACGATACATCGCATGTTAATGTGACATTTGTGAGTACGAGTTAGTGTTATCGATAGTCGGTATATAAACTTCGACCATAACAAACTATATGAATAATCAAGTACAGTCATGTTTGCCATGTAATCGATAGCATCGATAGGCTTAGGCCCATTTGTTACCATGTGGAGGAGCACTCACGTAGGCAGCGGGGCAACAACGCCAAGCTCAGGCATTTATCATTTCCAATGGCAATCGATAGTATCGATAACATGGCCAGCAATCTATCTATTGGCATCGCTGCGATCTAGTACATTTTGTAAATTGCGATGACTTTTGCTATTTGGCACGCATATTAATATATGGTATATGGCCCAGGCGGCGCCCGGCGCGCCCGTTAGCATCGTGTGCATGAGGAGGATCACGAGCGCTGGGAACGACAACGAATGGCGGCAACAATAATAATAATAAAATGATTAATCGATGCTACATGACTGCATATACAAAGCAGGTGGGGGATAGCAGGGGGCGGCAGGGGGCGGGGTGGCTGTAATTCCCAATGCTGTGTCGTCATTCAGCGTCATTACCAGCCACTCCAGCACACACCACTTCATTCCATACCTATTCCTGCCAGCTCCATCTCCCATCTCCTTCATCATCATCATCATCATGATTGTGAACATACAACATCATCATTATCATTGGGCACGCGGCTGCCGTGCAAATGTTTATTGTGGGAATTCGTTTGCTGCTACAGCGACGTGTCGCCTCCACAGCTACCCCACCCCCCATCCCCTCATCGCTCGCCTCCCCCACCGCTTCAATTCAGCTTGACGGCAAATTAAATTTATGAATTCTTTCGCTGGTGCGTGACCAGAGATTTACTATAATCAGGCATCGGGAATCAGCGAACACGCTCAGGAGACTAATTAGTCGAGTGTATCCAGTACAAGCTAGTGCCACTCGCACTCGCACTCGCAGTCGCAGTCGTTGCCCACCCCCACCCTCAGCCCCTGCCAGCACCCTCTGAGCATCGCCTCCCTCTTCTATTCGTGCAATTACAAATACAAATTATAATTATAATTTCTCGTGGCGCATTGATTTCTTTGCCATGTCCATTGACTGCCATGAATTATACAACATGGGGTCAACTAAATTGACGTACTGCACGCCAGTTGTTGGCTATGCTCGACCGGCAGATGCCCTATATGAGAGAGAAAGGGTAGATAAGAGACTTATATAATCATAGATATTTATGTAGATAAATACTTGAGTATTATGATATAGCTATAGATGGATATGCATATAATAATCGATAGTTATCGATAGTTAGATATCGATACTTAGGTATATAATATAAACATAGATATTTATGTAGATAAATACGTGTGTATTATAATATAGCTATAGATGGATATGCATATAATAATCGATAGTTATCGATAGTTAGATATCGATACTTAGGTATATAATATAAACATAGATATTTATGTAGATAAATACTTGTGTATTATAATATAGCTATAGATGGATATGCATATAATAATCGATAGTTATCGATAGTTCGATATCGATACTTAGGTATATAATAGTGTCAGCTGCTGCAGCAAAACTCCTATGTATTCCTATATAATATATATATATATATATATATATATATATATATATATATATATATATATATATATATATATATATATATATATATATATATATATATATATATATACATATATCTACACTTATACACTTATCGATATTTATCGAAATATTTAAACTCACTTCTCCGATTTATAATG
>CAUIUS010000001.1:20295000-20305000 GCA_961210405.1 Drosophila mercatorum | reverse complement strand
GAGTAAATTGGCTTGAGCAATTACCCTCTAAGCAACACTCACCACTCTCACCTACAGTCGTCCCTCGCTAAGCGGGCTAGTGTAGCTGCTAGTCGTTCATCGGCTGCCTGTTCCTCAGTATTTTTCTATCTGCTGTGGCTGCTGCTGATTTTGGTTCCGTTTTCAGTTTCAGTTTCGGTTTCGGTTGCAGGTTTTGGGCTTTTTCTATTTTTCTAGCCTTTTTTTTTTTGTTTTTTTGGGGCTTTTATCGACATTGAAATGTGGCCCCAAAACAGTTTCAGCTCATAAAAATACAATTTGCTGCTGCTTATTTTTTACGATGCACATGAGGGCGATGCCTGTTGGCCCTAGCTAAGGCTACACACACGCTCCCCCCTCTCTCTCTCTCTCTCTCTCTCTCTCTCTCTCTCTCTCTCGCTGTGTGTGGCCAAAACTATTTTCGAGCTTGAAATGACGCGCACACATGCTCCAAGTTGCGTCCAATGTCCAGCGTCCAATGGCAATTGGGTTGCCACCAAGTTATGTGTCTGCCTCTGCCTCTGCCCTTAGCCCTTGCTCTCTCTATCTGTCTCTCTCTGTCTCTCTTTCTCTCTGACTGACCACGCTGCACGCTTAGCTGGGAGGTGGGCGTGTCATTGGCAGCTGCTGCCTGCTTCAGTTGCAGGCATTTAAACGTTTAAGGGATTTGTTTATGCTGCTGCCCCGTTTTGGGTCAAACGGTTGCCAGCGCAGGCCCCACACCGCCCCTCGTCGGTGCTCTGTCTGCTCTTGGAGCTGCAAATTGGCAAGTTGCTTAAACATAAAAACAATGCGGCCAACTGAACGGCCCATGTATTCATAATCCTGCCTAATAATCCACAACAACTATCCTGTGCCACCTCCCTGCAGCCCTGCCCATCCCCGCCCCTGTCTCTCTCTCTCTCTCTCTCTCTCTCTCTCATTTGTGTCGGAAATTCCAATCCACAAAATAAAATGAAATGAAATAAAATAGGCAAAAATGTTTTTAGCTAAATAGATAAAATGAGCCCACAGCTGCACACGCACACACACTGATACACACACACACACTCGCACACACACACACACACACACTCTGTCACTATTTCGATTTTCTTAAATAAAATCAAACTATGTAGAAGAATTTACAGCACGAGTGAATGCTTCTCGTGCAGCACTCTGGCCTGGAGTCCATTTAGTGTTTTGAGCTGCAGCTGGAATTTTTCGAGAATCTTCTTGAGTTGGCTCGATTCAAGAGAGAAATTCTTTAACAGTGGCAATAATGCAGATGGAATAGCCAATGGATGCGATTTTGACTATGAATTTGTACAGTAATCAGGCAGTCAGAAGTGCAGTTGGTGTGTGCCATCGAACAATCAAGTGGTAAGTCAATCAGCCGATCAATCATTTGGTCAATCAGTCAGGTAATCTGTCAGCTAATCAGTCTGCTGTCAGTCAATCGTTCAATCAGTCAATCAGCCAGTGATTCAACCAGGCAGTCAGTCAGTCAATCAGACTATCAATCAGTCAGTCAATGAGTCCAATCAGTAACTCAGTGAAGCAGTCGATCAATCTATTGGTCAATCAGTTAATCAATC
This sequence comes from Drosophila mercatorum, assembly GCA_961210405.1. NCBI lineage: Eukaryota > Metazoa > Arthropoda > Insecta > Diptera > Drosophilidae > Drosophila > Drosophila mercatorum. Next base: position 20,303,405 of record CAUIUS010000001.1, on the reverse strand, counting down.
AGTCTGCAAGTCAGTCAATATATAAGCCAGTCCTTCAATCAGTCAGTCAATTAGGTCAATCAATCAGGTCAGTCAATCAGATCAGTCAATCAGGTCAGTCAATCAGGCCAGTCAATCAGATCAGTCAATCAGGTCAGTCAATCAGGTCAGTCAATCAGATCAGTCAATCAGGTCAGTCAATCAGGCCAGTCAATCAGATCAGTCAATCAGGTCAATCAATCAGTCAGTCAATCAGGTCAATCAATCAGGTCAGTCAATCATCTAGTGACTCAATCTACTCAATCAAGCAGTCAATCCGTCAATCAATGAGTCAGTAAATCAGATAATCAATCAATTGGTCAATCATTAGCCGATCTGTCGTTCAATCAATCATCAATCTGTCAGTCAATCAGTTAAGCTATCATTGAATCAGTTATTCAATCAATCAATCAGCTCAATCAATCAACCAGTCATGAATTACTCTACTACTACTGCAAAATCAGTGCTATAAATTTTCTAGCCATTTTCATTAGTTCTAGCTAACTTTTTTTTAGCCGTTTAAAGGCTAAAAAACGATTGCTGGATAGCAAGCCAGCTTTTAGCTTTATTTATTTAAGAAATTCCATAAAAAAAATAGAGTTGGATCACGAAAAAGCTTCCCCGACTCACGCATCCTTCTGCGGAACTGGAACTAGTTCAAATGGTTTGCAGTGTTGTAAAATGCTTAAAGACAACACATATCAGACGCTTTTTATTAGATGAGCACAAATAGAGGCGAATGTGTGTGTGTGTGTGTGTGTACTCATGCATATGCATATTTGCTAAAGTGGGCGTGCCAGTCGCCCCCTCCCAAAAAAAACTAGGGAGGTAAAGGGAGAGAGAGAGGGAGTGAGAGAGAGAGAGAGGATAAAGCCGAAGCCATTGCACTTATTGTATAATTATGCAATTTAATGAATACTAAAAAGCTGGAAAATACAGAGAAAGAAAATTAAGGGGGGCAGCAGGGGCTGGAGGGGGCGTAGTGGGCGGGGCTAGTGCGCCAAAGAAAATGCAGGGAAAAGCGTGTGTATAAAATTAAGAAAATAAAGCGAATGAGCAAGAAAACAAGACTCCAAAATAGAAGAAGGAGAAGAAGAAGAGGAGGAGGAGCATGTAATGTGTTTTCCGTCTGTGTGCGTGTGTGTGTGAGTGTGTGTGTGTGTGTGTGTGTGTGTGCAGCCGCCATGTTGATTATTATAGTTATTATTGTGGACCGCCAGCTGCAGTTAGCAACAGTTGCTGCTGCTGCTGCTGCTGGCCACAGACCACAATTTGTGCCTCCCGCCGCCACTCGCTGAACTGCGTGCAAAAAGCGCTTCCAAAGTAAGGGAGCAGGTCACTGGTAGAGATAACGTTGCGGTATATTTGTTGCAGCACGTTGTTGCCTACGTTTTCCACTGTGGTTCGCAAATAATTGTAAAAGTTTTTTTTTTTTTGAAAACAATTTCCACAGCAACTGAGCGCAGTTATGGAAAGGTTGGATCGTAGAGCTCATGGGGGTATATCCATCAAACTGAGCCAAATTGAGTGTGTGAGAGGAGTGACTTGACTCTATAAGCTCAATGACTAGTCTAGCTATCAAATCCTCCACTTCAGCTCGATAGTTTTTATCGATATATTATGTATATTAGTATATTGTGTGAGCAAATTGCGAATAATTGATCGATAACTACTGACTATCGATAATCTATTGATAGCTAATATGTGCAACACATTATATGAGCAATAACCGATAAGCAGTGTCTATCGATAACTAACATATATTATCTTTGCTGGATAGATCATCTATATCCATCAAACGGAGCCAAATTGAGTGTGTGAGAGGAGTGACTTGACTCTATAAGCTCAATGACTAGTCTAGCTATCAAATCCTCCACTTCAGCTCGATAGTTTTTATCGATATATTATGTATATTAGTATATTGTGTGAGCAAATTGCAAATAATTTATCGATAACTACTGACTATCGATAATCTATTGATAGCTAATATGTGCAACACATTATATGAGCAATAACCGATAAGCAGTGTCTATCGATAACTAACATAGATTATCATAGCTGGATAGATCATCTAAGTGCTGTCTATCGACCATTATTATCGATTATTAACGCTAGTGGTCGATGGGCAGCAATTAGCTTATCTGTCTATCAATCTATCGATCTCTTTGGCGATAATCATCTATCCATCTTCCGATAACAACGATTAGTATATGTCTACCGATAATCATCGCTGTCAAATATCGATGATCTGTTAGACCATCGATTGTGTAGATATCATGTCATATCGATAACTGTTATCGGCTCTAGGGTTGCTGCTTAAATTGCAGCCAAGCTCGCTTTAAGCTGCCTTGCCGATAGTCTGGCGATATCTTCGAAATCTCCCGCTGACAGGATATATAGTGTATGCGAGCTTAACCTTAACTCTACGAGCTGCCTGGCAACTGGCTGCGTTTTTAATTTTCTTGTTATGCTTTACTCTCTGCCATCCGCCCTCTCTCAGTCTCTCTCAGCCTCTCTCTCTCTCTCTCTCTCGGTCTCTCTGTCGCTCTGTGTGTCATTTTATGCATGAATTTTTTAATAGCTTAAATATGCGGCAATAAAAGTTTAGCACGCTCATCTTATCGCCAGCGCTGGCAAGTTCTGCTGAACAACTGCAACCCTCAGACCCAGCCACTGCCCCTCCCTCCTCTGGCTCGCCTCATCGGCGTGGGCGGCTGACCCGACGCGTCGCACGTAGCTAATAAAAGCCACACCACACCACACCACACCACGACCGACTCTGCGCCAGATGCAGATGAAGATGTGAAGCTTTAGCTATGCCATTCGCCGACAAGGCGTTTCAGCACGTGCCACGCCCATCAGCCCATCAGCTCACCTGGACTGGACTGGACCGGGGCCGGAGCGGGGCCGGGACGGGGCTGTGCAGGTAGCCAGCATCTTGACTTTTAACTAGCTAACTTGATAAAACTACAAAACTATACAATAAATATGCAAAAAGCGCTGGCTACAAAAAGAGAGAGAGAGAGAGAGAGAGCGAGAGAGAGAGAGAGAGAAGAAGAAAATTAAATAAAAAATAAAAGCCAGAGCACGCTTGAGAGGAAGCTGGGAGCGGATGGTGGGTGCAGCTGGGGAGTTGCCATTGTAGCTAGAGAGCTGGGGGAGCTGCTGGCTGAGCGAGCCCTGCAGCGCATAAGTGTTTGGCTGGCCATCGCACTGCATTGGATTGCGAGTGCCCCACGGGGCGGCCGACGACAGGCGACGTCGAGGCGTGCTGCTTACTCCCTCGTCCAGTAGCTGGCGTCGCAGTCGCTGGCTCTGCCTGGGCTATGCTTTAGCTTCGCCTGCCAAGGTGTTGCTGCAGTTCCCCAAGCAATTTAAGACACACACCCACACACACACACACACACACGCACACACACACGCACACACACACACGCGAACACCTCTTAGTAGCCATTTAGTGCAGCTCTCTCAGCCCTCCTCTGCCTGCCTCCCACCTCCTTTCTCTCCCTCTCTCTCTCTCTCTCTCTCTCTCTCTCTCTCTTATGAAATATATTATTATGAACTCTATAGAAATAATCAATTTATATATGTATATATAAGCTGCAATCAGTGGATGCTGCCGCAGTGGATTAGCCCAGCAGGAGTACTACTATTCTGGATAGCTGCGTCTCAGCAGTTGCTCAAGTTATCGATAACAGCTGGCTGTCTTAATGCTCTATAGGACTTGCCCAATCATATATCAAATATATATTTATATTTTGTATCTGTAAGCTAGAGAGAGATTAAGCCCTCTCAATATACAGGTCGAGCCAGCAAGAGTGTTACTATTTTCGATAAATATATATAGGCAGTTGTTCAAGTTATCGATAACAGCACGCTGTTCAAATGCAAACTATCCAGGATAATGCCTTCACCATAATAGATGTGTAACAGTTCCCTGCTTAATGAGAACAGTGCTTTAACAGTTGGATTTTTCGCTGTTAGACTCTACTGTTAAACTCCTCTGTTAGACTCTGCTGTTAGACTTCTCTGTTAGCCTGCTGTTAGACTGCTGTTAGACTGCTGTTCGATTGCTGTTAGACTGCTGTTAGACTGCTGTTCGATTGCTGTTAGACTGCTGTTAGACTGTTGTTATACTTCTGTCAGACTGTTGTTATACTTCTGTTATACTGCTGTTATACTGCTGTTAGTCTCCTCTGATAGACTGTTGTGAGACTCCTGTTACAGTGCTGTTAGACTGCTGTTCGATTGCTGTTAGACTGCCTTTACACTGCTATTGGACTACTGTTAGACTGCTGTTAGACTCTGCTGTTAGAGTGCTGTTACTTTGCTGTTAGACTCTTCTCTGTTAGACTCTCCTTTGTTAGATTTCTATGTTAGACTCTACTGTTAGACTCCACTGTTAGACTCCTCTGTTATACGCCTCTGTTAGACTGCTGTTAGACTCCTCTGTTAGACTTCTCAATTAGACGCTGCAGTTAAACTACTCTGTTAGACTCCTCTGTTAGACTCTTCTCTGTTGAACTCCTCTGTTAGACTCCTCTGTTATACGCCTCTTTAGACTGCTGTTAAACTCCTCTGTTAGACTCCTCTGTTAGACTTCTACTGCTAGACTCTGCTGTTAGACTCTGCTCTTACACTCTACTGTTTGATTCCCCCGTTACCTTAACACTTTTTCGCCTCTTCTTCTACTGCTATCAACTTTTCCACACACACACACACACACACGCTTGCACACGCATCAGCTATGCCCCCTTCAAAGCTCTTTTCACGCACAGCAGAGATTTCTGTAAAGTTTGCAACAATTATTTCCTTGCCAATGCGCAGTTATTCCGTTCGACTTGATCTATCACACAATGGATTATTGGAAACTCTTAACAAACATTTTATTTTATATATTTTTTCTTTTTTTTAAATATATTTTAAGGGCTATATTACTTCACGGGATTAGCAGGAAGACAGCTCGAGCAGCAACTCTGCTGCTTAGACGTGGCTTAGCTACGATTGGAACTTGCTTCCTTTGAGGCTCTTAGTGCCCAACTGCGCTAGTCTTTTTTTATGTCTAAAACTTTTGGGGGAGGCTGAGCGAGAGAGAGAGAGAGAGAGAGAAGGGCGAGGTCGAGGGCTATCGCGTGCGTGTGAATGGGCTTTGGCATAGTTTTTAAGTTTATGTGCTTGTTATTTCATTAGCATAATCAAAAGGTTCCCTGTGTGCGGGGTCTGTAAGTCAATATGCTTATAAACATACAGATATATATCTATACATATATATGTATATATATGTATATGTATCTGTGTGTAGGATGCGACATGTCTTTATTCTATAGTTGGGCTCGTTTCCTTTCTTTACTTTTCAATCAATTCCCATTCGCTTTTAACGTTGTCGCTGCCTTTGTGCCTTTTACTGCCTGTCACGCCCCAGCCGCCCCGTCAGCTGCCCGTCAGCCCCTCTACCCAGCTACCCCTCACAGGCAAATCTGTGCTGAAAGCCATCAACTGGCAGGCATTGTCAGCGACATAACAAGGACACGCAGCTGTAGCTGTTTACACTTTTTTCTCACTGCTCTGCCAGCCCCCATTTTGAGAAATGAAGAAGAAGAAGAAGAAGCGAGACGAGCATAAGAAAGAAATCAAAATAGAATAAAACTTGTGCGTTTTGCATAAAGTGCGCTTATCCCCTCAGGATATGACTGGCAATGACGCCTCTCAGCTGCACACACAGATAGAGAGAGAGAGAGAGAGAGGGGGGGGGGGAGACATACGTAGCTCCCCTTTCTAGGCAGCCTCCATCGATGCCACTGCGAAAAGAAGGCAAATAATAAGAAAGAAACTGACGCTCAAGTTTGTTTGAACTGTCTAATTTTGCACAAAACGGCGCAGCTTCTAGGCAACTAACAACCTCGCCGCGCTTCTCAGCTCCCGCAACCAGAGCCGCCTTAAGGGGCTTGAGGGAAGGTAGGAGAAAGGGACACTATAGGAGGGGTAGGGAAGCAGGAAGGGGGTAGCCTTACCTAAAGAAGAACTAGCTTCCAATAAGTGGTGTAGGAGAGAGGCTAGGAGTGTGTGGAGGGAGGGGTCTATAGGCCACAAGAACGACTAACAAGGGAGAGAGAGAGAGAGAGAGAGAGAGAGTGAGAGAGATCTGCAGGAGAACAGAGATTAAGCTAAATAGCTACAAGGGGAGTAAGGCAGTCAGGAAATCTCCTTCTCTTCTGCTTAGCTCTCTCTGTCATAGGAAAACTCCTTCCCTTCTCCTTAGACCTCTCATTGGAAAACTCCTGCTCTCCTTAGCCCTCTTATTGTTAGTTTTCTTTGAAAGATCTTTGCCCTTACCCCTCGCACTCCCTTATTGGATACCCCCTTTATACTTCCTTACCCCTCTTATGGCTATTACCCCTCTTGATAGCTGTTTTCCTATAGATCCTTTTCTGTCTTATTGGCCATCCACATAGTCCATAGATCCACCTCTCTCTCTCTCTCTCTCTCTGTCATATATATCCCTTGCAGCTCCCTCTTCTTTTTCTTCTTCTTCTTCTTCTTCTTCCTTTCTCTCCTCTCCTCTAGTCACCCTCTACTTCTTCTTCCCTTTCCAGCCCTCTGCTCTAGTCTCCCTTACACTTCCCTCTGCCTGCCAGCCCCCACAAAACCTGCTCCTTTATAGCTTTTCATACACATATTTATTTCTCATACTACCCCCTCTCTCTCTCTCTCTCTCTCTCTCTCTCTTATGGCTCCTCCGTCCTAGCTCTCCCTCGCGGCTCTTTCCCGACTTTCTTCTATGGCCGTCGCCTGTGTTTCGCTCTTCAAGTCGGCAATATGTCACAAGCGCTGCACGGCTTTTCAAGTGCACGTGCCAAAATGAAGCTGGATGTGTGTCAGACGGCATTTCCTGCCGCGCTCAGCGTCCCTTCGCCCTCCATCCCCCGCCCGAAACTATAGCTACCCCCAGTCATTTAAAGCGCGCCCACCTGGCGCTGAGTGTGGAAACGCTTTTTGTGTGCCTGTCGCTCGCTTTGAGTTTGGAACTTTGATTTATGTTAAAGCCCGACCGCCCGCCGCCGTTGGCTCCTTCATTAGCCTGCCTCTCGCTGTCTCGCTGTCTCGCTGTCTCTCGTGTGCTGCAATCGGAGCTGGCACAAATTGTCTGCATCTGCATAGAACAGCGGATAATAGTGCACTAAAATACGAGCTAGCCACACAAACAAAGCCAATACACACACACACACACACCCTCGCTCACACACACACACACATTGAACTCTAGTATTTCAGGTATTTTGGCTGGCATTGTTAGCCAACCAGGCAGCATCGCGAACAACAACAGGCAACAGACAATGCAAGCCACTGCCGATGGCCGATGGGCCGATGTCGAAATATCCTCGATAATTAATCAGGAAATTTGATAGATTTACATAATAGAGCGCAAGATGGAATCGCAATCGCAATTAAGTTAGCTCCTCCTAATGGGTATCACAACATGTATTTATATGCCATATACTACATTCATATGGATAGAGTTGGGCTGCGGAAGTCAGGAAGCTAAGGGCTAAGCCCAGTCGACCACCCCACCCACCATCGATTGGGTTCTGTTTTACCAGACAAAGGCGGATCGAAAGGCGTTAGCTCACGTGTTCGATCTGCTGCTATATTAACATGTGAACAGCGACCAAAAATAAATATTGCCAGAGCATGAGCCGGGCATGCACAGCTCATAGATGCCCTGCATGGGAAGAGAGCTATGAAAACACAATTCTAAACTGAGTTTATCTTCTAATTCTATGCATCATCAATCATCAAGCATGATTGTGTGCTTGAACCGCTCTCTGGCTTACAGCATCAATCAATCAATCAGTCAATCAACAGCCTAAATAACATTTTTACATCGGAAGTCTGTCTACAAGCTGTAGAGATGTAGAAATTGTACTTCTTGGAAGTCAGTCAATCAATCTACATCCATCAATCATTATCAATCAATCAATCAATCATCTAGAAACTATTGAAAAAGTCGCTCTGCAATCTGTATAGATAAAGAAATCATTCAAATAATTTACGCCTGTCAATCATTATCAATCAGTCAATCAATCAATATATACATCAATCAATATATACAAAATGTATCAACATTCTCTCAACACTATATAGGTTTGAAAAGGGCTTAATGGAGTTGAGAGGCAAGTATTTGTCGCATTTCAATCATCTTCAATCAGTCAATCAATTTATTTTTGTATATCATATGATAAACATTATATTAATATACTCATCAATCATTATCAGTCAATCAGTATTCATATAAAAATGTTTATTATACATCCATCAATCAGCATCAATCATTCAATTAATCAAAGATCTATTTTTGACCATACAGCAGATATTTCATCTGTCTA